>BSBN01000872.1:600000-957500 GCA_027924645.1 Cunninghamia lanceolata | reverse complement strand
AGTCAGAATAAGGTAGTTAAAATAGTTAGAATTTTTAATGCATGAGTAGAAATGATGGACCTACAGGTACCATGGAAGGATTTTAGACCTTCTTCAATGTGCCTAACAACCACGCGTGTAGTCAATCTTCTTCTACATTTTTTGTAGCCCTAACAGAGCATGGTCGTCGTCCCATTTTGTAGGATTTCTTGATGGGCCATGTGGCTAAATTCAATGCAGTATGGGCACCTGGGTAAATTCGTTGACTAATTTTTAGTGCCTGTAGTTGTGCAACAATTTGAAGAAGTTATGTATACATGGGAAAGACACATAGTGATGAAGAAGCATCTAGGTGGACAAGCTATCCACATCACCCAAAAAAATGTCTAGTTTAGTTTTTTTCTAAATTTTGGTGTGTTTTGTAGAGACATTATAGTTCTTGTTCTAGTTCCTTGTCGACATAGTTTGGGGTCATCTCTGTTTGAATTCAAATATGTGATTGATGTGCTTTTGGCGGGATGAGAGAATATCGGCGAGAGACTTCTTTATCGGTAAGAGCCCCTTTGGTGTCCCTATGATGCCCGGTGAAAGTCCTCATTTCATCCTAACCATTTATTTTTGGTGGGACCTTGTTCATTGTCTCCTTGATAGACCAATATTCCTTCATGCTTTGGCATTATGTTCAATGTTGGTGGAAGTTGAACATTTTGATGGGACATTAGAACCTACCCCCTTGATCATTTGATGTGCTTCTACATTGGTGTTAAACTCCTCTTCGAAGAGACATTTCCTCATTGGAGGGACTCTATCTTGAGTCTCTTCGATAGCCCGATGATGGGTTTGAGCATAGTGAAGTAGCATGAAAGTATTTATCGGTGGGAGAATGCTATTTCGATGGGACTTAGGTTTTAGTCTTTCTAACACCCTAATACCTGTTATAGTGGGACCTCTACTGACATGGCATCTTTGGAGTGACAAGTCCCATTTGGTGGGACTCAATTCAGCGTCCCCCTGATTCAGTGATAATTGGCTTTTCCATTCTTGGTTGACTTCTTCGTGGGACTATATGGAACACTTGGGGCGCATTTATTGGCTTGACTAAAAGATGACCTAACAACATATTAATGATATCTATTTGGAGATTGGTAATGGAGTTTATGCAGAGTGAGGTCTGTAATGCGCGTTTGGGATGAATGAAGAGTGCCATAAAGATCGTGGTGAAGACGTGCTTGCTAACATGGGAAAATTCATTGATGAGCCCGTAGCCAGTACCCCTGGATGGAATCATTCAAGTTAGTGGAACTGTAATGAGGAATGCATGGAGAGGGAAGATTAAAAAGGTGAACAGGATTGTTAGTAGAGATGGGGGTAGAGGGGGAGTGGAGAATGACAGAACACCCAGAAAGGAGAAATTTGGCCTCTGTAATGTATCTCTGAATGTAATCTTTAGATGACTCTCTGCAACGCACTCTAAACTTTGATTTCAATAAATAAGTTGTGTTTTCCTATTGTTAGTATAGTTTTTGCTGCGAGATTGGACACCCTGATAAGGCTCCTCGATCTCGACTACGTCAAGTGGTATCAGAGACAGGTTTGCTCCTGAAGAAGGTGTCAAGAAATTATGAAGTCTTAAGAGAATTTGTTGTGGGTAAGTGGGAAAGAGGAAGAAGACCTACAAATACAGAGGACTTGCATAAAAAATGCACAAAGAGGATGAGGTAGATGAAGAGGGGCATGAAGAGATGTAGACCCAGTACTAATGGAGGTGCTGAGAGGAATTACAGCCAGATTGGAAGCTATTGAGACTGTACAATGAAGAGGTCATCCTATTGAAGATGTGAGTGATGCTGAAGAAGAGCATGTTGAAGCTAAAGGAGAAGAAGGCCAACCTAGGCTTGATCAAGGTGAAGAGAGGTTCATTAAAGCCCTAACCAGAATCAATACCAGACCCCGTTTTGATCCTCCAAACTATGGTGGTAATTTGAATTCGGATGAACTACTAGATTGGATCACTGAGATGGAGAAGTACTTTAATTTTAAAGGTACTATAGAAGACAAGAAGGTGAAATATGCATGTACCAAGCTGAAATGGCATGCATCCCTTTGGTGGGATAACTTGCAAACTGATAGACAAAGAAAGGGTAAGGAGAAGATACGATCATGGGATTGAATGGTGAATAAATTGAAGGCAAAATTCATGCTTGTAGACTATCAGGTAAGTTTGTTTAGAAAGTTGTAGAACTTGAAACAAAAAGACTCTAGTGTCAAGGAGTATACAGAAGAATTTTATAGACTAAGTATTAAAGAAGAACAAATAGAGGATGAAGCAAAGAAAGTTGCAAGGTATCTAAATGGCTTGCGAATGTCCATACAAGATAAAATTAGTTTTCTCAGATTACAGTGTGTGGATGAGGCCTATAAATGTGCCTTGAAGACCGAGGAAAAGATGAACCAGAAGTAACAAAACAACAACCGGGTAGAGGCATAAATGCTCGAGGCAGAGGATAGACTAGCGGTGGAAGAGGATATGATGCAAAATGGAATGAAGATGGTACCTCTCAGACTCAGAAAGTTGGAGGTAGAGGAAACTTCAGAGGAAGAGGAAACTTTGGAAGAGGATGAGGTAGAGGCTTCACTGGTACATGTTATCAATGTGGAGAGATTGGGCATAGATCTTTTGAATGTCCACAATTTCATGGCGGAGGCAAACAAATGTCCATACAAGATAAAATTAGTTTTCTCAGATTACAGTGTGTGGATGAGGCCTATCAATGTGCCTTGAAGACCGAGGAAAAGATGAACTAGAAGTAACAAAACAACAACCGGGTAGAGGCATAAATGCTTGAGGCAGAGGATAGACTAGCAGTGGAAGAGGATATGATGCAAGATGGAATGAAGATGGTACCTCTCAGACTCAGGAAGTTGGAGGTAGAGGAAACTTTAGAGGAAGAGGAAACTTTGGAAGAGGATGAGGTAGAGGCTTCACTGGTACATGTTATCAATGTGGAGAGATTGGGCATAGATCTTTTAATGTCCACAATTTCAAGGCGGAGGCAAACGAAAGGAGGCCAAAGTTCATGTGGCCCAAGCAGAAGAGGAAGTTGCAGAATCTTCAAAGAATGGAGAAGATCTAGAGAACAGACAGTCCTTGATGATAAGAAAGATTTTGTTAAGCCCTAAGAATGTAGAAACAGAACCAATGCAAAGAAGGAATTTGTTTAGAACTAGATGCAAGTCCGATGGCAAATGTTGTAAGGTGATTGTAGACAGTGGCAGCATAAACAATATTATTTCTAAAGAGATGGTGAAAAAGTTGAACCTGAAAAGAATGAAGCATCCCAGCCCACACAAGGTCTTGTGGTTGCAGAAGGAGCACCAATTAGTGGTAAGAGAACAATGTTTAGTTAATTTTTAGATTAGTAATTGTAAGGATGAGATACTTTGTGATATAATGCCAATGGATGCATGTCATCTCTTGTTGGAAAGACTGTGGCAATTTGATAGACAAGTTGTTCATGATGGTAAGAGTAATACATATACTATTAAGAACAATGGATAGAAATTCACATTGAATCCTATGAAAGACAAAGATGAAGAAATTGAAGGCACTTCTATGGTGTGTCTTGTCTTAGGAAAGAAGTTCTTGAAGAATCTGAAAAGGGATGGTGTTTGTTATGCATTTGTGGCTCAACTGTCACAAAACTTGATAGCTAAAAAAGAAGAGGAGCTACCAGCAAAAGTTTAAGAACTAATTGATGAGTATCCTGATATAATGATGAAGGATTTGCCAGATGGACTTCCACCCTTAAGAGAAATTAGTCATTGTATGGATTTGATTCCAGGTGCAAGTTTGCCAAATAAGGCACCGTATAGAATGACACCTCAAGAGAATGAGAGAACACCCAAAAAGGAGAAATTTGGCCTTTGTAATGTATCTCTAAATGTAATCTTCAGATGATTCTTTGTAATGTACTATAAATTTTGATTTCAATAAAGAAGTTATGTTTTCTTGTTGTTAGTATAGTTTTTGCTGTGAGATTGGACAACCTGATAAGGCTCCTCGATCTCGACTGCATCAAGTGGTATCAGAGAAAGTATCAGTCCATGCACTGTACCTGTAGTATTAGCACCTAAGAAGGGAGGTGAATGGAGGATGTGTATAGACTCCTGTGGAATTAATAAGATCACTATCAAATAGAGATTCCCACTGCCCAGAATGGATGATTTAATGGACTATTTAAGTGGAGCAAGATACTTCACAAAGATTGACTTGAAGAGTGGATATCATCAAATCAGAATCCGTGAAGGGGATGAGTGGAAAACAACATTCAGGATGAAGGATGGATTGTATGAGTGGATGGTCATGCCATTTGGATTGACAAATACACCCAGTACATTCATGAGGTTGATGAATCAAGTGTTGAAGCCCTATCTTGGTAGGTTTGTGATAGTTTATTTAGATGATATTTTAATTTTCAGTAAAACAAAAGAGGAACATATAGAACATATTAGGGATGTCTTGCAAAGGTTGAAAGAAGAAAAGCTAATTGTGAATTTGAAAAAGTGTACTTTCATGAAGAAGGACTTGGTGTACTTGGGATTTGTAATCTTAGAAGAAGGGTTGAAAATGGACCCGAAGAAAGTAAAGGCTATAGTTGAATGGCCATCACCAAGGAGTAATTTTGAGGCCCGTAGTTTTCATGGGTTAGTGAGCTTCTATAGGAAGTTCATAAGAAATTTCAGTGGAATTTGTGCTCCCATAACTGAGACAATGAAGGGGGTAAGAAAAGATTTCAAGTGGATAGTCGCAGCAAAGAAAAGTTTTCAATTTTTGAAGACTAAGGTGATAGAGCAGCTGGTGTTGGCACTGCCAGACTTTGGAAAAGTTTTCCAAGTTGATTGTGATGCGAGTGGAATAGCAATATGAGGAGTTCTCAGCGAAGAAGGAAGATTGATTGCATACTTTAGTGAGAAGCTGAATGAGGCAAAAAGAAAGTATTCAGTATATGATCAAGAATTTTATGCTATAGTCCAAGCATTGAAGAAATGGAGACATTATTTGCTGCCCAAGAAGTTTGTTTTATACACAGATCATCATGATTTGTAGTCTATTAATAGCCAAGGTAAGTTAAACCAAAGACACATGAAATGGGTTGAATTCTTGCAAAGTTATTCTTTTGTATTGAAGCATAGAACTGAGAAATCTAATAAATTAGCTGATGCATTAAGTAGAAAGTGTCTCATAATGAATGAAATGCAAGTAAATGTAGTTGGTTTTGATGTCATGAAAGAATTGTATGAAGTTGATATTGATTTCAAGGAAGCTTGGAATTCTTGTAACAATCTTCTTGAGAAGGATAGAACACCTTGGTTGGACTACTTTGTTCAAGAAGGTTTGTTGTTCAAAGGAAGAAGATTATGCATACCTCAAGGTTCCATGAGGGATAACTTATTGAAAGAGAAGCACAGTGGAGATTTAAGTGGACATTTTGGTGTGGATAAAACATTAGCATTGCTGAGTGAAGCATATTTTTGGCTAGGTATGGCTGCAGATGTGAAGAAAATGGTGCAAAGATGTAGAGTGTGTCAATATGCCAAAGGCGTGAGGTAGAATAATGGGTTGTATCACCCATTACCTATTCTAGAAAGACCATGGGAACACATCAGCATGGATTTTGATTTGGGATTGCCTCATACACAAAAAGGTAATGATTCTATTTTTGTTGTTGTGGATAGATTTTCCAAGATGGTACATTTTATTCCATGTCAGAAAAGTAATGATGCTTCCCATATTGCTGCTCTATTTTTCAAAGAAGTTGTGAGATTGCATGGTTTTCCCAAGAGCATTGTGTTTGATAGAGATATTAAGTTTGTTGGTCATTTTTGGCATACTCTATGGAGGATGTTGGGTACTAATTTGGGTTTTAATTTAGCATAACATCCACAGAGTGATGGTCAAACTGAAGTTGTGAATAGAAGTTTGGGAAATCTATTGAGATGTCTTGTTGGGATGAAGCCAAACCAGTGGGACTTCGTGTTGGCACAAGCAGAATTTGCTTACAATAACTCTATGAACAGGAGTATAGGAAAGAGTCCTTTTTGTATAGTGTATGGTTTTAGTCCTAAAGGAGTAGATGAACTTCGAGGCAATGCTGATTTAGGAAGGAAGAGTGCTATAGCAAAGGATTTTGTTGAATACATTCATGATCTACATAAGGAAGTATAGGAAGAATTAGCAAAAAGTGTGGCCAAGTATAAATAGCAAGCTGATTTGCATAGAAGAGAGCTGGAGTTTGAAGTAGGAGATCTAGTCTTGGCACACTTGAGGAGAGAACGGTTCCCATAGGGAACATACAATAACTTGAAATGGAAGAGGATTGGACATTGTAAGGTCTTGAGGAAATTTTCATCCAATGCATATGCAATAGAACAACCACCTGGCATAGATATTTCACCCATATTCAATGTGGTAGATTTGGTAAAATACTATGAAGGAGAGTCCAGTATGCAAGAATAAATTGGTTCAAACGTGCAAGATGTAAGTGACTAGATTGATCAAATGTCTAAAAAGACGTCCAAGCAACTTGATCAATTGATTGAATCCCATGTAGCCAAGAAAACTAGGAGAAAAGAATACCTTGAGTATCTTATCAAAATGAAAGGAAAACTAGTTGAAGATGTAACTTGGATGACAGTTGCAGAATTGACAAAATTTGGTATTACACTGCTAGATTGGTCAAAATGTTCTTGAGTTTTATCCTCAAGAAACATTTCCCTTACCTAGCGTGTCTGATGCAGGAGCATCCAGGTCGACAGGCTATCCGTATCACCCAAAAAAATGTCTAGTTTAGTTTTTTTTCTAAAATTTGGTGTGTTTTGCAGAGACATTACAGTTCTTGTTCTAGTTTGTTGTCGACAAACTTTGGGGTCATCTTTGTTTGAATTCAAATATGTGATTTATGTGCTTTTGGCAGGATGAGAGAATATCGGTGGGAGACTTCTTTATCAGCTAGAACCCTTTTGGTGTCCCTACAATGCAGCAAAAGTCCTCATTTCAGCCTGACCATTCATTTTCGATGGGACCTTGTTCATTGTCTCCTTGATAGACCGATATTCCTTCATCCTTTGGAATTATGTTCTATGTTGGTTGAAGTTGAACATTTCGGTGGGACTTTGGAACCTGTCCCCTTGATAGTCTGATGTGCTTCTACGTTGGTCTTAAACTCCTCATCAAAGAGACATTTCCTCATCAGTGGGACCCTATCTTGAGTCTCTTCGATAGCTCGATGATGGGTTTAAGTGCAGTGAAGCAGCATGAAAGTCTTTATCGATGGGAGAATACTATTTTGGTGGGACTTAGGTTTTGGTCATTTTGACACCCGATACTTGTTATGGTGGGACCTCTACTGACATGGAATCTTTGGAGTGACAAGTCCCTTTCGGTGGGACTCAATTCAGCATCCCCTGATCCAGTGATAATTGACTTTTCCATTCTTGGTTGACTTCTTCGTGGGACCATATGGAACACTTGGAGCGCATTTATTGGCTTGAGTAAAAGATGACCTGACACATATTAATGATATCTATTTGGAGCTTGGTAATGGAGTTTATGTAGAGTGAGGTCTGTAATGCACGTTTGGGATGAATGAAGAGTGGCATGAAGATCGTGGTCAAGATGTGCTTGCTAACATGGGAAAATTCATTGATAAGCCAGCACCCAGTACCCCTGGATGGAATCATTTGATTTAGTGGAACTATAATGAGGAATGCAAGGAGAGTGAAGATTAAAAAGGTGAAAAAAATTATTAGTAGAGAGGGGGTAGAGGGAGAGTGGAGAATGAGAGAACACCTAGAAAGAAGAAATTTGGCCTCTATAATGTATCTCTAAATGTAATCTACAGATGACTTTTTGTAATGTACTCTAAATTTTTATTTCAATAAAGAAGTTATGTTTTCCTATTTTTAGTATAGTTTTTCCTATGAGATTGGATACCTGATAAGGCTCCTCAATCTCGACTCCATCACATAGTTGTGGTTGGCTATATTTTTGGGCTATTATGCAAGCAGGATAATTCTATTGCAACTGCAGGCCTTGTAACACTTTACATGAACCATTTGGATTTGATACATTGTGCTCAATTCTAAGCCTTTGATGTCTCTGATTGTGTTCACCAATGAATGTAAACTATTATTTTGTGTCTATTTCCTCTGCAATTAATTCTTCTACTTTTGTAATAAATTTCTAGCCTTCATGATCAATACAAACTGTTATTTTGCCTCTCTCTATAACTTTACATTGCATTTATTTGAGAATTGTATGCTTGTATTGTGGACAAAATGGTCCCTTTAATAGCTTCTATTTTCTATCCAAACCTTTGTGATGGTTTATGTGAGTCTGTGTGAGTTTGTTGTAGTTTTGAAGTCAATGTTGTTTTAATATAGGTATAGTTAAACAAATTAAATGTGGTGCATCACCCCCCTTTCAATTTCAGCATCTTCTTCTTCTTTTCCTCATGAGTAGTAGCATTAGATCTAGTTAAGTTATCTAGAATTCAAGTCTAGAAAGAGGAACCGGCCCTCTCTAGAGGTTTGGTATCAATTGCAAGATCCCACACCTTGAGACCAATCCCATGTTTCACTAAATTTGTTGGAACTACCAAAATCTTCAACAATAGGGTGCAAATTCAGGTGACAACAGTTTCTGGCATGCCCAATGGGACTCTCTTCTCTGAGTAAGAGCTAAACTAAGAAATTTTGGTGTTGTTCTTGGTTCATTTGTTGTTGTGGAAGTGTTCAACAAGCACCTATCTACTCTGCTGGTCTATTATCCAAATCAGTTCAAAACTTCATGCTTAGAGTGCATACCATAGCTTCTTCAGGTAATTTTTGATTCATAGAGCTATCTTTTGTTGATTGAAGAAGAAGTAGATTGTATAGGTCCCATGTGAGAGGAAATAATAGTGTTGTCCCATCTCCTTCAAGAGCCCAGTCCACACTTACCCCAGTTAGATTTTAGTATTCTAGGAGGAGCTTGCATATACCCAGAATCAATCTGAATATTCCCAATATGCCAAGGAGCCTTCCTTTTTTACCTTCAATTGAGGGATCCCTCTTGACCTAGCACAATATGATGATATCCCTACCTCTGCTCTGAAATATATTCCATTTTTTAATGGTGAAAACTCTACCACACCTGTTGAGCATATCCAAGATAATTCTAGTGTGTGTTTTGTCCATAATGTCACTACAAACAATGTTGCTGTGAGGCTTATGGCTTCTTCCTTTAAAGGGAAAACCCTCCAACGGTATAGAGGTATGCCTGCTACTTATATTCATAACTAGGATGACTTGGGAACAAGACTGTGCCAACATTTTGAAGATAAAAGTGACCACCTGTCTCTAATGGAGAAGTTAGCCATAATCAAAAGGGCTCTCCATGAGTTCATGGTGGATTTCAACTACAGATTCAGAAAAACACAGGACATGATTACATTTTTGGTGAAGCCCTCCCCAAATATTGCATTTCTATATTATTTGAAGTCTTTGAATCTTGATATTACTGCCATGATTCAGTCTATGGGAGGGACTGTGTTACCAAATGCATATGACAAAGGTATAAGGGTAGAGAACTATCTGATTCAAGTTGGTAAAATTGCTCTGAGACCACCAATGCCCCCATTTCAAGAGGCTCATGTCATCTAGCTTGTTACAACGCCAATACTTACAATAGTAAACCCTGCCACTCCTCTAATTACACTTGCAACTGAAAAGGTAATGGGCAAGATGCTCTGATTAGAAGATTGACCAATCAAGTAATAGCAATGGAAAGATAGCTGGCCTGGTCCAATAGATCGTATCAACCCTCTAATCAGATGTATGGACAGAACAAACTAGCATATCAGGGGAATATATAGAGACAAAATCAACCTAGTTATATTAGGCCACTAAATGCTATCCATCACAACATTGCAAGCACCTATGGACCTCTTGTGCCCATCCAAAACAATCTGGATCAGGATAGAGATTGGTGCTATCCATGCAATCAACCTCATGATCAAAATTTGTGCCAAAGCAAATAGTTCAGTCAAGCTTTGATAGTGCAAAGCCAATCAGTCTTCCCAGAACAACAAGTTAGTTCTAGCCAAGAAATGGTGGGAGGATAGGAGCAAAGACAAGATAATTCCACCTTGATGAATTGGACATGGGATGATTTCTATGGTATTAATTAGAGCATAGGTCCAATAGAGCTCAACACTAGAGCCATAAGAAGAGCCACAAAGGATGCGTCAGTCCTTGCAACTGGTCATGCATATATCCCTCACACATCTACCTCTACAGTTGGTTGCACACCTATCTCTCTTGCATCCCCAATGACTACGAGTGAAAGTGCAGTAGCAAAGGCACCATCAACATAGATAGAGAGTGTTGTTGGGAGGGTAAACCCAATGCCAACATTGCAGCTCCAGGCTAGTCAACAACCAAAGGTTGACACTATTGTTGCAAGGTCATCTCATATGGTTGGTCAAACCCCATTCAGCATAGTCGACCAAATGAAAAAGACTAATCTAAGAATTACTATGTGGGATGCCCTATTAATTCCATCTCAAAGAGATTTGTTACAAGAAGCTTTAACAAGCTTTAATTAGCCTACTATAGAGACATCAAAGGAAAAAATAACCACCCTAGCCAACTTGTGTCAACCAAAAGAGGATGCAAGCACAAGTAAAATCAGTAAGCTCCCTCCTTTTTATGTTTCCCTAATCGTTGGTGACAAATTGTTGCATAATTACATGATTGATTCTAGGGTAGGTACTTCTGTTATGCCTAAAAATATAGCTGATTAATTAGGCATTTAATATGAACCTGTGAATAAAGGGGTAGTGCAGCTAGATGGTACTATTGTTAAGATAGTAGGTGTTGTTAAGGATCTGAAGCATACCCTACATGCATGCCCTTGCTTCTCTATTTTACAAGACATCTCAATCATTGATCTCCCTGCATACTTTGACATATGTTTGTCTAGGGATTTCACTTCTAAAATAGGTGGGTACCTATCTTCTAACAGGTCCCATATGTTATTTAGAACAAGGTGTGAAGGTGACCAATAAGGTTGATCCTATTGCTAATGATCATGTAGAGCCTTATTCCTCTAACCCTATCAACATGAATTACACAATCCATGAACTAGAGGAGGATGACAACAACATGCATGAGGCTACCACACCTAAGGAAGAAACCCCTGATATACTATTTGATGAGTGGGAAAATTATTTTTAGTTTGATAATCTTGATCATATAGAAGACACAGGACTGGGTACATACTATATCCATGATGAGGATGCCTTCATCCCTAATCTTGTGAAGTCAAAAGAAGATTCAAGTGGGATATGTTAGATTTATTTTGATGGCTCCAGAAGAAAATATAGAGCAAGTGCTGGGTTGTACTGATTTCACCCCAAAAGGAAAATTATTTCTCTTCTTTTAGATTACAGTTCAATTGTACCAATAATATGGTTGAGTATGATGCCTTAATTCAGGGTATGCAGCTAGTACAAAAGAGGGGAATAAAATTTTTACAAGCATTTGGTGATAGTGAGCTTGTTGTTCACCAAATCTAATCACAAAGTGCTTCAAAGAATGACTTTTTCAATTCATATAAACACAAGGTTTGAGATTTGATTGAAGACTTTGATGCCTTCAATATCTAGGCAGTACCTAGACAAAGAAACAAGGATGCTGATAGATTGGCTATAGTTGGTGTAGTGCCCTACTAAGGAACCCAGAGAATAACACAACTATGCTATACTAAAAGGGACAATTTTTTTTTTAAAAGAAAGAGATAACAATTAACGTAAATCATAACTACACATCATTTAGGTTAAGCTTTATCTGCTAGGGTTCCACAGCTGCATTACTAACTAACTATTAACAAGATCTAAATAAACACTATGAATTAATTAACAATCCACAGTTCATTCTGAATCTATTCCATCAAATGAATACATTTCCATATCATAGAATCAGTTAAGTAACCATCAAGATCTTGTATATAGAACTACAAGTATAAATACAATTTCCCTTACATGAGAGTACATCCTTACATTGTTTACAATATCCCTTTCCAAAAGCATTGGAAAGTATACATCAAGATAATAGTATATGATCCATCTGGTATACATGGCTAGAATAGGAACATGAGTAACTCTCTCCTCAAGCTAGAGTGAGATTTGGAACCCGCTACACGAGATACATCATTCTTGCACACAAACAACAGCAACGGAAAAACTAATGGAGAATAAGCACAACCACCCGACCATGAGGTACCCTAAGGTCCACCCCCATGCTAGGAGATAATAATAAGGTCCCACTATAGCAAACAGTCAATAAGACAATAGGCTAACAAGTGCACAGACTACACATGACTCCAAAACAACACAGGTCAATATGAACATCCCAAGCAACTCAAACATGACTTCTAGAGGTGTTCACACAATGAATGGGGAGAACACAATTAGGGAATGCTAGGTTGCAGTAGGAAAGAGTGTCATTGCATGGCCCTGACATGGGTTACTCTGACAGTCTCTCACAAGACGCCGACCCCCATCTATGGTTACCCTGACAGTCTCCCACTAGATGTCGGCCCCATAGGGTGACACATGCGGAACAACCATTCCTTTTGTGAGAACAAGGAAGTTGATTTTGCCAACTAGGCCTTCTCATCCCATCCTTAGTCTAAACTAGCACTACAGGTATGGGTGAGGAATCCATTTATCTTGTTTAATGTGGGATCTACCCCTTTTTTCCCCTAATTCATTTTAGGTTATCACTTGGTTACCAACTTTCAATGGGTTACCCTAGAAAACCACTTTGGGCCCCGGCCCCACATTGAAAGCCACTCCTCCTTCATTGAATCTAGACACTCAAAGCCCATAACACCATTCAAGCATGATCTATCACATTTATTATCATGATGCATTTATAGCACAAAATATACATCAATTCACATTATCATATACCAGAATTCCTTATACATAAACAAAAGACATCATGCCCTTATAACTTCATTATGTCAAGACACCTATCAACGCAATACATGAAATTAAAACATCAACATCTTAGGCCTCTGGAAACTAAACAACACAGGTCAAAGTAAAATCATAGTGACCAAGAAAGCATAACTAACTCATTACCCACAAATTAAATTTCATAACCTTATTACAAAGAAAATTTCATTCATTAATATCAACCCAACTAATTTTTAATTTATGTTTATTTTAAAGACTAATCGATGATATTGAATACACTTCATTGCTATTTTAAAGTATGACCATACCTATTTTTGAAATTGACCAATTTTCTATCTAGGGATTATCTACTATCTAAAGAGCTAGTATTAAGTTTTCACTAAAACAATAATCCAATGAATTAGGTCTAGTCAAGGTTATGGTCATTACTTGAGAAATTCTTTCCTACCTATCTAGTTATGCAATAAGATCTTGATACAATAATCATCTCTAAACATGCAAACTATCATACCAAGAATGTAGACTTTATACACTTCCTTCTTTCACATAAATCACAAGGTAATAAAATTACAAATTTAAATATGATCTATTACATGTATGCATCTTAAAATATCTAAGAATCAAAGCTAACTTAAATCACATTCATACCTAATTATGACATTCACAAACACATTCTATAATATTTACAAAACTTTCCAAAACACATACTAAAATTCTGATTCGAAGATATAATTTAATAAGGAATAGAAGATATAACCAATATCTTTAATGCCAAACAAATTAAATAAATGTTCTAATTAAGGTTTTATGTCCTTCTAAACTTACTTCGGTTCATAATAGAAAGAGATCAAGATAAAGATTTCAACTTCTCATTAGATGAACACCAACCCTTGATAAATTTCTATAAGTCGATGCCACTAATATACAAGTGATATCTTTAATGACTTCTATGTTTGAAACTATGCCCTAGTGAATATGAAGGAAATCATTTTGGCACAAAGTTAAACACATTTACGCGGCTAAGTATGCATGGTAAAAGAGGAAATGGTTGGGAGTGATCAATGCCACAAATAAAGATATGCACCTCATACCTACGACTACCGAGGAGCCAGAGACACCAAATCAAACATAATCTGAGCAACTAACAAAGAGCTAAATCTATTGCACATAACTCATTCCTACTGCAAGCTTGATATAACTAATATGGCATAAAAGAAAACACATTTAAAACAAGACCTCACACAGGGGTGGCACCTTCTAAAGGCATAAAACGATAGAGCAAGCATAACAGGAGGAACATAAAAGAAAAAGTGATAATTTATATAATTGAAAATACTTTGGTAGATGGTTACGCAAAAGACTGAGGCATAGACAAAGTTTGTGAACTGTTTGATAGTCGTCTCAAAGAGACATCATCTCTAGGATCAAAATGATTGCAGGATATGCATAGAATGGCTTTGTTGGAAAGGATTTAGAAACTTTCAAGCAAATGTGTTTGGCAGATGAAAAGTCAGATCTGCAACTATTTTCCACATCCTATCATCCTATGGCCTCTTTGGAGCAGGATATGCACAAAACAAATTTGTTGAGAAGGCCTTTGAAACTTTTAAGCAAATGCATTTGGTAGGTGCAAAACCTGATCTGTATCCTTGCCAGCGTCCATTCCAGGCTACGCCAAAATGGGAGCTTTGGAGCAGGAAATGAATTTAATCACACTTGTAACCCTAATTGCATTACACCTATAGCTAATGATAGAAATCGAGAGTTATTACATGTCACAAAGATGAGATCGAGCCCACTATGTAGGGTTGCGATGGGAAGAGACATCACGATTAATCTAACAACACTCATTCAAAATGATGATCAAATATGGGCCCAATACTTTGTCAGTCACTGAAATAAATGTGATGCGACACCATCTGTACCTTCTATGAGCCTAGATGGAGATTTAATTGGCTAACTAGCAGACTCTGAAATGGCAATTGAGGTGTGAATCTATAGCATAAAAATGATAGTTGGTAGGTAGTTACCTATTGCATTGCAGAGGTGTTTCTCACCACAACTTTATAGGTGGGCCCTGACATAGAGAATGCAATGTGCTCCAACCATTGATCTGAATTAATGAAATCTATAGTTGATCATTACTTGTGCATTGTTGACATGAGGACACCCTAAACATTTCCATTAAGATAGCAGTTAAACCTACATTGATTGTGTGGATGTGTTTCTCTCAGTGCTGAGAGATCACCAATGAATTTAGGTTGAATTTCATTTGTTGAAAAGACTTTACAAATGATCAAACAAATGCAAATTGTGAAATAAACCTTTGGCAGTTTTGTATACTGAATCTGGCACATAGACAAGGTATGTAATCTATTTGATCAATGCTTCAGAGAAGCAATATTTTGGAATTCAATGATTGCAAATATGCATAAAATGAATTTGTTGAGAGCTATGAATCTTTCAAGCAGAGGTGATTGGTAGGTTACATATAGATTCAACGGTCTTTGTTAGCATGTATGACATAATGAAAGCTTTGGGACACGTAATGGACATTGATGGAGAAAGTAATATGTAGAAGCAAAGACAAGGTTTGTGAACCATGTTTTAATATGATCTCATATATATGTATATATATATCTACTGCTTATTTCATTAGATCTATCACAGATTAGGTCAAACAAAAAATGTTGAATAAAGAGGGGAACCTATGGATATGTCGTAGCAAGTTTTTGATCGATCCTTGCAAATCTACTTCTCCAGAACTCTGATCTTCTTTTTCTTTTCAGTCTGCAAATGGTTTTCCAGCACCATGTGTTTTCTCCCAATCCTACCAATTCCTCTTTAGAGGGAGAGATGCCCAATTCCTTTCAGATGGTTCCTCCAAAGCTCTCTCATACATTTTCAAATTTTCATGCTCCAAATTCCATTAATGACAACCAAAACTCATCCTTTACCCTCTCACATTTGTGCTATTTATTAAATTTATAACAATACAATGAAATTTTTATTTTATTTATTTTAGTATTTGCTATATATAGGTTTAATGACAAATCATAATTACTTAACAAAACATTTTCTTATTTATAAATTTATTTTCATATTAATCTTATCAATCATATTCCCATTTTTGTAACACTTTATTTACCTCGTTATCATAATTATTATTGACCTTAGATTACGTTGTAGTATATTTTCCATGTAAACTACAATTTACATTATGACAATTAAATTTATTGATCAAAATGCCTTCTTAACTTAATAATTCTTACTATAATGTAAGAATTAACCAAAGCATTGATCAACCAATTCTAACTAGGTAAATGCAAATGTTGAACAATACCTAACCATTATGCATGATTTCAATGTATGACCACAACCAAAAGTGACTAGCTATCATGGCTATACTGACCACACTAACTGGGTACAAAACTAGATACTCATCCTTTTCAAGGATGATGGCTAACTAGGGGACCATATGTTATCTCCGTTCAACAATTTTCTATTGGGCTTAAGGCACGCTCAAACCTGTCAATTTAGGTGGAGTCGATGCATGATACCTGCAACCTGCAGCAAACAAAATAGTCAAACACACCATGAAAGGGAATTGCAGTGTAGCAGGGTACTCATGCATGAGTAATGCGACATTGTCCCTTTCACAACAACACATCAAACAAGTAACCACATCACGCATAAAAATCTGTAATAGAACAACTAGATAAGAAACATCATCAGATAATCACATGATGTATATAATAAGATTAATCCACAAAATTAGTTAGGTCCATAAACTAGTCATGACATATGCATAACCCAAGTGCATAACTGTATCACCAAAATATCATCAAATATCATCGTAGCGGTAGGTCTAACATCAACAAGTATCATCAACTAACATCATAACAGTAAATCCATCAGCAAGAAAAATGTCATAATGTCTATCTCTAACATAACAACTATCAGTCTAACAAAAAGAAAAATGAGGGGCACTACATCCTCCCCCCTAGAATCAGGCTTACTCTTGGAAGCATGCAAACAAGTATGGATATAACTCTCACATCTAGGATGCATCCTCCTAGGTAGCTGAAGCCTCATCATTAGGATCCCACTGGACCCTTACCTACTCCATGTCTCAGCCCCTAAGGGTGAGTCTCCTATGCTACAAAATGCCTATGGGCTCCAAAGCCAGCTGCCCATCCTCTACTTGTAAAGCATTCCATTCAAGAACATAAGAAATTTTTGGATAATATGGCCTGAGAACATAAACATGAAATACATTGTGAATGAGCGATAAACTGGGTGGCAAAGC
Source organism: Cunninghamia lanceolata (assembly GCA_027924645.1). Lineage (NCBI taxonomy): Eukaryota > Viridiplantae > Streptophyta > Pinopsida > Cupressales > Cupressaceae > Cunninghamia > Cunninghamia lanceolata. The sequence continues at coordinate 940,187 of BSBN01000872.1, read as the reverse complement.
AAGATGGTACACAACCAAATCAATCCTCTCCAAAACCTCAGATGGCCCAACAAAGTGCGATGCGAGATTAGAGCCTTTTCCACAATGGATCAGACTCTTTCGCTGATGCACCCACAAGAACACCCAGTCTCCAACTAAAAATTGACGACCAACCCTATGGGCATCTACATATTTCTTCTACCTATCCTACATTGCCACCAAATGCTCTCTAATACGATCAACCTACTATTCCATCTCCCAGAGCATCTTCGGTCCTAAGAAATATGTCCTCTAGATGATCCCAACTTAGTGGGGTCTGACAAGGACGACCATACAAAGCCTAAAAAGGAGACATACCAATAGAGCTGTGATACCCATTATTGTATACAAACTCCACCAAGTACAAATAATCCTCCCAAAAGGTTTGTTGATCCATGACAAACATCCTGAGCATATCCTCAAGGACCTGATTAACCCTCTCGGTCTTCCCATCAGTCTTCAGATGGTACATTGAACTGAAGTTTAACTGAGTCCCTAATGCTTGCTGTAAGGACGTCCAGAGAGATGAAGTGAACATTGGAGCTCTATCAGAGATTATCTTGCAAGGAATCCCATGCAATCTAACTATATCCTCCATGACTATTCTAGCCACAAAAGAAGCATTATATAAAGACCAAATAGGAGAGAAGTGTGTTACCTTTGTTAGCCTATCCACAGTGACCATAATGGTGTCATGACGACAAGAGGACATAGGAAAACTGAATATAAAGTCCACTGAAATGATGTCCCATTTCCATTCTGGAACGAGATGTGGCTAAAGAAGACCTGCGGGATGCTGATGTTCTGCCTTAACCCTCTAACACTCTAGACACCTCAAGACAAAATCAGTAATATCCCTCTTCATTTCGACCCAAAAATACAACTGATGGAGGTATGGGTGCATCTTTTTGACACTCGGATGTGCTGAGTAGGGTGCCCAATGTGCCTCTAACATAATTAGGGTACAAAGACCCTCTGAAGAGGGAACATAGATGTGACCTGAGTACCGCAAGAGACCATCTGACTCAATAGAGTAACTGGAAAATCTACCCTCCAAGGGTTTGCCTGAGTCAACCTATGACTTCACTTCCTGATACCAGCTATCAGTAGGAAGTGCTGCAATAATTTAATGTTGCAAGTCCACTCCAAGACTGACTACTGAAAGCTTATACCTCCACTAACTAAGAGCATCTGCCACAACATTCTCCTTACCCTGAATATACTTTACCTCAAAATTGTACTTACACAAGAACTCCATCCACTGCCTCTGCCTAGCATTTAGGTTTAGCTACGTGAATATGTACTGTAAACTATGGTGGTCACTATGCAGCTCAAATTGATGCCCCAATAGAAAATGCCTCCATCTAACCAAGGCATGCACGATGGCGGCTAACTCTAGATCATGCATGGGATAGTTCAACTCGTGATCCTTAAGTTTACGAGACTCATAGGCTATCACGCGACCTTCCTGCATCAAAACTACTCCTAGACCCTCCAAAGCTACATTAGTACACACCACAAAGTCTCTAGTAGGGTCGAGAACTACCAAAATAGGTGCACTAGTCAACCACTCCTTGAGAGTCTGGAAGGCTAGCTGACACTACTCTGACCAAACAAACTTCTTCCCCTTCCTCTAAAGAGAGGTGATAGGGTGAGTTATCCTCAAAAAACCCTACACAAACTGTCAATAATAGCCTGCTAAACCCATAAAACTATGAACCTCAGAAACATTAGTGGGCGCAGGCCAATCCATGATGACTTGGATCTTTGAAAGATCCATGGTAATGCCCTTTTCAGAAATAACATGCCCCAAATATCTCACCTCTGTCTGAAAGAATTCACACTTTGTCGAATTTGAATATAGTTGATTCTCTCTCAAACACTACAAAACTTGCCGCAAATGCTCCTCATGCTCCTCCATAGTCCTCAAATAGATCAATATGTCATCCAATAAAACAAGGACAAGTATATCAAGATAAGTACGAAATACCCCATTCATCAGGCTCATAAACATAGATGGTGCATTTGTTAACCTAAATGGCACACCAGTGAACTCATAGTGCCCATAGCTAGTACAAAATGTTGTATTATGAATGTCTGCCTTAAAGATATGCAACTGATGATGCCCCAACTTTAGGTCAATCTTAGAGAACACCTTATCCCCCTTAATCTGATCAAAGTGGTCATCAATCCGTGGTAAGGGATATCTGTTCTTCATAGTCACCTTATTTAGCTGCCGATAGTCAATACACACCCAAAGGGATCCATCCTTTTTCTTCACAAAAATGACAAGTGCTCCCCAAGGAGAGACACTGGGATGAATGAACCCATTTTTTAACAACTCCTCTAACTGCAACCGAAGCTAATTAAGCTCTTGATTGGTCACCCAATATGGATCTCATGAGATAGGTTCTGCTCTAGGAACAAGATCTATCTTGAAATCAATTCATGCTTAGGTGGCATTCCTAGAATCTCACTAGGAAAGACATCTGCATACTCCTTAAGGATAGGATGATCATTGAGGGACACCTCTCAACTCTCCCCTAACTCCAAATCATTAACCATCACATAAAACAACAAGCAACCCTGACGCATACATCTCCTTAGCTGCATGGTTGAAATCATACGCAAGTAGATAGGCCTCTGAATGCCAACTACTTCTACCTCGCTGCCTAATTAATCCAAACACTGCACTAACTTATGCCGACAATCTATCACTAGTCAATGAGCATCTGACCAATCCATTCCCAACACTATATCATAAGATACTAGGGGTATGATGCATAGATCCACCATCGTAAAGAGAGAACGAAACCTCAAACCACAAAAGAGAACCATTAATGAGAAAAGAGAACCATTAATGAGAAAAGAGTTGTCTAAACTTACATAGGCTAAAATTGTCTATCCAATTAAGCATTCCTCTTGAGTGGCTTACCTAGTTCTAGTTAGGAAGAAGAATGGGGAAATCAGACTGTGTGGACTTTATAGACCTAAATAAGGCCTCCCTTGAAGATCACTATCCACTCCCTTCCATGGTGAACAAATTTTACAAACAGTGGCTGGAGCTAAAAGGTTTTCACTCCTAGATGGATACTCAGGCTATAACTAGATTCTTGTAAAAGAATCAGACCAGTATAAGAAAACCTTTACCACCAAATGGGGCACCTTGGCTTATTAGAAAATTCTATTTATGTTGACCAATGTTGGAGCAAGCTTCCAAAGAGCAATGGATTTGGCCTTTAAAGGCCTGATCAATGATATTATTCTAGTGTATCTTGATGATTTAACTACATATTCTAAGCATGTAGTTGACCACTTAGGTCATTTGAGAAAAGTTTTTGAAAGATGCAGAGAATATGGTGTGTCATTAAATCCAAAGAAATGTGTGTTTGTTGTCCTAGAAGGCAAATTGTTGGGACATGTTGTCTCAAAAGAAGGACTGGCTATCAAACCAAAAATGACCAATGCCATTCTATCTCTTCCCTTGGGTCATCCCACAATAATGGGTTACACTTTTTGGCTAAAATTGACATTGAAATCAATATTTTGAACTAAATCTTCACTTTTTGACACATATAGCTACTAAACCATTAGGAATTTGAAGATGATACAAACTAGTGATTTGTGAGATTTTGTTTGTAGATTCTAATTTTTTATTTTTTAAAAAATTTGGAGTTAAATTGTAAATTTTTTTGTGTCTCCTTTGATAACTAGTTTTTAATAGTAAACAACATTTTTTAAAAGTGATGTGTATTCCGTCACACATAACTTTTTTCTACAAAGGATAAAATTTTGATTCTTTTGAATTTAGATTGGTAACACCGATATATAGGGCATGCATTTGGTTTCATAATGTTTTGGTGAATTTTTTTAACTAAGTTTTAAAGTCAAACCAATTATAATTTAGACATAGACATATTCCATCAAACAACTTTTTCTTTATGTATCAAAATTCAATTTTTTTTTTGTTGAAACAGGGAAATCAATACCTAGGGCATAGATATTTTTCAAAAACAAATTTCACTAATTTACTAATTTTCCATGTGTGTAGAACAGAGAACTTGATGTTTGGTGAAAAACCTATGTTTAGTAAAACTAAAAAAAATCATAATAAAATTAAAATATATCAAAATTATACTTGTTGGAAAGCTCATTTTGAGGACTACGATCCTCCAATTTCATTTGGAAAGGTGATTTAATTTGGACCTTCAACTAGGCTTTGAAAGCCAAAATTTTGTAAAAGAAAAGGGAAGGGAAGGAGGGAAGGTGTCTAGTAAGGGCGAAGACCCCTTCTAATGAAGGTAGGTGATGTCCTTCATTCAAAGTACAGTTGCCTTTGAATGAAGGCCCAAACATGGCACCAACATCCCCATAATGGCCACCTTTGAATGAAGGTCCCTTGCATTAAAAAAATATATATATTTTAACGGCTAACCTTCATTCAAAGGTTCAGCCAACTTTTAATTTTTAAATGTTTTAATTTTTTTCCTATTGCATATAAATAGGATTTTTTTTTCATTTTTACAAACCAATTTAACAAGATAAATTTGTATTTTTGTTCTGCAAGGGAGGAGAAAATCTTTAAGAGAAGAATTTGCAAGTCATATTTTACAAAGAAGGAGATGCAAAACAAAAAGAGAAGACAAAATAAGAGTGCACGAAAGCATTCCCAAGAAACTACACAATGATTAAATGAAGAAAGATTGCAAAAATATTATATGAAGAAAGGTATGCATCTTTTTTTTCTATTTAATCTAGGTCATTTTATTTATGCTTAAATATATACATGTATTGATGAATCATGTAGTAGGATGTCATTTAATCTAGGTCACTTGATTTATGCTTAAATTTGCTTGTTTTCTTTGCTTGTTTCCTTGTTGTGTTTGTTACATTTACATATCTTGCATTTGTAGATCCCTAAGCTAATAACAAAAATATCCTCTCCCCTTGCCTATCAAATGGATCTTGGGTGTAAGAGAACTTGTTATTATCTTTAGAGAGGCTTGCCTTGGTGGGAAAAGAGGTACTCACCACAAGGGAATGACCTCAAGCGGTACTTTTGTTTGGTCCGCTATATAAAAAAGGATAAGGTGAAAGCTAAGTCTAACCGGTATTAGTGCTTATCGTACAGTGCTAGTTTGAAAGGAGGTGTACCTTGCATATATGAGACTCCTAGTAGGACTGGTTAAAGCTTTAAGTAGCTTGTTGGATGCTTGTAACATGCTGGTCCCTTGAATCATTACTAGAAACCACTTATTGTAGAAGCCAAAAACCTTTTTGCTTGCTGGTGCAAGAGGTCAGACCTCCGAAGTCACCCTATATGTACTATTCATTGTGGAAATAGAAAATCCATCAATTCATAAGATCTACAAATCTTTGGGGTAATAGATTTGGTGTGCCTGTGTCATGGTGCGGGACCCAGTGTCACCAATATCTCTAGTTGTTCACTTTGTCTCAGTATATGGAGTAATCCAAGTAGGGACTCAACAAATAGTATCCTCTTTCCAGCCTAGGTTGTACATGCTTACAAGTGTTTTCAAATTTGTCAAGACCAGTGAAAATTTTTGGGCTAATCTAGGCCCTCATTCAAACTTTTACTTTAATTTTTTATTAGAGTTATCCAAAACCTTCTGATTGTGTTTTTGATATTTGTTCTCTTGCCAATATACCTATCAAAACTAGTCATTGTCACTGAAACTCACCTTCAAGCACAGACCATCCACGCTTTTGAACCATATCTAATCACCTTTGAATGACAAAAATTTGCCTTTGAGTTATCCTAAATTACCTCTAATCATCCTACAGTCACCTTTGAGTTATCTAGAATCACTTTTGCATTGTATCCAGTCGCATTTGAGCCATAGAAAATCACCTTTGATCAACAAAATCACACCTTTGGATTATCATGAGTCGCCTTTGAGCTATCTTGACTCACCAAAATATATCAATACTTAGAACTAAATTATAAGTTTTCTTTAATATGTATTTCCTTGATGTGTGATACATTTCAAAAGATTATTATTTAAATTAAATATTCTAAATTTTTCTCTTGTATATATGACTTTTGTGTGTACCTGGGCTCAACATACAGAAAATGAAGTTGATCCAAGTTTAGATACTGGAGCAAATGAGGCTGAATAACACATAGTTGATCTTAGCTCAAAGGAAGCCCAAGTGCAAACAATGGATGTTAGAGAGTGGTTAGGATCGCTTCCTTTGACCATGGATGAGCATATGAATCTAGCTGAAGAGATGAAGAGAAAAAGTTCTTATAGAAATTTAGATCATTTACTTGAAATGGATATTGAGAAATTGAAACTTTATATTGGACAACCTAGACGTATGGATAGGAGGTCAATGAATAAAATTGTAAAGGAAATAATTGTTCATTTCAATAATATTGATACACTTGAGCGAACCCAATTGTTATTAATTGTACTTCTTAGTAATGAGCTAAATGAGCCATTACAATTGTTGGGTGTATATTCATCATTGAAAAAGGGGAGAGATTCACACCTAGAAAAATATATTGTTGAAAATGTTAAAGAAGGTTTGGCTTCCAATGGGAAACAATCTCGACCTACGGATAAGTCCATTTCAAGAAGAGTGATGTTGACATCTATTTTAAGTGTTAAAAAATTCCAAAAAAAGATAATTGTCTTCAATTTCAACTAAGATTGGGTTCAGTAGAAAGACACTAACACAATATGTGAAAAGGAGAAAATTATTAGATGATAGTACCTCAGAAAGCATTTGGGCAATTATGTGTAGAGCTCCTCAATTTGAGAGGATTCAAGATTATGTGAGAAACTTGATCTCAACCTTTTGGAATGATAATACTCATGCTTCATCAAATAGTAGAGATGTTATCAAACATAGAACTAGGCCCAATAGTCATGATCTACATAAAAAACATTGGTTACACACAACACAACATGAGACGTTTGTGATGTTTTGTAATTCAAATTCTCATATAAAGATTGGGAAAACAATGTTTGAAAGGTTAAGGCCATATTATGTGAAGACAAATAAGGTTTTGATACTTTTTGTTGTCATTATCATATTGAATTTGATCTCTATTATTAGGTGTTTCAAAAGATTAGAGAAGATAGTGATGGTTTTGTAAATACACTTCCTAAATAGGCAAGTCAATTCATAGCATCCATCTTATGTGATAAATCAGATGATGATAATGCAACTGGTCAAATAAACTACATAAAAGGTCTTTGTGAAACATGTCAAAATTTGGCTAAAATTCCATTAAGAAACAAAGATATCAACCCAACGAAGTTGGTAAATTGCAAGAGTTACAAGTACATAAAGTTTCAAACAAAAAATGGGAAAGAATCCACAAGGTTAGATTATGTAGAAGAGGAGATACCTATTGGAAGATTTATGGAAAATTTTTATAAATTGATACCAACCATACATACATCATGCTTTTTTTTCTAAGTGGAAAGCACAACAATTTCAAAAATTAAGAGATACTTTCCCACTTGGAACAGTTTTATCAGTAGTCGACTTTGCAGAAAATTAGTCTTTTGTACATCAAAAAGTGATTCAATCACAATATTACTTTTCAGAGAAGATCACTGTTATGGTGCATGTGTGTTATCATCATGCACAATTGGATTTGGATGGTGTTAACAATACATTTGAAGCACGAGTCATTAAGAAAGAATATCACTTTTATATTAGTGATGATAAAGAGCATGACACACATTTTGTAAAACATTGCTTTAAGAAGTTTTTTGAATATTTGGCAAGCAGGCATGTGAAAATTGAAAAGCATTCTGTATGGTAAGATGGATGTGCATCACAATTCAAATCATCAAGGCCATTTTATGCACTATGTAGATATCATCCAAATGACAATATATCACATGTTTGGAGTTTCTTTAAGAGTGGGCATGGAAAGGGTGAACATGATAGCGCATGAGCTTGCATCAAATGTGCTCTAAGAAAACATCAAATGAATTATGATGTTGTTGAAGTGTTAAGACACACTTTGCATTAAATGAGGTTGGCACATCTTCAAGAACAAACCAATACATTCCACATAGAGTGTTTTGGGAGATATCAGGTATGTATTGTTTGAAAATTTAATACTATAAATATATATTTATATATGATATGTGTACATGAGTTTGTTTATTTTAGTTTGAATTTAATTATTTCTATTATATTCATAATGTACAATATAATAAATTTATAGGTGTGAATAGAAAATCAATGCATAGATGCAAGAGGGTAGAGAAAACAAGATCTTTGCATTGTGTCATGAGTATAGATAGCTAGACATGGATGTTGCACACTAGGGATTACTCTTGTTTTTGTTATGATTGCATGTTAGGAGATTATGAGAATTGTAAGAACCAACAACATGGATATGTTAGTGACTGGAAAAAGTGCTACTATTTGTTACCGACACATACAACAAAGATGAGGATGAAAGCTTTGAAGACATTCCTTTGATTTCAATTGATTATAACCATATGTTAGGATTGATTAAAAAAGGTATGTGTACATATATATAAATTTTATATAAGGTATCTCTAAATTTTTTAAAATACAAATTTTCCATGTAAATTTGGTGCAAGAGATGTTTTTGCAGTCATAGTAGAGGCTAGAAATATAGAAGACATTAGTTATTATTTATTGCGTTACACAGAAGAGAGGCAAAAGCTAATAGAGCTAGAAACAAGTGATGGAATGTTGTTTCCCATAGGTTTAACTTTATTTATTATATTTTTAAATAATTTTGAATTTGTTACATATGTACATGTCAAGTACCTTGAGTGATTTAAACATTCAATTTATATTAGATTATATAATTTATGTTATGTCTTACCGAGCAATGAAAATGCTATACATGAACTATGTAGGTTACGTTTACCTTGAAAATGTTATGTCTTACCGTGGAATGTTGTTTCTCACAGATTTAGTTGTAGTGTAAGGGACATATCTCAAACAAGTCAAGATTGTTCAACACGGGATTCACTTTATTTATTATCAACCTGAGAATAAGGTATATCAGTATAGCCACCTAGGTAGTAATTTCTACTGGCCTATCTCTTCATTCAGTTCCACATGTATGTGGACGTCGTAAGTGGAGACTGGATAGTGATGATCATCAGAGAATATTAGATGTGATTGAAGAGTGAGATGAACCACTTGATGTGGTATGAAAAATATGGATGAAGAACTTACAATTTTGATTTTGAAGACCTAAATTCAATATCTAGATCTATGTGAACATGTATTAATTGTTTTTAAATTTATGCAAGTTAAATTAATAGTTCTTTCATTGAACAAATTTTAATTTCAACATGCGGTACTTAACAAATGATCTCTCTCTATATATAGTCTTAAAATAATAGTTCTTTCATTGAACAAATTTTAATTTCAACATGTGGTTCTTAACAATGAAATTACAAAGATGAAAGACAATAGGAAGTCATGTAGAGAATGCCCTGGATTCTTATTCAAGCATGTGATATGATAATTATTTGAAATGTTTGATTTAATGCTATATGCTCTTTGAACATGCTCTCTAAGTGTTAAGTGCTAGATGTGTTCAAATGAACTAGAGTTAAAGTCCTTAAATATAATTACTTGAGGTGAAAAAAGAAACATTTCATGCATTTAAAGTTGATGCATAATGGTTAGTTGGGAGGGTTTGGTTGGCCCTAAATTCGAAACTATATAAATTACAACCATAGGCAATGTATACAAGACCTAGGCTAAGGGATATATGTTGATCTAGACACAAGGAGATAGACTCAACATTAGGATGTATGTATTAATTAGCCAATTAATAAGAGTTAGTAGCTACTTTTACTTATGGATATACAAGGCCAATGAGGGTGGTCATAAAGGCCATTGACATGATAATTAAAGGGAAATAAGAACATATAATAATTCTTTAGAAAACCATACCCTATAATTGTAACAATCACAAGCTATCAAGATATTTATAATAAGTTATTTTCTAGATTACATATAATTGAAATTATTTATTATTCCTAGTCCTATGAATATGTTTTAGATACATGGGCACACGAAATATTTGATAAATACAATGTTTATGAAACTGAACTATGTAGATTGACAAAGATTAAGACTATACTACACTACTACTTGAGGACATACGAATATGATTTATTAAAAGTATTTGATCATTCATCATCAAAGATTGGTGCCTATCCAATGGGAAACAAAGTCCAAATGATGTAGGGAGCATCCCTAGACTTGAATAATCATGTTGCACCAAAAATATTTTCTTCTAAGATTTGTTAGTTTTGTAGCTACTCTAGGTGTTGTCTATTTGTTCTTTTAATAAAGTGTAACAAGTTATTAGGACCACATTCTTCTACATATGTTATTTATTATAGATTTAATCTTAATATCTTTATTGGATAGAAACACTTAACATATAGTAGCCTTATGACAACACATTTTGAGAATCCCTTATGTTCTTTTTATGTTTCATGAAGATGTTATTATCACATCTATGATCTCTACTTTGAGCCTAAGAAGGATCGATTAGGGTAAATTACCATGTTATGCTTAACCTTCATGTTATTGTAATAATGGAAATTGCATACTCCACATTCCATTTTAATTTCAATACAGGAGAAAAGTACAAGGTATGTAATTTCCACCATAACAAATTAAATTTTAAATATTTTATACCACATCATAAGATAAATTTTTTAAGGATTAGAATGGAATTTAGTAGGACATGTAGAAAGCTCTCCCCAATAAGAGTATCATGTCTATATGTATAAATCTTACAAGTATATCAAACATATTTAGCAAAGAGGTTATGTGAAGAAACCTTGAGGTAAATATGTTCTTCTATTTTACAACTTGAATATTTATAAATTGTGATATAGCATGATAAAAAAATTTGATGACTTAAACTTAAAGTGACAATCAAATTCAAATTAAATATCACATATGTGTGTGTGTGTGTGTGTGTGTGGTCAAAAAGTGTATTGACTGCATACTCTAGTCTAAAAAGGTAATAACATACCTACTTATATGTAGTGTGTTTTTACCCATGTGGGCAAGTTTAACATGTATTTTAAAAAATCATGTGGGCTTATTCTTGATGGACACTGAACAATAAATTATTAAATGAGTTAATTAAATTGTTCTATCCAATGTGATTACATGTATTCCAATCTATTGTAAATTTAAACATATATATGTACATATATATATATGTACATATATATATATATGTACATATATATATATATATATGTACATATATATATATGTACATATATATATATGTGTATATATATATATGTATGTATGTATATATATGTATATATGTATGTATATATATATGTATATATATGTATATATGTATATGTATATATATGTATATATATGTATATATATGTATGTATATGTATATATATGTATATATACATATATATACATATATATACATATATATACATATATATACATATATATACATATATATACATATACATACATATATATACATATATATACATATATATTTATATATGTATATATATATGTGTGTGTATGTGTATATATACATGTATATATATGTATATATACATATATTACATATATACATAAATATATATATACATGTGTGTGTGTCTGTTTGTGTGTGTATTTATTATACATGTATCATCAAACATAAATTTGTCCACAAATATATATCTTATCAAACATATAAATTATGTCCATATAAATGTATTTAATCAAACATGTAATCAATTCCATAAATTATGTATCATCATTTAGCATAAATCATGTCCACAAAAGTATCATCAAACATGCAAATGTCTACAAACATGTCTGTAAATATATATCATCAAACACATGTGCAAATGTAGATAGAAATGTCCACAAACATGTGCAAATGTAGATAGAAATGTCTACAAACATGTAGAAATGTCCACAAACATGTAGATAGAAATGTAGATGAAAACATGTAGATCTAGAGAAATGTCTGCAAACATGTAGAAATATCCACAAACATGTAGAAATGTCTAGAAACATGTAGATAGAAATGTCTGAAAACAAATATCTAGAGAAATATGTCTAGGTAGTGTCGGTAGCCTGGTCATCATGTCGATTGCGAGTTGAGTGACCCTCTGAGTGATCATCCTGCTTTGATGGATGCGTCGAGCCCTGGAGATAGTACAACACATGTACATGTAAAAGTGTACATTATGTTAAATTAGAATATTGTTAAATATATATGTACCTGCATGTACAAATTATATGCAAACATGTAAGTACATGATTTAAAAATTTAAAACTCACCTGTCTACTAACATTACTGGCATCAGCTAAATCATGCCTATGTACACGATCCATCCCCAGACTAGGTGTAACATGAGCTAACCCCTACAATATATGTGTGTGTACATTAGGACTCTATCTAGCAAAGTAATTTAACTTAAATTTAATTTAAGTTCTTTTAAATCATGCATGCGTGCACATACACATGTACATACCTATGTATCAGGTGGTGTAGGATGTGCTACAATGATCATATCTAATTCCTCCTTGGCTACCTCCAGTAATGATGAGTGAAGTGGACTATGCAAGTGAGTTGGCATCAAAGAGCCTAAATGTAGAAGCCTATCCACATAACTTGACGATCCCATCTACAACTACAACTCCTCAAGTGAATCTAGGGAGGGCTAGGATGTCTGATGCTCATCACTCATAGGAGGGGTAGGTGTATCTACCTCTACATCAGTCAAATGATCTGTGGGTGGATCATGATGTGGAGTACTACTAGGGTGATGAGAAGGTCTCGCAGCCTGACTGGATCATGACCCAGGCTGTGAACAATAAGCTCTACCCACGTCCTCACTAGTACAAATATGGCAAATAAATGACTAGGTGACTAAAACTTTTAGTCACATAACCAAAACTTTTAGTCATGTGACCAACATTTTTTGCAACACAACTATAAATGACTAATTTGGTCATCGAGAAAAAAACACAACTAAATAATTGGTTAGACAAACTGGATAAATATTATTATTATATATATTATATAATATTATATAATAATATAATATAATATTTTTAATATAATATAATATATTATATTATATTATATTATGTAATATTATAATATTATATTGTAATAGAATATAATATAATATTTATATTATATAATATTATTATATTATATTCTAATATTATAGTATTATAATATGATATAATATTATAATACTTTAATATTATAATATTATTATAATATTATAATATTATATTATTATATATTTAATATCATATAATAATATAATATTATAATATATTTAATAATATCTATTGTATAAAAGCCGAAGATTTATATATCTTAATTTATTTAATTTCAATTCCATTTTGAATTTTTTTTAGCAGGCAAATACCCTAATGGATGGGCAAATCTTGGCCATAATTTTTGCGAAAGCTATGGTGGAGATAAGAGCCCCCTAGCAGTGGCCAAGGCAATTTCATGGTGCTCCTATCATTCTAGAATGGGGCCACCTCTGAAAAGGGGCCAGTCGAGGGAGCCGTGAAAAGATACTCCACCCCCTTTTGAGTAGAGGGTTGTGCATTAATGGCAGTGATGCCTAATTTAGGGTTTCTGTTTAAGGGCACCTCAGCAGAGGCGTGGCTAAGGATTGTTTCCAAGGGCAACACAAACCTAGGAGAGATTTCCTTTGCTCAAAACCTTTCCAACATTCTTCATCTCGTGGCCCTATACAAGTATGGTGGAATATACATTAACAGGGACATTATTATTTTGAGGCGCCTTTCAAATCTGCAGAATGTAATCAGAGTTCAGAATGTGGATCTAGAAAATGACACGTGGAATCGCCTCAACAATGTTGTTTGGTGTTTGATAAAGGGCATCCACTAGTATGGAAGTTTATTTAGGAGTTCACGCTCACCTTCAATGGCAATAAATGGGGTCACAATGGCCCTTATCTGGTTATGCCTGCTGCTCTCCCACTGTATCCCTTCCTCGTGCTTGTAGACATGAGAAGGCCAAAGTAATAGCTCAAGAAGAATCTGTATGCAGAGGGGAAAATATACTATTTATTGTCAGGAACACTAAGGGGGGGTGAATCAATGTTCTAAAAAAAATTTCATGTACTTTAACTATCAGTTATTTTCTAGGTCTAATTAAATATAAACACAATATGTATTTAAATATAAACCATAAAAACATGACACATGAACACCAAGATTTTTACGTGGAAAACCTAAAAAGGGAAAAACCATGGAGAGGATTAACTCTCATATATATATTGTAATCTTTAAAAAAATAATATTTAGGCTTGGTACAAAAAATAATGTTCAAGCTTGGTCACTCCATAGGCCTAAACATACTGGCTCACTGCCATGAAGTACAACAAGGTCTAGTAGGCTCACTACCTCAACCCTAAACCTACCAAGATTGCAATAAGGGTTGTTAAACCCTGAGGGCTATTAAACCCTGATGAAGGCTCACTACCAACTCACTGCAATTATAGTGCCCCCCTCCATTCTCACCTTGGATGAGCACGTGGTCAAGCTAAAGAGCATGAAGAAGAAGGTAAAATACTTAGAATACTTAGGGTATGATAGACATGTTGATGGTAGGCTTACTGTTATGATGTAGTTGATGACACTGTTGATACTTTATGATTAGTACATTATGCTTATGTTGTGATCAGTTATGGGTTAATTGATTATGTAGATTAGTTTTACTACATGATTTATGTGACTATTTGACTATGTGCTATCTAGTTGTTTAGTCACTAATGAACTTATTTAATGTGGATATTTGTGATGTGTTTGGTAAAGGGACAATGTAGTATTACTCATAATGAGTACCCTACTACACTGCGATTCCATGTCACTATGTGCTTGTTTGGATGATTATATATATATATGTTTGTATTCGACACTTTTGTTTGCTATAGGTTGCAGGTACCAGGCATCGACTCCACCTGAATTGGAAGGTCTGAGCGTGCCTTCATACCAATGGAAGTTTTGGAATGGAGATGACATGAGGTCCCTTAGTTGACATCATTCTTGATGAGGTTGAGTTCTCAGTCCTGAGTTTCGTCAGTTTGGTTGATGGATGCATGACTATGAGTCTCTGTTATTCTTTGGTATGTTGCTGTTGGAGAATGTTGGTATGTAGTTTTGAATTGTTTATTGTTGGTTTATTGCTTCAATATTTTGTTTAATAAATAAAACTATTTTTGAGGAATATTAAATATTTGTTTTCAAATAGAAATTAAATTAATAATTTTTAATAGATAATAATAATAATAAAAATAATTGTAAATAAATTAATATAATTTAATGTTGATTTAGTGGAAATAAAAATAGATAATTTTCAGGCCTAGGGCTATTTGTCACCAGTAATTTTCATAAGTGTTCCTTTCAATGTTCCATCTATACACAGTTCTTACAATCTTTTCTTTACATACTTTATGTGAGGCTTTGTCAAATGGATCATTTGCCTTGATTACTCATCAATAATATTCTTTCGCTTGAATGCATATGTCAACCCTATTTGATTTTATCTCAACCATCTTCTGAGGTATTCCTTTCTCAAAGACATATTGTCAATGGTTGTTGTGCATGTATAAACATTAGCATGTCTTCTAGAACTATATTCTAGGTCACTTCTTTAATGCTATCCAATGAATATTGTTTTTCAACCCCGGTTCTTTAGTTCAGATGCTTTGCATGAATGGTGAGGAGAAATTTTGCATTAGTCTCATTTTGAATTTAAGCCAAGAAAATCTCACTGCATCACTATCCCTATAGTTTGATTTTTGTGGTGTTCTCTCTTTGATCCTCTTGTAAACCCTTGTAGGGATAGAAATGGTCAAACCTAGATCTTGCACTTGACTCTAGTCCCATGCTTGATATTTGCATAAGGGCTGCTATGGTTTTATCACATAGTCCTTTCACTTTTCTTATCTTGCTATTATCATATCATTCTCTTTAGGCAACTGGGAATAGTATGTGTGCATGGATGGCAGCTAGAACAATTGCTTCATTAGATATAAATTTTTCCTTTCCATTTTGATGGAAGAGCCCTCTTTTGTTTTTGCTGGGTTGAAATATTCTCCGGTTGTAAACCTCTGCTCCATAGCTTAGATTTCTTTTCTTAGTAAAATTTTAAAATGGAAACTTGTAAATTGTGCAATAATGGTGAATTAATTTTTTTGGCTCCTCACTAGAAGATACTTCCTTACAATAGATTTAGATATCTTAAGTTAGAATTGCATTTATTGTGGGAATCTTTTGTATCAGGTTGTGTTTCATCGACCTAACCTTTCTTTACCTTGAAATAGAAACTATCAATTTGTTAGTGAACATTACTACAAGCTATCTTATATTAGTTAATAATTTGGCTGAAATGAATACCATTCAATGGGAAATTGGAATATAAAGTTAAGCTGGTAACAATATGATAGGTTCTCCACAGTTTAACAGATGGGTATTCTTAGCATTATGAGAGCATGTTATCTACTGGTGCATGTTTCTCAAAGTTTCTAAATGAACTTTCTTATCCAATTTTCAGAGAAGGAAAACCATGCACACATAAGGATCATTGGTGAGCATATAAAATCACAAATAGCTCAGGTGAGCATATAAACTCACAAGATTTGAGGTAAGCAAAAGAATCACCTTTTGAGGGGACTGCGAATATTAAGCAAAATAATCACTTTATTAGGGGATTGAGAATAGTAATAAAAAGAATCACCTTCTGAGGGGACTGCGAACAGTAAGCAAAAGAATTGCCTTCTGAGGGGACTACGAACAGTAAGCAAAAGTATCAACTTCTGAGGAGTCGATCCAAGGCCGTGGAGGAAATCTTCTTTTAAAAAGAGGTATTTGCATCAGTTCTTTGTTTTTCTAGCACAAAAACTAAATCTATTTATTACAATTTTTTTACGTACATAAAAACTGAAACACCATAACACTCGCCTGCTTCCCTCTCGTACATTACTTCATGTGGGCCACTTGTGCATAGATTATCTGGGTCATCATTGTGATAAGTTTTGTGTCTTACTGCTAGGCCACTGCTTGACAAATTTGTTTGGTTTAAGTGTCATTGTTAGAATACATCTCAATTTCTATGGCATTGATGGAGCAATAGGGGACAGACTAGTTTTCATCGAAGGAGAACATAGTTTTGTCATTATCGTAGGACATTGAGATATCAAGTTTTTATGAAATCCCCAACAAGCCTTTCTAGTTGCATGTTCATCCTTGCCAACAAGATCATTGTATCCAGTTATTTTAATTCTAGAGTCACCTCTTTACAACAAGATGCATGATCAAAACCCTTAGTCTATCATGTGTCAAGTAACTTGCTAACATCATCCCCCCTATAAAATTTTGTCTTGTCCTCAACACATGTAAAATTAGTTGCTAGGTAGAATAGTCTTGTAGATTTGCATGAGCTGAGTTAGACTGGTATCCCACTACTTCTTGGCTTTAGCCACCATGGCTATATGTCCTTCTACCTTTATATATGTCTCCTCTACTTCTCTCGAAGATTTGATTTTTCCAAACTATGAATGCAAAGTGAGGTTCCTTTGGTGAGATTAGGTTAAATACCTTTTTGTTTTGCCCTAATTTTTTTCTTATCTTTGTTTTTCTTTTTCTTCATTAATTTATTTATTTTGTCCTGATGACTTAAGTTCTGCTCCTTGTTAGTGGCTAAGCTTTGATACGGTGTGTTGTCATAGTGGAATCTTTCTGCAAGTGATTTATTTCTTCCAGAGATGGATGATTTGGTGATTTGATATCCTAAGCCACCTCTCCTTAATCTTTTCCCTAGCCTTCTTTTTCCATTTGTTCTTCCTCTTTAGTTGTAATTCTTTTGTGTGTATCTCTAGTAACCTAGTCATCTTGGTATGTTGATTGATATGTTTCTTTTTTTTTCTGGCATTTCTGAGATATAGCTTCCTTGTCCTCCCTATATGTGTCACAAGTGGTCTACGGTGAATTTTGATTAAATGTGGAGGATTGCGGTATGTCTTCCTTGCCAGTACAGATCATGCATATACTCTGGTAGACCAACATTTTCCTTGTTTTTAGTTTTGGTTCTTCTCTCATCCAAGCTTCTAGAACCTCCTCACTATCCATACTATAGTAATCATGCTCTATCTCCACTTCTCCCTAAGAATTAGGCTCTTATGTTCTTTGCATCTAGTCTTGGGATTGTATAGAGATTCTTGGCCTCCTTATCATTGTATTCATTCTAATTGATTTATTCTATATATGCTTCCTCCATTGATGATCCCAAAGGGATATTGACTACATTTTTCTCATTGGCAAATGATAGTTGTTCTCTCTAAGAGTCAATGACACCATTTGCATCTACAAACCATCTCAAGCCCAAAAGTGCATTGAAATCTTCACCTTGATCCTTCATGGTGACCACAATGAAATCTAGAATATGTTTGATCCTGATTAGATTAACTTCTACTTGTTTCCATGTTCCCATTATTTGCATGTTAGATCCATCTGCCAAGATTATATTGTAAGTTGTTTCTGACAGCTTAAGTCTTCCTAATTGTTCCCACAGCTTCTTTGTTATCATGTTAACACATGCTCCCAAATCTATCATCACATTCCAAACTTTCATGTGGTTAATATGGACATCCACCATCAATGTTTTTGTCTTCCATTCCCTATCTATCCTTCCCATCCTTCAGAGTTGACTCTTTTGATTATGTTCCTTATTCCAGTACTTAGAGAATTGCTTTAGTTTTTCAATGAGTATGTGTTGTGTTAATTGAGCTAACTACTTAAGAGCATCTAATTCTTCTCTAGTGAAAAATTGTTTGTATTGCTTTTTCTTTTCTTGTTCCTTTCTTATTGTGTTTTTAGCTTCCTTCACCACTTCATGTTGTTTCCTAGTAGGGACAAATTCTTCATCCTCCTCACTGTCTTCCTCTTTGGTCTCATTGATATAATGTCTTCCGGTATTTGTTCCTTGTCTTGTCACTACCGCAGCTTTCTCCTTCCTTTTCCTTCTCTCTTTTCCAGTATGTTTTGGTTTTCTTTTCTGGTAGTACTCTTCTTCTTCTTTTGTGAATTCAGTTGAAGATATGTACGTCTCCTCTCTATTGTTGTCCTGACAAACTCTTTCTCCATGATCTTTTATTGCTGTTCTTATGATCCTTGCTCCTTTTTGATTGTTCAAGTTTTGTAACTCATCACTCTTGGATTGTGGTTGTGCATTTCAGAAGTATTGTTTTGCTCTCTCACAATAGAATAAATCATGCTCTATACTATTACAAAATGAACATTGTGTTTTCTTTTCAGCCCAAAATTCATTAGAAAAGTGTCTTAACTTACCACAATTCAAACATGTTGCATGATCCCTCCTTCTTTGACTTCTTCCATGTCATCTACCTCCTCTGTACCCTCCAAACCATTCTGTGTCATCATTATTATAGCTATTTCCATATGATGGACCACTACAATTTGAATTTTGTATTGCATTGATAGTCCTCTTATTTCACCAACTTGGCTACTTATAGTCATGATCATTTGAGTTTATTTATTTCATGTATGTCCTATTACTGCTCACCATAGATTTTGCAGTGTTTCCACCATACTGTGCTTCATCTTCTTCATCAGCAAAGTCTCTTTTTCTCCAAGAGTTTTGTGAAGGGCAATCTGATGTTTCATGGTCATCCTATTTTCTGCATAATCCACAATATACTAAATTGACTCTTTTCATTGTTGCTTTGGTGTCTATTTTTATTATAGTAGCTTGTCTTTCTCCTTTCATCCTAGGGAATTTATTTCTTAAGTGGACTTCTCTTGTACAATATGAACACTAGATATTAGGTCTTTACTTCTATGTATTATCCTCTTGCTTAACTAATATCTCCTACCTCAACTTCAATTGCTCTAGTTCCAGTTTCAGATTCTCTAATTCTAGGTTTTCTTTCATCTTATCTTGTCTGTATAAGGAATGAGACTCTATTCAGCAGGCTAAGGTCACTACTTCTACATATGTTTCAAAAATCCTTCCATCTAAGGATGACCTTATTTCAGGGCTTATTCTAGAAATAAACCATTCTATCTTTTACTTTTTAGTCAGTGGTTCCTCCAATCTCCTAATTGTTTCCTTGAATTTTTTTATCAAAATCCTTTATTGATTCTTTCTCCAATTGCATCAATCTCTCATTTTGCTTACCCCTTCTGTCAAAACATCTGGAACTCCAAAATTCTCCAAAAATACCTTCTTGATCTCATCCTAATCCTTATCACTATTCAGGTATGTCCTCCTATATACCACTTCAATGATTCATTCCGCAAGGTGCCTATGATGTCAAATAGCTTGATTTCATCTTTGTTATTCCCTCCCGGTTCCAAATTGACTCCAGTACAAAAATATGTTCGACTACTTCAGTAGTATCCTTCTCAAATACAAGTGTAACATCACATTCTATAATGCTCATAATTTAAACATAAGTATTCATCTTAACTAAGAGTTAGAATACATCATGATTATCCAAATCATAGTTAAACAAAAGTGAATTATCATCATTACAATAATTAAGCATGTTATTCTTTTCCAGAATATTAAAAAACTTAGAATTACAATATCCAATGATATCTCATTAGTGAATAACCTTCACTATGTATGTACAAAGCTATGCTCAAGGCATCAAATATCAAATTATACATAATAACTGACTATCAAGTCATATAAAGAAAAGCACTGCATCTAAAACTTTTGACATTTATCTTCATAAGCCTCCATTTATCTTTTACTTGGAAGGAGAGCATCATCAGAGTGCTTTTCATCCAACCACAAACTAGTGGTCCCCCACACAACTTCCTACCTAGAAGCGACCTACCCTTCACAGAAGGTATAGATATAATGAACCGTTAGGTTTGTCATCTAAGTATCTAGTGTTGTGTCCTTCATAATGTCTCACGGTCATACAACTATAGATCCAATCTAACTATGTATGCCACTACTGGAAACATTATGTCATTTGGAGAACTGTGGAATGACTAATGCATGTAGAGACATATGCATTGGACAAAGATTTACATACATATACTTTCACAACAGGGAACCTATGACTCCTATCTTGGGAGTACATTCAATTATGTTATGTTACTTTTGCAATAGGGAACCTATGACTCCACGTCACCCTATTCCCATCTTTTCAAAATGTCAATAGCCAAAACAAGTTTTCCAACTTATGAGCTTCCTAGGTTCATAGTTTCATGTTGACCTATCATAAGGTTTACATTCAAATTCATGACATTTGAGACTTATATCATAATATTCTAATAAGACAGTCTTATTCAAAATACTCTATCTCAAGTATTCTCAAGGGTTTTAATATCTTATACCTCATTCGTGAAGTATGGCCATTCGAAAAGAGATGGATTTCATTTACTTTGCAATACAAGAGTTTCATACTAACCTTAGTATTCATTCTCATAAGCATATAATTATCTAGGATAAATAGTTCCTCCAATAAATCTAGCATGCACTTAATGCCGCCTACAAGGTAGTATA
Organism: Cunninghamia lanceolata; assembly: GCA_027924645.1. Taxonomy (NCBI): domain Eukaryota; kingdom Viridiplantae; phylum Streptophyta; class Pinopsida; order Cupressales; family Cupressaceae; genus Cunninghamia; species Cunninghamia lanceolata. The sequence goes on along the minus strand of BSBN01000872.1, from coordinate 918,589 downwards.
ACTTACCTCTTATCTAGTTTCTCCTTCTTCAACAAGGAGTCAACATATCTTTTAAATACATAAGATGCATCATAGTTGTCATAATGACTAATATTAACAGTCAAGCACTGTTATAGGGAATCTGTGACTCCACATCTTGAAAAGCCATTCCCAAGGGTCTTGTTGCTTAGGCAATAGGCAAATTTGTGACTCCACGTCACACTATCGCACACTTTCATAATGAAATAAATTCATTCATGTTTTCAACACTTAACCTTATCTGGTTGGTGTTTACTTTACTTACCTAATTTCAAGGTTTATACTCAGTTCATGTCATCAAAAGGAGTACTTACAATGACTCATAGAGTCAATCTCTTATAAAAGTTCTATCTCAAGAGATCCTCTTAATACCATATACTTAATAATAATTTTTGCCATTCTCAAAGATGGCATTCACTTTCTTTTATACTACAAAGTTTATAGTGACATAGGGTTTATTCTTCTAGAAAGAATGTATCAAAAGGTTAACTTTACCATAGGGAATATGGCATGTATTCATTTTTGCCAAGATGACAAACAATATGTCTATATTAACCTTCCTACTTCCATGAGAAATCACAATAGCATCAGCATGCATTACATGCATAAAGAATACCAATACCAAACAGTCGAAGGTTGACATAATTTACCTCAAGTTGATATGTTAAAATACTAAGTGCACATGACATAAAAACAAGATTAACACTAAGAATAAAGTGGTCATTACTGTAATATGGTTCAGCCATGCTTATTACCACATGCATGGAACTGTGGTATCAATATCATATGTCGATACCCTTTACACATACTCATTAGACATTAATGCCCTATTGACCTCATTATTGAATACCATGTCCTCATGCCTTCTCAGGTGTTGAACAGTTATAAAGAATCTTTAATAGGAAAGTTTTAAAGCTCAAAATAATCTAGACTAGTTAACGTCATGCAATGTTCTTGCATGCGTAACTAGTTGGGATAATACGGCCTCTAGTTGGCCGAGCGGCATAATAATTTAAAAACTTCATAAGAACATCATAAAAATAATACTTGCAGCCTCATGGGCCTTCAATAACAATTTGAATTCACACTATTTCCACAAAGGAATTTATTAAAGACATATACAACTTTACATGCCAAGAACACACATTTATATCTACCACAAGTCGACATAGTTGACATCCTTTATTAGTAGAGAGATTTAACTATATCAACACCATTGATTATAATCATTTCTTTTAGGAATATCATACCTATATCAACTTCATAGTAGTGTAATTGATGGAGAAAATCTTTACTTACACACAGGGTTTGAGCCTCCTCACCATACTTGGTACTAATGTAGTAGTCACTTTCCAAGACTTCACTGGAATTCCTCTAAATTCCTTTCTCCCCGACCTCTACCAAGAGAGCCATACAACAATCATAATCAATAATCCATCCTTTCGATGGTATCATTGATACCTTAGCAAGAAATGAAGTTCTTTACATGCATTCATAGAATGCCACCTCGTAGGATCCTTCGATCCACCTTACCCTCTATCAAGCGGGTCTGCAAAGGAGACTCCATCATAACCATCAATCAGCCTATATTTCCTCTCCCCACTCCTCATGGGTGATGGTTGTTGAGAAAAACCAATTACGTGGATAATATGATATAATTTGTACATATATTAAGAATGTCGAGGTGGTCAACCTCTAAGGAGGTTAAAACCTTAAAAACTTATATAATCTCCCTTAACAAGATAACTAGGGTTAAATAATCATAATGTTATCCAAGGTTAACATCATAAAGAAAATAAAGGTTGACACACCAATTGAATAGGGTTTTAGGGTCGAGTAACACTCCCCTCTCACGACTATAAACCCTACTATATAACAAAGAATAATAGATTTAAAATCTGGGTTTGGAAATAAACAACAAGAAAGTACTCTCACTTGACGAGACTAACTCTCAACTTGTGACAAGTTTCTAAGAACATCGTTTAGGTGATTCAACATAAACATTATCGAGTTAACACAACTGACATGATGACACATAGAGAAAATCAACTAGAAAAGAAAAGACATGACTCACACCATCTTACAAGGGTTCATAAGAACATAAAATCTGGCACTCAAATGGAAATTTGGTTCATTTCTTGACATCTATCTCTTCCTCCCATATGATACTCTCCTATCTTTGAAGGAAGGTTCATTTCCTGTTCACACTCACCATCATAAAATCATGATTAGTGCATCATCATCTGATTCTCAATTCATAAACTTAAATAATCAAATGAACATGTAATCCTGTGTCTAACTAATATTAGTCAATATTCTCATTATCAATTCTTAAATCAGATAATTCCACATCTAATCATTAAACTATGGTTAATCCTTCTGATTACCACACAAATTAAGATTATGCTAAATCATAAGTTGGGGATGTAACAACAAGTAACTTGATAAGCATCTCCATGACTGGTCTTCTCATAATCTATGTTACTCTATGGTGAGTTTCTTCTAGTCTTCTCCTCTGGTTATGTTGTCTTCTATCAACTTGCTTCCCTTCTCTTCCCTTATCTCTTTGTAGTCATATCTCAAAGTACGAGTTCCTCTCCTAAAAATTATTCAAAATTTCTCTAGATCTCTGCTATTCTTTTTGCTTCTTTGTTTTCTTGAATATCTTCCTTTTCTACTAAAATTCTCTTGACTTTATATGGCACTCGAGGTGGCTCATGGTCCAAGGATTGTGTCTCTTGATAGTGTCTCTTCAAATTAGGGGATTCTCTTTTCTTTATGAATGACATCATGTCGGCATCCAGTGATGATTCAAATAGCCTTCTAAAACACTCAAAACTCCTCTCAATCTTTACCGTATCTTCTCCTCCTTCTCTTATCTCCTTTATACTTTGGCAAGTTAACTCTATATATTTCTCATCCATCTTCAAAATCTCTAGTGTTAACTCATATATTCTAATAGTCTGTCACATAAACCCTAGTTCACATGTTTCTTCTCTTTCCCTTCCATGTTGTTCTCCAACAGCACCTACAATGATGTGCTTATCAACATTCTCCATGCCACCCTCTATGTCTTCTCTATCTAACCTTCTTTCTCTAGAAGTACCCTTATTTACATGCTCAACAACATCCTCCATGATGTGCTTGTCTTCTTCCTTCCTTTCGATAGCAACCTCAGTGGCGTGCTCTTCAAATTCTTCTATCTTTTCTTCCACACCTTCTATCATCCCTCCTTCCTCCATCATTTGTGCCCTTTCCATTCTTCTGTGGTAATGTTCTTGTCTTTCCTGAGTTTGCTTCAATTTTGCTTCTTTGCTTATCTCCATTCCAGTCCTGATTTCTTCATCGATCTTCTTTTTCTTCCGCTGCTCCCCTTTTGCCATAGGTTTCCTTGATTTAGTGTTCCATTAGTCCTCTTATATCCCATGGAATCCTTATTTCAAGAGTCACATCATTTAAAAGGTCCTTGCAGACCCTACCCCCTTCCCTCTTGTCATCCCCTTAAGTGCTTGCCCCCCTCTCACAGAGGTAGAAACTTAAGGAGAATTGAATTCCTCTACACTTTAAAAAAAATTCCCTCCAACCTCGCCTTCTCTCTTTCCCAAAACTGTGCGCTACTTCTTTAGATGTTTTGCCCTTTCAATCTTTAACTACCCTCTTCTAGGGTCCTAGAAATGGAACCAAATGTTAGCAAGAAATGTAGAGGAAATACCGGTCCAGAGATCCGGTCCTCAGTCAAGTCTTTATAGTCAGTTTATACCTCAATCAGGTAGCTACAGATTGAAAGAAAAACATAAAGAACAACAAAACATAGCATCATATACACATCAAAATAAAATAGCACAAAGTTAATTAGTACCAACAGACCTCCATATATATATATATATATATATTAACAACAATCGAGTGTACATATCACATGTTCATCCTCCAGTAGGTCTGAGTCTCTACCTCACTAGTTACATGCATGACTTCTATGTGATTGTTTACATCAAAACATATTCCTATTCTCCTTTCATACTTACTTACATTCTACTATATCCTATCTCTATATATATACTATATCTAATATATCTAGGGATGTGTTATTCATCATCTTCTATCAGCTTCTGACCTCTGCATAGTGTGTATTCTCCTCTGGTCGGCTCTATTTTGTGCCAAGTAACCTACTAATAGGTACATGATGGAGATGCCCACATTGAGATATCACATCCTCATGCTTATAACTCTCATGGAGAGATGGGATTTAGATACCAACAATTCTCATTTCCACCTAAATGAGATGATAGTGATATTTGAGGCTGTGTGGCATAGCTTAAGGCTACTAATCTAGGGATGTAAATTAATACAAACTATCACACCATATAATAGTAGGATAAGTATGTGTATTTATATTGTATGAAAAAATAGGCAATGCATGAGGGTGTGTACCTCTATCTCATATTGCAATTGGTAGGTCATGTCTAAGGGACATAAATTTTTTATTAGTATTAGTAGTTTTGGTTCTTCTAGATGGGTAGGGTGCATCCATTTTATATAGTTTGATTCATTTAATCTAGAATATGGAGCAACACTACTAGTGGGGTAGCTGTATGTTGGCCCACCTTTACAATGATTTACATAGATCCACAAAAAAATCCAAAAGACCACTCTTCATGTTGTGCCACTCCTTTAGTGTTAAGATTATAAGAATATTAGGATCCCTCATCTCATGGGTGTGCCAATTCTCATAGGTGATGATAGCCCTCGATCCTATGAGTGGGATGCTAGCTAAATGAGTAGATGGAAGGAGATGACCATATTGGTTTGTTGGAGATGTATTTTTGATACACTAAAATATAATGGATATCACATGGAGACCATATAAAAATACATGAGGACATGTCTAAATGACTAGTAGAAGTTGAGACATATTAGATGGTCCCAATGTTATTGTGGTAGGACTCCTACATATTTAGATATTTTCCACTATGATTGTGTGTTTAGACAATTTGGCATTCAATGGGGTACATGTACCCCACAAGCCTTGAATATATAGGAGGAACCAATACTCACCTTTTAGTATGAGGGAGATATATGGGTCTTCATTCACCGCCTAGGCCCCCAATGATGATGAGGATGTTGATGAGTCATTACAATTTTCTATAGGAGATGATACATGAGATATAATGACATAAAGATTATGGGTGGATGACATGTCCATTTCCACTACACTCATTAGATGCAAGCAAAGGAGGGATGTATGAGGGGAGGTAGGAGTAGTGGAGGAGGCATGGTAGGTAGTAGGAGGTGATGAGGCCATGGAGGGAGATAGAGGGGATACCCTAGTAGAGGATTGGCAAGGATAAGGGATAAGATATGGGTATGCAATAGTTAATAGTTTAAATTTTGTTATCTCATGGTATTAATATTTAATGATAAATTATCTTAGAATAATGTCTAGCATATGTATTCTCTATGATAAGTAGGTACCATCAATGAGTGGGTTGGTTTGATTGAATCTACTATATATTATTAGACATACAATGTACTCATGATACCAGCGGAGGGGTTAGTGTGTTATCACATACATGGTCATAGTTTGACTCCCCTTTTTTATCCAATCAATAATTCATGAGACGATTAAATGGAAGCCACAAAAGAGAGTGACACTATAGACAAAGATGGACACAACTCATTAGGAGAGGGATGTAGTATTGGCAAAGAAGGAAAGGCTATAGGTGGATTGAGATGCCATCCACATAAAAAGGGATAGACTATATGTAGAACTAACATAGGTAGAGGTGAGGGAAGCTATGCCCATGCCAAGAGGAGACACAATTACAACTATGGTTCTTCATTAGCTAGCAACATCATAGGAAGAGACTTAAGACAATAAGTGGGGGATATTCAGCCTTTCTAAGGAGATTGATAGGCTCCAAGGCATGAACATAACTATGTAGGAGAGGTCCAAATCAAAATCTAAGACTAGGACATAGGATAGTGTGAAGAGTAAGTCTAGGGGAGGGGACATCAAGATATCCCCTCCTCAAGTGATATGTATGTACTTCATGTTATCATTATTAATATTATGTTAATGAGATTGATATTTAGACAATAATAATATGTATGGTTGAACTATCTTTTTATTGGTTGTTATGCTATGGACATTGTTTATGACATGAACACTTAGGTTGTATATATTCATTTTATAGTATTTTCTATTTTTATATATGTCTATGGATATGTGTATATGTAAATTATATAGTATTGATAAACAATACACACATTTAATTGTGGTAATCAATGAACACTATATGTCATAATGGATCCCCCCTAAGATAAATCACGCAATGCACTGAAAGGGATCCCATAACCATAATCAAAGGTACTATATATATGGATAAATGAACAAGATGTGTCATTAAAGCTCAAATTGGCATGAATCATAGATGTTACATATCATTTTAATTCACATGTTCTTTCTTATATCCATGGATTCATATCATTAGGCATATAATCAATACCATGATGTTGTTTATTTTCTTGGAATGTTATTGGTTTCATTCTACCCCATTCATTTTACCAAGTCCTTTATCCTTGCAACCAAAGTCTTACATTATTTTTTAAATTCGGGACCATATAATTGTTCAAGTGAGGGAAGGGAAGAAGAAGAATTAGTAGCACAAGTATCATCCTCTATGTCAATATCACACACACACAAGTTTCTTTCTCATAATTATACACCTCATATGGATTCTGGTATATATATGGATCCATATAAAGAGATGGGATGTTCTAAGCTTTTAGACCAACATGATACTCAATGACACCACAATATATAAAGTCTAATGGCTTGTAGTCATCACCAAATAATACATTTCCATTGGGTGGGAGATCCTCCTTAGTAGGTTCATCTTTGAATAATTGAGTTTGTGTGATAAAGTCTTTAGAGTTGTCCACCATTTGGTAAAGGCTAAATGATTCAAGGGGATATGCTAATATGTGAAATTATTCGCTATTATGCCAGAATTTAACATATCGATACAAAGTAGAAAGTATAAATCACATACCATGTAACCATGGATTACCTTGGAGAAAATTATAAGGTAACCTTCCAAGCATTTCATGGAACATGGTATCCAAATTATGTAGGCCAACTATGATAGAAAAAGTAAAGAAATAAAGAAAATAATAGTGAAAGATCACTTATGGATGCTCGAATTTGATGGATTAAAATTAAAATAAGGATGTGGTGTATGGATGGAATTCATCAGTCCTAAGGGAAAATCATACCAAGCATCCTTTTGACTACAATTCTCCGATACAAACAACATTGCTAAATATGTAGCCTTATTCATGGATTACAATTGGTTGTTAAGAAGAAAGTTAAGAGTTTAAATGTTTTTCGAGATTTAAAACTAGTTGTTTAATAGGTCATAAGCTAGTATATTTGCAATGATAGATGGTTGTCTCATTATCACAACAGGGTATGGAATTTGTATGAATATTTTTATGCTTTCAACATCTAGATAGTTCCTCAAAAAGAAAAATCATACAATAGATGTATTGGCTATTATAGTAAGCATCTTGGAGCTAGTAGCACATTCTAGATTAAAATAGTTATCTATAGAATTAGTTCCTACCCCCATTGATACTAAACAATATTAGGAACCTTTTAGGTATTTAGTGATGACCAACATATAATTAATTTCATTATAAATTTTGTCTCATTTGAATCTTATATCATAGATGATTCTAATATCTAGATGACTTTGAGATGGATGAGGATCATGTAGTCAATATGAAAAAAATAACATTCCCAAAGGTATAATCTCATTGGAAAGATTATTCAACATAGATTATCTAGATAATAAAGAAAAATGTGTTCCTTTTGAAGGTGCATTGTGTGAGCCTTGTAATTTGGAAGACATGGGTGATCCAAAGAATGCTTTCTTAGGAAATTCATGTGCTAAAGTAGAGAAACAAGGAATTACACAAGCTCTTAAGGATTATAGAGATATCATAGTGTGGAGTAATGAAGATCTAAAAGTATTTGATGCATCCATAATTACTCATACTATTCCTTTGAAGCTAGGTGCTAAGCCATTTTACAATAGAAATAGGCATATGAATGCTTTGTTAGAGCCTCTAATTTTCAAGGAAGTGTAAAATATTTTATTAGCTTAAATCATATTTTAGTTAGACACTTTACATGGGTTGCAAATTTGGTTCCTATTCATAATAAAAATACAAACAAATATGTTTATGTGTTGATTTCAAGAATTTGAATAAAGCTTCATAAAAAGATAACTGTCCACTCCCATCACTAGATGAAGTACTACAAAGTTTATAAATGGATCACAACTTTGATCTCATTTTTAGATGGATATTCATGATACTATCAAGCTTGATGATGAATTATGATGATTGAATTAAAACTACATTTACAACATTTAATGGGGGATATTTGCATATAGAAGAATGCCTTTTAGTTTGATATTTACATAGGTGTTACTTTCTAATGAGAAATGGGAATTTACTTCAAGGATCTTATTGGTAAGTACATTATTATTTATATGGATGATCTTATAGCTTTTTATAAAAATAAAGGAGATCATATAGAGGATTTGATGAAGGTATTGCAAAGATGTAGAGAGCATGGAATTTCATTGAATCTAAAGACATGAATATTTGGTGTCATGGAAGGCAAGTTACTAGGTCATGTTATTTTTAAAATGGGTATATCAATAGATCTAGATAGAGTTGAAGCAATTCTAAAAACTCCTTTTCCTAGAAGTAAAAAAGAGTTAAAATTAATTTTTTGGGGAAGATTAAATTTGTATGAAAATTTATCTATGGCTTTGCTAAGATAGTTTGACCATTGAATGTGATGGTGAAAAAGATGCAAATATTGAGTGGAACCCTAAAGAACAAACCATTTTTTTTAGAACTTAAGAATTCCATTGTGAATATTAATTTTAATCAGTCCAAACTACACTCAGACCTTTTAAATTTATTAATTTACCTTTGAACATTCTAGTATTGGTGTCATGACTTAGAGAGAAGAAGGGGCTGAAAGACATATTACATTTATGAGCTCTCTATTCCAAAAAGATGAAATTAAGTACTTAACCATTGATAAATAGGCATTTGCATCGATCAAAGATGTTAAAAATTTAGACATTATATCTTGTGCAACAAATTGTTTTCTATTGTGTTTGATCCTAATATAAAGGCTACATTAATGCAAAATTAACTAGGTAAGTGTAGAGGTAAGTAGATGACTATTTCTTAAGATTTTGATCAAGAAATCTAATCCATGAAAATTGTTAGGAGGTAAGGCCTAAGTCAAACCATGTGCAACAATATAGAAGAAATCACCAAGGATGATAGGTATAGGGGTAATTTTTATTTATTGAATAATAAATGTTCTAGCCATATGAATTTGACTCAAAGAAGAGCCTTATTCTTGAAAATTTGAATTTCATGAAAAAATCAAGTGCCCTATACAAAAGGAACCACCAAGGATAGGCATGAAGTGGTTGAAGTACTAGTAGGTTTTCATGATAAGTTCACAACAAGACATGGTTTAGGGATAAACATAATGCTTCAAATCTTGAAGATGGTTATTACTAGCCGCATATATTCAAGGGTTCACATTCACATGTTCATAATTGTTACATGTGTCAAACTACAACCCACAAATAAATAAGTTCCTCTATGTTGCTAGAACCAGTAATTGAAGCATGCCCCTTTATAAAGTGGGGACTAGATTTCATTGGTGATATCAATTTGAACTCCTTAACTGGTCATAAATTCATCATGACTACCACATACTAAATTATACATGATGGACTAAAGCTCAAGCATTCAAGAATTGCATAATATAGTGGTCAAATTCTTAGAAAACAACATTGTGACAAGGTTTGGAATACCTTATGCTTTGGTATGGCCCTACATTTTCCTGTTTACAATTTACTAAATGGGCTTATGAAAATAATGTAATTCTAAAATTTTCATCTAATTATTATCCTCAAGGAAATAAAGTGGCCGAATCTACTAATAAGAATTTGTTTTCTAGGTAATCAAGAAATTTTTAGATAGAAATCCTCTAGAGTGGCATAACATGTGAGAATTTGCACTATGGTCAAACATAACTAGAAACAAGGCTACACTAGGAACCTCAAAATATCACCTAGTTTAAGGGAAAGGCCCTATTTTCCCAACAAATCTAAAAAATTTTACTTTGTAGTTTATGAAAAATCACATAGGGATAGATGATAAAGTGGAGGCTAGGTTGTTAAACTTGTTACATTTAGAAGAAAGGTGCAATATTGCACTTCAACACTTCAGTAAACATCAAGAAGTTGTACAAAGATAGTTTGGCAAGAGGGAAAGGGTGAAGTTTTTTAGGATTTCAGACCTAGTTTTTGTTTGGGATAAGGTGCATGATAGGAAGGGTGACCATAATAAGTTTGATTCCCTTTGATTAGGCCCCTTCCATAAATATGAGATTTTAGGAGAGAATACCTTTCGAATACATACTTTGATAGGAGAGGATGTTCCATTACCTATGAATGGGTACTTACTCAAGCATTATTTCCATTCCTAGAGTTCTTTTGAACCACCTTATATTTAATTAAATTTTGTTTTATTTTCTCTTTTTAGTGTGTTTTATTTCCTTTACTACAAGTGTGTTTACTTTAATTTAGTTTCTTGCAATTTTGGGTGTATTTAGTCACTTAACGGTGTATTTTGGTTTGCTTTTCCATTTTTTAGTTTATTATTTTTATGTTATTTGATAATTTTCCTTCACTCTTGTTGTCCATATCCTACCTTTGGTTAGGTCCATTCAAATTAGCTAAACTTTCTCTATCCAAACTAAAGTGGTTCTTTGGTCTCTCCTTAGACAATCATGTCTTGGCTACTCTTAAAATGAGTGGACCATTTTAAATGAGGCATCCAAAAATTAGAAAAATGAAACATGTGGATAGGAAAAGAAAATGCTTCCATGTTAGCCATTCCAATGAAAGTACCATTGATAAAAACTCATTTGGTCTAACATGGTTCAATCAAACCAATGTTAGATTTAAAAGGGGTTGGATCAAACTCTAACCACTCTTGTGTCTTTAATGAAAGATCAACAAAACTCATCAAGATTTCTCACCTACTTTATTGGTGAGTGCAGCCAACTACGTGGGAAAGAAATCTTGATTTGTTCCACTTCTACCTCCAAGAACACAACCTCAAGAAGGTATCTCATTTAGTTTTCTAGTAGAAATGCTAAAAATAGTGGATTAGACCCTTAATTTATAGAAACTCCTAAGGGGATTTGATCAAACCCTATCCTATCATGGTGTGTCACGTGATGCCATGATTATGTTGACTAGGTTCAATCAAGTGATATTTGATCAAACATATGTTCAAGAAAACCAATATAATTTTGGACATGCTTTGCTTTATAATTTTCATTTTGGCCCAACAATAGGGCACACTTATGTGCTTTCACCCCTCCATCACATAAAATTTATAATAAGACTCCTTATGTTTTTTCCATTGATGAATTTTTTTACCACTAAGTCAACTCGATTCATCAATGCTTGTAATGCATTTTCTAATGAATTATGGTGGGGGTTTGATGTGGATTATCTTAATGTTTTTACCAATTCCATATTTCAAGTTTAATTTTTCTTTAATTACCCTAGAATTCTTCATGGCTTTCGAGAGGGTTTAAGGGAAATGTTAGAATAGATTTATGTACTATAGTGTTTTTTATTTCTAATTATTACTTCCACATATACCTCAAGTTTAGGGTTTAGATGAGTTAGTTTAAATATTTAACAAAAATAAGAAATTTATTCTTATGAAATGTGAATTTATGAAAAATTTAATGAAAAATTAATCTAAAAACTAGAAAATAGAAAGCACCTACTCTTCTCCAACGTTACATTGTATAAATTTTAGATGGTAGGATTTAGTTGTGCAAAACAAACTAGTGTTCAAATGCTACTTGTGGTTAATTTTTTTTTGGTTGTGGGAGAAAGGAATGACATTATATAACTCACAATCTCTTTGAATTTTATTTTTTATGAAATGATAATGTGTAGACATTATAATGTATATGCATTATGGATTGGTAATTGTCAAGCCATAATGTGTATGTGTTCTAATGTGTGCATGTTAAGGGTTGGTTGTGTTTCCCAAAGAACATATATATTACATCTAAAAATGCACTTTTGGTTACTTTTGTCCACCATTTCCATGCACATGCCTATACTAGGGACATACTTATGTACTAGATTCTAGAAATGTAAGGCAACAATTGCTAGAAAATGTGCATAGGGAACCCCATTATGCACATCTAGGTGTAGCTCAAATGTTGTACAAACTAAAGCAATATTAATTTTTCCCTAAAATGAACGATGATGTGTCACATTTTATGGTTAAATGCCTTGAATGTCAAAATTCAAATGTTGAACATTGTCATCCAAGTGGGTTGTTATGCCCATGTGACATACCAAAGCATAAATGGTTTATTGTATCTTTGGACATCATGGCTAGGTTGCCTAGGAATATATTTAAACATGATATTATCTTAGTTGTTGTTAACATGGTAACCAAGGTGGCCCATTTTATACTTGGTAATGCTCATGATGATGTTGCCATTTTAGCATCTAAACTTGTGAAGGAAACTTTATGTTTGAATGGTATTACTAATTTAATTATTTCAAATTTAGATAAACTATTCATTTCCTACTTTTGGACTACTATAATAGTTGCTTTTGGGACCAAGTTGAACTTTAGTTCTACTCATCATCCAGAAATAGATGGTCAAATAGAAGGAGTCAATCATGTCCTAGAAGACATGCTAAGAATGTATGCTATAGACTAGCTTAGCAAGTGTGAAGAATTTTTGTATCTAGTTGAGCTTTCTTATTATAAAACATTTCATTCCTCAATCAAAATGGAACCTTTTGAGGCATTATATTGTAGGAAATGTAAAACACTAGTTGGACAGGATGAGATGGAAAATAGAATTGTGATTGGTCCTAAATTGTTGTAAGAATATGGTGAACACATTTAAATAATAAGATAAAGAATTAACAAAGCCTCAAATAGACAAAAAAACTATGTAGATTTTAATAGGACCCCATACAAATGTGAGGTGGGTGAGAAGGTATTTACGTATGTTAATCCATTGAAAAGTTCAATCAAGTTTATAAAGGTTCCAAAGTTGGCCCCTTGTTTTTTGGGCCCATTCGAAATTATGGAAATCAACAATCCTATAGATTACCATTTGACCTTGCCTCCTTCCTTGGAAAGAACTTATGATGTCTTTCACATTACTTTACTAAGAAGGTATATTTTTTACAATTCTCATATTCTTAATTGAAATTATCTATAAGTAGAATAGGATCAAGTAATTCTCAAGTTAGTCTAAACTTTAGATAAGAACAACATTAATTTAAGAAGTAGATTTGTGAAGTGGGTTTTGGTCAAATGGGACCAAATGAGTGATAGGAGTGCAACTTGGGAGGATGAATATTTTATGTTGAAGAAATTTCTACTCCATTTCATTAAGTTCTATTGTAACATATGTTTAAACATGTATTTGGTTTTAGACTTGTTTTATGTGGCACTAGGATGGTACCTTCTTAAGGGGAGGAGGATGTCATGACCCCCTCTCCTAGATATGTTGATTTTCCTTCCTATGCTATAAATTTTTTATAGGAATAGTTTATTATGCTTATAAATTTTATTTATGAAATATTTGAATAATGTTGATAAAAAATGTGGTTGCAGGGATTGAAGGTACATGTGTTGATTACAACTTATGGACCACATAAAAGGATTGAAACTTATTAGAAATTGACTATGTAAGGAAAATATGAAGTGACAAAAAAAATCCAAGGTTTTATGATTTATATATTATTGATCAATGTTGATTCAAGTGCATGTGTTGACAATAGAAAACACCATTTGTAATAATGCATCCTAGAACCAAGGGAAAGTAAATTTTGACATCATACCAAGTCTACACAAGTGTCATTAGGTGTTTTGTATGATTTGGGTAAAATTCTAAACTAAATGAATTAAAAAAACTATTGAAGCCTTTAATTTTCATACCTACTCACCGCTTTAGTCACATTCACACTTCTCAGAAAATGCTCAATGCTCATAGACTTTTGATAAAAGGATAAAATAATTCAACATTATAAATATTATTTTTTACATAGATGTATTTAAGATATTTAGTCTAGTATAAGTTTTTTAAAATGAAAATACAATTCTAAAAATAAACTTCAATCAAATTTATACAAAAATTCAAAATATATATTTTTTAAAATTTTAAAAAATATATTTTTTAAATTAGTAAAAACATTAAATTTAATATGGACAAATTTTAATAATAATTTATAATTCCAAAAAGTAAAATTCACCAAAATTGACACAAAATTAATAAAAGAATAAAATTTTAAAAATCAATTTAATCACTAGTTAACTATTTTGAATTTAAAATAAATTCAAATTAAATTTTTTATTCATATTTAGAATATTAATATTAAAATTAATATACATATAGAATGAACAAAAATTAAATCAATATTAACATTAATAGTAGAGATTATAATGAAATTGATATATATTTATATTTAAATTCAAAATAAATTTTAACTGAGGTGTTATAAATGGCATAAAAGTGTCTCATGTTGTGAGTGTCTTTAACTCTTACTTTAAAAAAAATACATGGCAGACATAATAAGAAAAAATACAAATTGAACTAAATAACTAATAATAATAAACTACATGGGACATAATAAAAAAATACTAATAGAGCTAAACTAAATGAATTAAAAAAACTAACAATAATAAATAAACTATACATAATTAAAAAATACAAATAGAGTTGAAAAACTAACAACACAAATTAAATGAATTATATAAGTAATAATAATAAACTATACCTGACAAAATAAAATAAATAATACAAATATACTAAATTATAGACTATAGCCGACATAATAAAAAAATAATAGTAGAACAAATAAATGCACAACATTAAAAAAAAAATCAAACCAAATCAAATTAAGAAAATGAGGATAGAAGGGAAAATAAATTTGAAAAGGCCAACTTGGATGCAAAAAATAATTAATTCCAAATCCAATAAAAACATAGGCACCTCAAGCATGATATCTCTTCATGTCTTTTAATAATAGTACTTCAATGTTGGTACTAGAAAATATATTAAATTAAATAATTATATGTAAAACAATTTTTATTAAGGAGGAATTATATTGACATCCCTTGTTAGCAAAAAAATCTCCTTTCAATGAAGATGAGTGTTGTGATTAGCTTATATGATTGGTTTATTTTACATATATTAATCACTAGATAAGAAAAACTTATTACAATAGTACTAGGAAGGCATGTACTAATAATAGTACTTACTTATAATTGATGAATACATAAAGAATGATGTAAATTTTAATCTAATATGATTTAGGATCAAGAACAATAAATGATATACTAGTAATCAGTTCAAAATCAAAATATTCTATTCATTATGTAGGAATGAGTTAGGTGACCAAGGTGGAGTCCGTGACCATGAACTTGAAGAAAACACAAATATATTGAGAGGAGGGGGTGAATCAGTATATCAATAAATGTCAACCTCAACTACTTTGCCAATTATCATCAACACATTAATGAGAGCATTAACATGAACATCAATAGTGTAATCAATGAAGAAAACCACACAAGAGAACACAACACCAGATTTTACGTGGAAACCTTAGAAGGGAAAAACTATGGTAAGCAAGCTACTTGGATCTTCTGCCCAAATCCAGCCTCACAAATAAAATAGATCATTACAATATGATCTGAAGGCACCAACCCTTAGGGGACACCAATCCCCTAGTCAATACAAGTTTTATGGGCACCAACCCAAAGGAGACTACAATCCCCTAAACTGAGCTTCAACTCAGACAAAGAGAGGCACCAACCTCTTATACACCTAAAATGAATACAAACTCGTATGACAGATACATCACTATCAAAATAATCACTTAACAATATCAGAATGAACATGAATGATTTTTCTTTAACATTTTTGACTAATTTTGATGCTCAATCTCTTCCACAACATAATCACCACTTTTTTTGTGAATGATAAATCATGATTTGCACAAACAGAGTCACAATCCAATTTCAAACCCTCAATGTCATACTTCACTTCTGTGCACACACCATTTTGAAAAATGAACGATCTTCTTTAAATACCAGTCTACAGAATTAGATACGATCCTCATGTCGGATATAATGCATTAATTTCATCAAAACACTCTCTAAAGTTGCCCTTAGAAAATACAATCTTATCACAAATGTGTTGGCCTCTATATTTTGAATTTTAGAACTAGTAGCTAGTCATTTCCCAATTTTGAATTTCGAGCATTGATCTCCCTTTTCACGAAAAAAATGGATAGTAGACATGCGAGATTAAATATTAAATAAACTACTCTATGTATTGGCTCAACATTGAGAAGTCATTGACAAATAGTATTGTGCCATGTCAGCGTTGAATAGTCTTCTTTTACAGGTGATTCTAGAATGGGACATGTGGTGCGATTCTGTGATGTTGCAAACCAAGAAGCTATGGACTCACCAGGTGCTAGTGGACACACGCTTAGCTTTCTGATCATTTCAACCTGACACCATTGATTTCATCTGATTTATATCTTCCAGACACGTGGCATGATTCTACAATGTCATAGACCAAAAAGCTCTGGGCCTACCAAGTGCTAGCAGAATGTGCACTAGCCATCCAATCATTTCAACCTGACACCATTGATTTCATTCAATTCAGACCTTTTGGACACGTGGCACAATTTCACAATGTCACAGACCAAAAACCTTTGGACCTACCAAGCGCTAGTGGAATGCACATTAGTCATCCAATCATTTCAACGTAACACCATTGATTTCATCCAATTTAGGCCACGGTAAAATATTAAACTCTAACTTAGGAAATATCAAAGTCTTATGCACTCGGTCAGACCAATAGCCACTAGGGCAAGGGGCTGGTGACAGCATGACCATGAAGACTTCGGTAATAACTTAAGTGACTATCAACCAACAATAGAAAGTCAATGAGTAAATAGAATAAAAGTGCTCAGCGTCTAAACTAAAAATTAGGGCTTACGATATAAACATGAATAATACCCTAACTAGGCCAGAAATGATTGAAAAAGATTTTTAGGGCCTTAACCAACCAACTCAATAGATCTATAACAACATGCCCAACATATCCATGCCACCATTCTGTAAATATGACATCAATGAAAACTATATGCATCAATCTCCATCTTGAAAACCTTGACATCAATGAAAACAATATGCAACAATCTCCCTTTTTTCATTGATGGCAATACTACTTGATTAACAACACACCTGTTCTCATAGTAACAGAGAAACTAAATGAAATTTCTCTGAACCTTATTAAATCATCTTTCCCCCTTAAGGGTGTCTTTATTTGTGACTTTATTTCTCCCCCTTTGACATTAATGATAAAGGGTATGCTTTATAGAATTTTTCTTTGTTCACCTTAAATCTCTCCACCTAACAAATTTATCTCTCCCACTTTTTAAGAATATCTTTATCTTTCCTTGAACTGTCTGCACATGCATGTCTGCTCCCCCTAAGGGGTATCTCTTGCACTGTGCAACTCTGATATACTCCAAGGATTAAGAATAGATCTTTGAGATGCTCCCCTTGGACACATGCTTCGTCTATTCAATTAGACATTGGAAGAAGGAGCCATCACTCCTAGCTTCTGCCTGAGATACTCAAATGTTTCCTTCGGAAGGGGTTTTGTAAAAAATATCTGCAATATGGCCCTTTGTTGTCACATAATCCAATTTGACTTCAAATCTACAACTTTTTCTCTCAGAAAATGATATTTGATTGAGATGTGTTTTGTTCTTGAATGCATCATAAGATTCTTTGAGATATTGATTACACTTGTGTTATCACATAGAATAGAGATAGGCTCATCATACTCAGTGTTTATGTCCTTCAAATTTTGCTTCATCCATAACACTTGAGTGCAACATGACACCATAATAATGTATTATGCTTCTACTTTTGACAATGAAACTTAATCTTGTTTCTTCTTAGCCATGATACTAGTTTTTCTCCAAGAAAGAATGTTCCACCACTAGTTATTTTTTGTCATCAACACCTACTACCCAATCAATAGTTATATATGCAATCCGAGTGAAATAATCACTCCTAGGATACCACAGGCCATAGTCCATAGAACTTTTCAAATATTTGAAAATCCTCTTCATGACCTTCACATGTGTTTCCTTAGGTGATTGCTTGAAATCTTGTTGTCATATACATTGCTTGCATAATATCAGACCTAGATACAGTTAGATACAACAAGCTACCAATCATGGATTTTTACAAAGTCTGATCTTCTTGAGGTGATTCATCATCCTTGCTCAACTTACATCCTATCACCATAGGTTTACTAACTAGCTTGAAATCTTCCATCCTAATCTTCTTCAACATCTCCTTGACATACTTAGTTTGTGAAATGAAAATGCCTTTATCAAACTGAACAATTTGCAAACCAAGAAAAAATGATAATTCACCAAGCATAGACATTTCAAATTATTTTTGCATCTCTTCTGCAAGTTCCTTGCACATTTTGTCATCACTTCCAACAAAAATAATGTCATCTACATAAACAACAATAATCAACCTATGATTACCTTTTATTTTGATATACAGATTACTATTTGTAGTACAGGTTTCTTAAATCCTTGCTATTGCAAATACTTTTCTAGCCTTGAATACCAAGCCCTAGGGGCCTGCTTGAGTCCATATAGTGTCTTTTTCATCTTACAAATAAAATCATGATTTTCTGTCACCTGAAATCCTTCAGGTTGTTCAATATACACTTCTTCTTCAAGATTTCCATTGATAATGTAGACTTGACATCCATCTGATATACTTTGAAATTCTTGTAAACTAAAAAATGCCAAGAACATCCTAATTGCCTCTAATCTTGCCACAGGAGCAAAAGTTTCTTCAAATTCAATACCTTCTACCTGAGCATATCCTTTGTAGACTAATCTTGCCTTGTTTTTGATCACCTGTCCATCCTCATTTAGTTTGTTCTTGAATACCCATTTTGTGCCAATGAAATTCTTATCTTTAGGTCTTGGGACAAGTTCCCAAGTTTCATTCTTCTCGATTTGATTTAGCTCTTCTTGCATTGCATCAATCCAACTTTCATCTTTTCTAGCTTCTACAAAACTTTTCAGCTTAATTTTAGATAATAAAGAAAAAATTACACGTTCTTTCATATTTTCCAATCTTCTCCTTGTTAGAAAACCATCATCCTTGTTTCCAAGAATTTGATTTTCAAAATGATCTCTTTGAACATATCTTACAGGTGTCTTTATGTTTTCCTTTTTTTATTCTTCTTCTACAACTTCATCTTCTTCTTCAGTGCAAACTGATTCATTTGAATAGTTGTCTTCTCTATCATATGTTAGATGATGTAGATCTTCATGAATCCTAACATTCACTCTCAACTATATTTTGTAGTCTCTTAATGGAGCATATGTATGCCTTGCTTCTTGTTGAGTAGCCAATAAGAATTCCTTCATCAAACCTTGAGTCAAACTTACCTAAGTTGTCTTCATCTCTTTTGATATAACATTTCCTTCTAAATATTCTAAAATACTTGACAGATGCATGTCTACCTCTACACAATTCATATGGAGTCTTTGTGTCATTTAATCTCATTTGTCCTATGTTAAGAATGTAGACACCAGTATGGACTACTTCTTTCCAATACACATTACGCAACTTGGCTTCATTCAACATTTTTCTTTTCATCTCATAAACTATTATGTTCTTCCTTTCAACTACTCCATTTTGTTGAGGAGTCCTTACAACAAAGTATTGTCTCCTTATTCCATGTTTTTCACATAATTCTTCAAATTCATTAGAAGTAAACTCACCACCTTTATTAGACCTCAAAAATTTAATTTTTCAACCCATCTCATTTTCAACCAAAGATTTGAAAATCTTAAATCTCTCAAAAGCTTCAAATTTTTCTTTTAAGAAAGTAACCCAAGTCATCCTAGAAAAATCATCAATGAGTAACATGAAATTAGCTTTCACCTTGCAGGATTCTTGTCTTTGTAGGTCCACATAGGTCTATATGAGTCAACTCCAAATGCTTTGTACATGAATACTCCTTTGTCTTGAATCTTGTCCTTGTTTGATTTCCCTGTTGACATACTTTGCAGAAAGTACTTGAAGGTTTTGCAATCTTAGGCATATCTCTCACAGCATGCTTGGAATTGATCTTCACTAGATAGTCAAAATTGATATGACCCATCCTTTTATGCCATAATCAACTCTCATATGTCTATCCTAAGAGATAGTTCTCCCTTTGATCTCACTAAGATTATATAGGTTGTTTTCAGTCCTACTTGCCTCTGCAACAATCTTTCCAGTGCTTTCTTTCTGATCTCACATCCTTGAGCATGAAAGATAAGGTTGTACCCCTTGTCACACATATGACTCACACTTAGTAGGTTATGCTAGAGGCCTTTGACATATAGAACATCTTTTGTCTTTATCTTCCCATCAATGCTTAGAGTTCTTTTTCCACAAATTTTTGTAGTTGTATTATCACCAAACTTTACTGAACCACCATTCCACTTCATCAAACTAATGAACTTTCTTCTATCTCTAGTCATGTGACTAGAAAATCCACTGTCAATCACCCATGGATTTCCTTGACCTTGAGCATGAAATGTAGTCTGAACGATCATTGATTTCTTAGACTCTTGATCTCCTTTCTTCATTTTCCATTCCTTCTTAGGTTCACTCTTTTGATTAGCAGGAATATCCACTTTATTTTCTTTCTTAGAAGGATCATCCACTTCACTCTTCTAATTGGGAGGCTTCACAAAGCCGCTTCTACAAAATCTTGCTATGTGGCCAAAGTTATTGCACATGTAGCATATGACATTGAAATCAACCAGAGGTGAAAATGGATTCTTTCTCACAAAATCATTTCTTCTTGCACTAGCTCTACAATCAATATCCTTGTGACCATATTGATTACAAAAGAAATAATAACCAGAGAATGAGCAATTGAACCTATTTATGTACGCTTGCCTTGTAGGATCTAATCCTCTGAATCTCCCCTTTTGAATGTTGACTTTGACAAAGCCATATTAATTTTCCTTCTTATGTTCAATCTTCTTAGGGGCTATTGTATTTGACTCAAACTTGTCTACATTTGTCTCCTTAAGAGGTGTAATAGACTTTGAATTCATATCATCATATCCCAAGCTAGACTTGATAAAGGATACTTTTTGACTATTTATACTTTCATCCAATATATCAGAGATTTTTCCAAACTTCAAACTTCTATTTAACTGAGAATTCATCTTCTCTAATTCCTTGTTTAGAGATAACTTCAGCTTCAAGCTTCTGAAATTCTTCTAATTTTTCTTTTAGTTCAGATCTCACAATTTCTATAATTCTTTTTCCTTCTACTTGAACTTTCAAATTGACAATCATCTCCTTAGATTCTTCAAGCTTTGCTTTTTGCTTATGATTTTGTTTCTTTACTGATTTCAGATCATTTAGGGAAGAGATGAGTTCACCTTTTAGATCTATCCCACATTCTTCTTCATCAAGATCTAACATTTCTTTACCATATTCTACAAGGTTGTCTTCATTTTCTAAGACCTCCATTTCCATGAATAGTGCTTCTTCTCTTTCACTTTCATATGAACATTGATTACATTCTTTTGATAAACTATTGTTCTCTTTTCAATAGAGGCTCTTCTTACGCTTGTGAATTCTTCTTTTTCTACTTGTACTCCTTATGACTCTTAGGCTAATAACTATTTTCACTTTCTCCAAAAGCTAATTTAGAGGCATAGTGACCTACTTTACCATAGTTAAAGCATTTGAAAGGTAACTTACCTTTATACTTGTCAGAGCCATTCTTCAACTTCCTCATAAAGTTGGCTTCCTCATCATTGAAATCATTGCTAGGCTCAGATTCTTCATTCTTCTCTTTCTTAGATGCCTTGAAAGTAGCTTCGTTCCTTGATGTCTCCTTACATTCCTCATTTCATAAGTAGTGAGAGATCCATATAAGTCATCCATTGTAAATAATTTTAGATCTTTGGATTCTTCAATAGAAGAAACGTTTAGATCATATTTTTTGGGAAGGGATCTAAGAACTTTCTTTACAATCACTAGGTCATTCATTTCTTCACAAAGTTCTCTGATAGCATTGATAATTTCATCCACCTAGAGAAGATAGTTAGCAATATTGTCTTCTTCCTTCATCTTCAGACTTTCAAACTTACTTCTATAGGTCTGTAGCTTAGCTTGTTTCACCTTATCATCACCTTCATAAATGTTATGAAGATTTTTCCAAATATCCTTAGCAAATTTGTAGTCCATCACTTTAACAAACTTAGAATTTTTTAAACCACACAGAATATAATTCTTTACTTTAGCATTGTTCTCATATGACTTCTTACTAGGATGGTCTATTGGAGGAGTTGTAGGAGCAGTATAACCATACACAACATATTTCCATACATCAAACCCTAACGAGGTTAGATAAGCTTCCATCCTTATACTCTAAAATGCATAGTTTGTTCCATCAAATAGTGGTGCCTTGTTTGAATAAGATCCCTCTTGATCTTCCATGTGTTCCAATCCAAGATCTACTTCAAATGTTAGACTGCACCAAGGAACTTAACTCTGATACTAATTGAAGAACACATAAATATATTGAGAGAGGGGGTGAATCAGTATATCAGTAAATTTCACTCTCAACTGCTTTGCCAATTATCATCAACACATTAATGAGAGCATTAACATGAACATCAATAGTGCAACCAATGAATACAACTACACAAAAGAACACAACACCAGATTTTACGTGGAAACCCTAGAAGGGAAAAACCACGTTGACCAAGCTACTTGGATCTTCTACCCAAATCTAGCCTCACAAAGAAAATTAATCATTACAATATGATTTGAAGGCACCAACCCTCAAGAGACACCAATCCCCTAGTCAATACAAGTTTTATGGGCACCAACCCAAAGGAGATTGCAATCCCCTAAACTAAGTTACAACTCTAACAAAGAAAGGCGCCAACCTCACAAGAATCAAGAGGCACAAAACTCTGATACAACTTAAATGAATACAAACTTGTTTGATAAATACATCACTATCAAAATAATCACTGAACAATATCAGAATAAACATGCTTGATTTTTCTTTAAAATTTTTGACTAATTTTGATGCTCAATCACTTATACAACACAATCACCACCTTTTCTATGAAAGATAAATCATGATTTGCACAAATAGACTCACAGTACAATTTCAAACCCTCAATGTCACACTTCACTTTTGTGCACACACCATTTTGAAAAATGAATGATTTTCTTTAAATACCAGTCTACAAAATTAGATACAATCCTCATGTCGGCTATAATGCATTGATTCCATCAAAACACTCTACAAAGTCCATCTTAGAAAATACATTCTTATCGCAACTATGTCATCCTCTATATTTTAAATTTTAGAACCAGTAGCTAGCCATTGCCTAGTTTTGAATTTCAAGTGTTAATCTCCCTTTTTGTAGAAAAAATCGATGCTAGAGATACGAGATTAAATATTAAATAAAATGCTTTGTGTGTTGGCTTGACGTTGAGAAGTCATCAACAAATAGTATTGTGCCATGCCAGCGTTGAATAGTCTTCCTTTATAGGTGATGTTCAGAATGGGACATGTGGCATGATTCCACGATGTCATAGACCAAAAAGCTCTAGACTCACTAGGTGCTAGCAGACATGCACTTATCCATCCAATCATTTAAACCTGACACCATTTATTTCATTCAATTAAGACCTTCTAGACTGTAGTGCCCCTCTAGTTTCACCTTGTATGTGCAGGTGGTCAGACTATGAAGCATGAAGATGAAGGTAAAATACTCAGAATACTTAGGGTATGTTAGACAAGTTGAAGGTAGGTTTACTGTTTTGATGTAGTTGATGACACTCATTGATGGTTATTATGATGGCACTGTTGATGTTTATGATTAATACATTATGCTTATGAAGTGATCATTTATGGATTAATTGATTATGTAGATTTGTTTTACTACGTGAATTATGTGACTATCTGACTATGTGTTATCTAGTTGTTTAGTTACTAATAAACTTATTTAATGTGGATATTTGTGATGTGTTTTGTGAAGGGACAATGTAGTATTACTCATGATGATACCCTACTACGCTACGACTCCCTGTCATAGTGTGCCTATTGGATGATTATATATATGTTGTATTCGACACTTTTGTTTGCTGCAGGATTGCAGGTACCAGGCATTGACTCCACCTGAATTTGTAGGTCTGAGTGTGCCTTTACACCAATGGATAAGGTGGATGGGAGATAACATGGGGTTCCCTCTATCAGCCAATGTCTTCAATTTGTCGTCATCCATGTATTTCCAATCATGGGTGTAGTTGTCGCTCAATTGGTACTTGTCCTCGGGTGTTGGTCATCCTTTGGTATGTGGTTGTTATTGTTTGTTTATTGTAGTTTAAGGTTCATTTTACTGAACTTAGTGACCAAGGTATTAAGTTGTTGATTATAGTCATTTGGTTCATCTTATAGAATAAGTGATCTATGTGTATAGATGTGTTGATGTTTGATCATTTTGGTTATATAGTCAATGTGTATTTGTTAGAGATTTATTAATTGTTATAGTAATAATAATAATAAGTTTATATATATACATCAATATTAGTTATTTAATTAATGTAGAAAATTGAGAATATTAATTAGTTGATTGTTATATTAAATTAAATTACTAAATTTGAAAGCTAGAAATAATAATAATATTGTTAATATTAGTACTTGATTGAGTTTATTGACATGTGAGATTTTATTTTGTTTTGCCATTAATTTATTGTTGGAGTGGGTTGTCAGAAATTTGAAAATTATTCCTATTAGTGGTATTTATAGTTAATAATAATGATAGTAATAGTAATAAATGTAATTGCAACTAGAGATAAATAAATAAATAATATTATGTTTTACCATAAAATATATTTATCTTGGTCTGGTTGTAAAATGTTAAAAATAGCAAACTGTAAGATATTGTTCATGCAGGAGTTATTGCCTCTTGTGGGGGGAATCTTCTGGAAGATTTTAGGGGATTTTTTTTCTCTAAAAATAGGGAGTTTTTAGGTTGTATTTAGGGGGGGATTTCTCTCTCATAAGGATGGCTAGTAGATGGAACTTTTGGGGGAGAGACTGGTTTGTCGCTGCAGCAGTTGAACTCAACATCAAATCTTCAGCTCAGTCAAGCAAGTGAAATCAGGTTCCTTTGGTTCTAATTTCTGTTGAAGCAAATGTTTGATTTATGATTTTTCCTGTTGATTGTAATTTTCTTGGGAGATTAGAAGCCTTGTTATCAAATCCAATTGTGCATGTCTGTATCTTTGCATTTCTAGGAATCACTGATTGAAGTGACTGTCTACCTCTCAGCCATTTCATTTTTGTTTTAGTAGTCTATTATGTTAGCCATAAATCTAGTTTTACGAACTGGGTTCCTCTAAATTTTATATATATAGTGTACGACCTAGTTACCTAAATCATCTCTAAGAATCGTCCATACCCAGTTTGTCATTTTGGAGATATGAATATTTTCTGACTGTCTACCGCTCAGCTATTTCATCTCTATTTTAGCGGTTTGTTACGTTAACCATAACTTTAGTTTTGCAAACTGGGTTCCTCTAAATTTTTAATATATGGTGTACAAATGAGTTTTCTAAATCTTATCCAAAAATCAACCATATCCAGTTTGTCATTTTGGAGATATGAATATTTTGTGACTGTCTACATTTCACTCGTTTCATCTCTGTTAAAACAATTAATTGTGTCACCAATAACTCTATATTTTTGAATTGGGTTTCTCTAAAATTTTAATATAAGATTCAGCTCTTACCTATGAAAACTATATCCAAAAATTTTAGCATTACCCAGTTTGCCAATTCAAAGATATGCATCAATTAGTGACAGAAATTCCTATGCCATCTTGATTGTTGTTATTAAATCTACAAATCCATTCTGTGCATATCCTTTAATCATTGCATTCCATAATTTGACATCTCTTTGAGGCAGTTTGCTGAACAGTTAATGCACTTTGTCTGTTCTCTCACTTTTGCATACATGTCTACTAGAGCATTTCATTTTCGAAGTCTCTTATCATTATCAAAACATTCTATATTTATATTATTTCTGATATAGTATATGTTCTTGCATATCTTAATCGATCATATTAGTATGTTTCTTTCTTAGTTGTTTATTTTAGTGCTTTTGAACATGATATTTGGTTATTTGAAGACCGATTCTTGTTTTTAAGTTCTTTTCTTAGGAATTGAAATTAGCAATATAGTCTAATATGGATTTAATAATAGAAACATAACTTAAAAGATTTTGGAAATCATACATGGGGTAGTGATTATGAAAATATTTATGTTGGAATTGAATTATATTCTCTTAAATGCATTAGAGATAACATAACATTTATCAAGTTATATCTTTTATCTGAAAATTAGATAATGGTAGAAGGAAAATGAATTAAATTGGATGCTAATTTTGAGACTTATTGTAGTTGAAGGGAATAGAATCAACCTAGTTCTAATTTAAGGTAGAAGAATCATTTTTGGGTTTTAATTAGAAATCATTTAATGATGAGTCATTGATAATAGTACATGACTTTCAACTACTAAATGTTAACCTTGCAGTTAGTCTAAGTAAGACTCTTAATATTATCTATTGCCATTAGCATAAGAATGGATTGAATATTGTTACTTATGGCACTTATATCATTTGATCATAGTAACTACTGCTAGTAGTTAGAATAATATTATTCTACATTGTTGTGATAGATTCACTTTATGTTTGTTGGATGATTGACCATGATTGGAATTAGTGTTGCATTCTTCAAGACTCGTTATTAGTGCATCAGATCATATGTTGTATTTGAGGGATCTTGGTTTATGATGTGTTTTGGAAGTGATCGTGATGTGTGACCATTACATTTTTAATGGTGTCATGCATTGTGGAATTGGGGAAAGTGGTTTCTAGAGGCCTAGGAGGGTGTGATTGTGTGGGGGTTGGCTTTGTGTACATCTTGCGAATTGAATGAAATGTATTCTTGAAATATGGTTTCTTATTCATGTTGGTATGATACATGTGCAAGATGGGTAATGCCTTGCTCAGAGTACCTATTCTTGTGGTTTTGTCTTGAACTCATGTTGATGTCATGTTCATGATGTGGTTGTAGATTTCTTCTTGAATGTTGGGGTTAATTATTGTATTAAGCATGGAATAAAATATTGTGTTCGTTTATGTAATTGATTGTAATTTAGGAGCAAGATGACCCATGCCTTTCTCTGGTTTCATGTTGTTTATGGTTGTCATGACTGTTTCAACTGGAAGTTTTGGGACAATGATTCAAGAGTTTGTCCTTGAGATATTATTTGTATGCAAGAGGATAGATGCCTTGCAGTGTCATTTTGGTGATTTCTATTGTTTTTTATCTTGATAGGGGTACTAGTTATATGTAGGAGAGTGGCTTTCATGGTGGGGCCAGTGCCCAAAGTGGCTACCTGGATAACCCCATGAAAGTTGTAATCAAGTGATAACATAATAATTAACCTAAATGGGTTGGGTAGTTAAACACATAATAAGATAATTATGATGCCTCACCCATGCCTATAGCGCTTTCTTATGCTAAGGATGGAATGAGAAGGCCTGGTTGGAAAGATCGACCTCCTTGTCTTCATGAGAGGATGTGTTGGTTCCGCATGTGTCACCCTATGGGGCAGGTGCCTAGAGAGAGGCTGCCAGGATAATCATAGATGGGGGTCAGTTTCTAGAGAGAGATAGCTAGGATAACCCATGCTAGGACCATGTGATGACACTCTTCCTACTGCAGCCTAGTTTCTTCTTTTTTGTTATCTTCTGATATTGCTTCTGGAGTAGTGTTAGCCATTGTTGATCTGTGTTTCTGTGTCAATTTTGTATCTACTTGTTTGTACCTTGTGATTTCTGACTTAGTGGAGCCTCATTATTATCTCCTAGCATGGGGGGTGGACCTTAGGGTTCCACATGGTCAGGTCATTGTGCTTTATTCCATTGGTTTTCTAGCACCATGGCTCGTGTGTAAAAAAGATGTATCTCTCTTGATTCATATTTTGCACCTGTATCGAAGACAGACATTTGTACTATTTGTATTTAGATCTTTTGTATCAAAAGAAATCCTTATGTAATTGATATATCTAGAAAGAGATCTTTTGTATCAATGAAACTATGTAATTACTCTTGCAAGATATACTATTTTGTACTTGTAATCTTAATGCAAACATCTTGATGTATTTGGACGTCGTAATGCAATATGTTAGTTGGTGTATTTGATTAAACTATGTATGTTGTTGGTTGTTGTTATATTTCAATAATACAGCTATGTAATCCCTAGAGATGTTAGTTTAACTGGCTGCTATTAGACCATGTTATGTTTTGTTATTACCACTTCTATAGAAAAAAATATTTCACCCTTTTTATTGCTTAGTTAAACTTATCTTTAGGGTTGCATGGCGGGGCATTACATGGACACAGTGTGTGATTCTGCTATGTCACAAACCAAAAATCTCTAGACCTACTAGACGCTAGCTGAATGTGCACTAGCCATCTAATCATTTCAACTAGACACCATTGATTTCATTTGATTCTAATCGGGGTAAATTATTAAACTCTAACTTAGGAAATATTAATGTCTTTTGCACTTGGTGAAGACCGGTAACTGCTAGGGTAAGGATCCAGTGACAGCATGACCATGAAATCTATAGTAATTGTTGTCATATTTTTCCCAGCCAAAATAGCCCAAAAATTCCCCTAAAAATCCCACCTTTCTTCCATCATAAATATCTAATCTGAGAAAACTTAAATGGAAGAAAGTCTCCCTTCAAAAATCCCAAAAAATTCTAGGTGTTTTGCCTTTGTCTTTGAGTTTTCTTCCCTTAGAAAAATTGGTTCATTTAAGGCCTTTGTCGGTAAATCAACAAAATCGTGAACTCATTTTTGTTAACTAGGCTCGTAGGTTCTATTTTTTTTTGATTTGTCAATAAGGTGACAAGGAGGCAAAAGACAAGGAAGCAAAAGAAAGAATGGGAAGTCTTCATCGGCAAAGGAAAAGTTTGCGAACCATTTGGTTCATTGGGGAGACATTTTGTCAGCAAGGCGAAACATCGATGAAGGAAAGAGAAGAAACAAAGGCCAAAGGGTAAGTAAAGAAAGGTTCACTTTGGGGAAAATTTCCCAACAAAGAAAGAAAGAGAAGAAAAGGGCAAGCCTTTGTCAGAATGAAGGGCGAATTGCCAACCAAGTTCACATATTCATGGTTTTACCAACAGCCTGGATCGCTGACTAAAGAAGAAATAAACAAAAATACAAGTCAGTGGGAAAAGAAAAAAGATGTAGAAAGAGAATGTGGTTTGTGAAAGTGAAAATTCACCAACAAGGCAAAAAAGGGGAAGAAAGTCAAACTGACAAGGAAATCAGGAGGTCGAAAAAGTTGCAAAGCTTTTAATCAGTTTGTGGTTTTTAGGATTTGTCAATAAGGCAATTAGGAAGCTAAAGAAGCCAAAGATAAAAGAGCTAAGGAGAAAAAGAGACAACCAGCTAAGGCAATTGTTGGTGACAAAGAGATTTCACTGATAAGGTGAAAAGGCAAACCAAGGCAAAGATCACAGAGAGGAAAATTCATCGATAAGATGAAAAGCTATATAAAAGCATAAGATGAAAAGCTATAAAAAAGCAAACAAAGAAGACGTAGCAAGCATAATCTGGTTCATGAAAGAGAAAGTTTGCTGATAAGGTGAAAATTGAGGCAAAGACAGAGAAAGAAAGGGAGAGGTTAGGGATCGGTAAAGTTACAAACTCATCGATCAGTTCAAAATTTCTCAAATTCACCGATAGGGCGATTTGCTGACATAAAAGGGCCAAAAGAAGAAAATAAAGAGGACCCAATGGTTCACCAAATGCAGATTTTGCCAACCAAAAGGAGATCAATACAAGGAATCAAAAGGCGATAAAGAAGAGGAGTTTGCTAGAGGGAAAATTCACCGATAAAGAAAAATTCAAATGTGCCAAAAGAAGACTTAAAAGGATAAACACTTTTAAAGTGTTGTAAAATCTTGCAAATCATGATTCCCTAAAATCACGCCATTGTTGTAGAGAGAATTTAATACCTGAAGTACAATGTTCCAAATAAGTTAGAATCAGGTAGTTGAAATAGTTAGAATGTTCAATGCACCAATACAAATGATGAACCTACATGTACCATGGAAGGATTTTAGACCATCCTTCTTCAATGCACTAACACCCATGCATGTAGGCAATCTTCTTCTGCATTTTTTGCAAACCTGATAAAGCATGGTTGTCATCCTATTTTGCAGGATTTCTTGACGGGCCATGGCTGAATTCAATGCAGTATGGGTGCTTGGGTAAATTTGTTGACTAAATTATTTTTAGCGCCTATAGCTACACATCAATTTGAAGAAGTTATATGTACATGGGAAAGAGACATAGTTGCGGTTAGCTTTTTACTAGGCTATTGCATAGGCAAGAGAATTTTGTTGCAATTGCAGGCCTTGTAATGCTTTATATGAACCAATTGGATTTGATACATTGTGCTTAATTCTAAGCCTTTGATGTCTCTAAGTGTGTTCATTAATGAATGTAAACTATTATTTTGTGTCTATTTCTACTGCAATTAATTCTTCTACTTCTGTAATAGTTTTTTAGCCTTCATGATCAATACAAATTGTTATTCTGCCTCTCTCTATAACTTTACATTGTATTTATTTGAGAATTGTATGCCTGTATTGTGGACAACACGGTCCCTTTAATAACTTCTATTTTCTATCCAAACCTCTGTGATGGTTTATGTGAGTCTGTGCGAGTTTGTTGTAGTTTTGAAGTCAATGTTGTGTTAATACAGGCACAGTTAAACAAATTAAATCTAGTGCATCAGCCCCTTTCAATTCAACATTTTCTTCCCCTTTTCCTTGTGAGTAGTAGCATTGGATCTAGTTAAATTCTCTAAAATTCAAGTCCATAAAGAGGAACCAGCCCTTCTTGGAGGTTTGGTTGCAATTGCAAGGTCCCACACCTTGAGACCAATCCCATGTTTCACTGAATTTGTTGGAACTACCAAAAGCTTCAACAATAGGGTGCAAATTTAGGTGACAACAATTTTTGGCACACCCAGTGGGACTCTCTTCTCTGAGTAAGAGAGGAAAAAATAAATTTTAGTGTTGTTCTTAGTTAATTTGCTATTGTGAAAGTGTTCAATAGGCACCTAGTGACTCTACTAGTCTAGTATCCAAATCAGTTCAAAATTTCATGCCTAGAGTGCATACCAGAACTTCTTCTTCAGGTAATTTTTTATTCCTAGAGCTATCTTTTACTAATTCAATAGGAAGAAGAACTGGGTTTTCTAGGTCCCATGTGAGAGGAAACAATAGTGCTATCCCATCTCCTTCAAGAGCCTAGTCCACACCCACCCCAATTAGATTTCAATATTTTAGGAGGAGCTTGCATATACCTAGAATCAATCTAAACATTCCCAATATGGAAAGGAACCTTCATTTTGTTACCTTCAATGGGGGGAACCCTCTTGACTTAGCACAATATGATGATATCCCTACCTTTTCTCTGAAACCTATTCCATTTTTTAATGGCAAAAACTCTACCACATCTATTGAGCATATCCAAGATATTGCTAGTGTGTGTTCTAACCATAACGTCACTATAGACAATGTTGTTGTGAGGCTTATCGCTTCTTCCTTTAAAGGAAAAACCCTCCAATGGTAAAGAGGTTTGCCTACTAATTCCATTCATAACTAGGATGACTTGGGAACAACATTGTGCCAACATTTTGAAGATAAAAGTGACCACTTGTCTCTAATGGAGCAGTTACCCATAATCAAAAGGGTTCCCCATGAGTTCATGGTGGATTTCAATACAGATTCGAAAAAACATGGGACATGATTCCATTGTTGGTGAAGCCCTCCCAAAACACTGCATTTATATATTATTTGAAGTCTTTAAATCCTGATATTGCTGTCATGATTTAGTCTATGGGAGGGACTATATTACCAAATGCATTTGACATGGGTATAAGGGCAGAGAACTATCTAATTCAAGTTGGGCCCCTATTTCCAGAGGCTCCTATCATCTAGCGTGTTGCAGCGCCAATACCTACAACAGTCAATCGCACCACTCCTCTAATTACACATGCAACTAAAAAGGTAAATGGGCAAGATGCTCTGATTAGAAGATTGACCAATAACGTAATAGAAATGGAAAGCCAACTAGCCTAGTCTAATAGACCGTATCAACCCTCTAATTAGATGTATTAATAGAACAAATTGCCATATCAAGGGAATGTATAGAGGCAAAATCAACCTAGTTATATTAGGCCACTAAATGCTATCCATCCCAACAGTACAAGCACCTTTGGACCTCTTGTGCCCATCCAAAAAAATCTAGATCAAGATAGCAATTGGTGATATCCATGCAATCAGCCTCATTATCAAAATTTGTGCTAAAGAAGACAGTTCAATCAAGATTTGGCAGTACAAAGCTAATCAATGCTCCCATAACAAAAAGTCAGTTCTAGCCAAGAGATGGTGGGAGGACAGGAGCAAAGATATGACAATTCCACATTGATGAACCGGATAGAAGACAATTTTTGTGGTATTAATCAAAGCGCGGGTCCAATATTGCTCAACACCAGAGCCAAAAGAAGAGCCATGGAGGATGTGTAAAACCCTGCAACTGGTCATGCATCTATTCCTCACACATCTACCTCTACATTTGGCTACACACCTATCTCTCTTGCATCCCTAATGATTGTGAGTGAAAGTACAACAACAAAGGCACCATCAACGTAGATAGATAGTGTTTTTGGGTAGGTAAACCCATCACCAACATCGCAGCCCCAGGCTGGTCAACAACCAAAGGTTGACATTATTGTTGCAAGGTCATCCCATAAGGTCGGTCAAACCCCCTTCAGCATAGTCAACCAAATAAAAAAGATTAATTTGAGTGATACTATGTGGGATGCCCTATTAATTCCATCTCAAAGAGATTTGTTACAAGAAGCTTTAACAAGCTTCAATCAGCCTATTATAGAGACATAGAAGGAAAAAATAACCGCCCCAGCCAACCTATGCCAACCAAAAGAGGAGGCAAGCACAAGTAAAATCAGTAAGCCCCCTCCTTTCTATGTTTCCCTAATCGTTGGTGATAAATTGTTGCATGATTGATTCTGGGGCAAGTAATTCTATTATGCCTAAAAATATAGCTGATTAATTAGGCAGTGAATATGAACCTGTGATTAAAGGGGTAGTGCCGCTAGATGGTATTGTTGTTAAGACAGTAGGTGTTGTTAAGGATCTAAATCTTACCCTTCATGCATGCCCTGGCTGCTCTGTTTTACAAGACATCTCAATCATTGATCTCCCTGCATACTTTGACATATGATTGTCTAGGGATTTCACTTCTAAAATAGGTGGGTACCTATCTTCTGACTGGTCCCATATGTTATTTAGAACAAGGTATGAAACTAAGGTGACCATTAAGGCTGAGCCTATTTCCAATGATCATGTAGATCCTTATTCCCCTAACCCTACCAACATGAATTGCACAATCCATGACCTAAAGGAGGATGATAACAACATGCATGAGGCTACCACACCTGTGGAATAATTTGCTGATATACTGCTTGATGAGTGTGAAAAATGTTTTCAATTTGATAATCTTGATCCTATAGAAGACACAAGGCTAGGTACATATTGTATCCATGATTAGGATGCTTTCATCCCTAATCTTGTGAAGTCAAAAGAAGATTCAAGTGGGATATGTCAGATGTATTTGATGGATCTAGAAGCAAAACTGGCGCAGGTGTTGGGGTTGTGCTAATTTCACCCCAAAAGGAAAATTATTTCTCTTCTTTTAGATTACAGTTTAGTTGTATCAATAATGTGGCTAAGTATGAGAACTAAATTCAAGGTATGCAATTGGCACAAAAGAGGGGAATAAATATTTTACAAGCATTTGGTGATAGTGAGCTTGTTGTTTACCAAATCTAATCACAAAATGCTTCAAGGAATGACTTGTTGAACTCATATAAACACAAGGTCTGGGATCTAATTGAAGACTTTGATGCCTTCAATATCTAGACCATACCTAGACAAAGAAATAAGGATGTTGACCGAATGGCTATAGTTGGTGCCCAGTTTGACATTCCTAAGAATGTCAAACAAAACTTAGATCAACATGTAAAAATCATGGTGCGACATGTGCTTGACAATGTGTCCAGCTGGTAGGTATTTAAAAATGACCAGCAAATTGTAAAATTCTTGCAATATGAGGTAGAATTTGCTACCAATAACTAGTCCATATTACAAAAATAGTATGGTGACCAGGTGATCTAGCTAAAGACCAATAATCTGCCTAGGGGATTAGTCACCTTAGAAAACATATTTGGTGTTGATGATCAACCAAAAAGAGAGAAAATGAACATGACGGTAAAAAAAGAGGACTATGAAGAGGAAGAAATTGTAAGGGGTAGATTCCTAAAACATGGCAAGGTATGTGGTCAAACTAAAAGACAAGGTTTTGTTGAACTTTGTGTAATATAGAAAAAGAGGGAAGTAGGGTTGATTTGATGATATGCCTAGATCCTCCTTTCACTACACACATTCAAGGACATTTAGTCGAGTTGAATCTCAAGTTTTGCAAGAGGATTCACCTATAGATTGGTTGTCACTTGTAATGATAGGGAAATTTGGAAATTGTTGTTTAATGTCTTAATTTAATGCCCAATTATGTTCAAAACCCTAATTATGCAAAATAGTAAGTAAACAGACAAATTTAGACAAATGCTCGCACACAAAGATGTTATATTTAGAGTAGATACATACCAAATTTTGAGATTCAGGATGCAAAAAAGTCGAGGGCTAAAGAGCAGGCACCCAAGCCCAAGGTAGGAATTTCTTCAGGGATTTTTGGAAGTTGTATTCTACTGTTCACCACTGTCTCAGAAGTTTTTTGCTCTAAAGAACTAGAGGGCTTCAAGGTGGGCACCCAAGCCCAGGTACTACTTTTTCCTTCAAATCAAGATCTCCACATTTTGTCACAACCTCTTGCAACTCCACTCTACAAGATATGACACCTGTCACTTACAATCACAAGGAATGGGGTTGGGGATTGTGGTGTTTAGGAGCTTGCCTCAATCAAGCCCCAAAATGAGATTCAAGCCTTCCAACATTGTTGTTTGATAAAGACTATGTATCCTTGTAGGATAGAGGTGAAAACAAATTGATAAATGATTGATTCAACACAAATAGATATCACCTTAGAGGTGTAGCTCGCATATAGATGAAGATCCTTCAACACATGAGAAGATGAAGCCAAATCTGCATAACAAACACAATAACAAGACAAGTCTGCTCTGCCACAAATGAATGCTTTTAATGCTCTACAATCATAAGTTCACCAAAGTATCATAATCATCTTCTAGTTTACAAATCAAACACTAAACATGCTTATATATGCATTCCCGCTACAAATTTTGTAATTCAAACGTAAGATGTCAACAATGAAACCTTTTAACAATCACAAAACTGACATTCAAATTTAGGACCCACCTAAAATAGGGTAGGTACAAGTACCCAAGCCCCTGGGTCCTATTTTAAGGAAGGGTCAATCAAACTCAACAATGTCCCTCAAGCCCCATTTGACATGGGTTTCAGGTCATTTTATCTCGGGAGTTAAATTTAACATGTAAGATGCAAAACAAGGGACTCAAGAGCTAAAATTAGAAGGTAAAAGTCCTAGGGGGACATTTTATGACATAACATTTAGCCCCCACTTTAATGTATGTATG
Source organism: Cunninghamia lanceolata (assembly GCA_027924645.1). Lineage (NCBI taxonomy): Eukaryota > Viridiplantae > Streptophyta > Pinopsida > Cupressales > Cupressaceae > Cunninghamia > Cunninghamia lanceolata. The sequence goes on along the minus strand of BSBN01000872.1, from coordinate 882,488 downwards.
ATCTTATAACCCATACATGCATTAAAGTATAGTCAAAACATAGCGAACATGCCAAACACTTGAAGCTAATATATACACAAAGATTGAGGAACTATCCCTAGCCCTTAGTCTCAGGTAGACATTAGAGAAAACATGTCACATACATGCCAAATGCAGTGAAGATAGTAATAGGAACACAAAACACAAAGAAGACAGTAACAAGCACGCAAAAGACAGAAAATAGTATTGAAGACATGCAAAACCTGATGAATACAGTGAATGTAGTGATTATTTATTTTTCATTTTCACATATATATATATGAATGCAGATACATGGGAAGTAAAAATGCAACACACAACCCCAAAATGTAGGAGGGGCATTTTTCCATGCTCTTGAGACTACATATGGGGGAGAAGACATGCAATATAAATCTCAAAGTGTAGGAGGGGCATTTCTCCACGCTCTTGAGACTACACTTGAGAACAAGCATGCCATACAAATTCCAAAGCATAGGAGGGGCATTTCGCCACAGTCTTGAGACTACACAGGGGAAAACATATGGAAGACACATAGAAAACACGAACACCGTATAGCATGCCAAAGGCATACTATACATCTAAAACATGATAAACAAGGCGATGGAAGGAACTTATTGCTAAGCCCCCACCACCTCAAACATGCTACAAGCACACGTGACGGTTGGACTTATGCCACAACAACCACCAAAGACATGCTTAAGGGAGGATACACCAACCCCACCTACTCAGAGGAATTTTGAAATAAAAAGGATGTACACTAGCTCAAGAGATACACCATCCCCACCTCTACAGAGGGTGTTGAATAAAAGGATATGCATGATATCATGCCTCCACAGAGGGCTTTCTGATTGCAACATAGAATAAAGATACGCACTCACGTCAGAGATACAACATCCCACCTCCACAGAGGGCTTACAAACACGCTTCGTTAGTACCAAAATCATCAGACAATTTACCTTTATATGCCCCCACCTTAAGGTGGTTGATATTGTGTACCAATATCAAGCACTGTAAGGTAGAGAGAAAACACACAAGGGAAGAAGATCTTTTGCAAAGCATATGTCACCTTTCCCATGCCCCCAAAGGTGACATGTGCTCACGATTGCTGAATGTTCCCACAAACACACACTTCTTAATCTAAGTAATGCATGAAAGCTATGCATGAAAACAAAGAAGCCAAGGCTACACAAACAAGTTTGAGTCTGAGTATATTTGTGGGGCTTATACTAGAGGCATCTCAGAACTGAGTGTAACAACAAGGTTAGACACCCAAAACAAACAAAGTGCACAAAGCGGAAGTATTTTTATGATTTGTTAGAAAAATAAGACATCAACTATCACACGGAGTGATTCTACTATCCAATCATCAGATATATAAATCAACTCTATCTTCATATATGGACTAGGTCCATTTTAGTTTTACTTGCTGAAGAGACTCTTGGTCTATATCAGTATTTATTGATTTTTGTCATCCACCGACTAGATCGAATCACTAGAAGAAGGTAAACAATAAAATGAGAGAGGAGAACAGGTGTCTAAGGAACAATCATGTAGGAAGATGCCCCCAGGTCATCAATTGCAATATTATGTGCCTAAGACACAACACACAACAATAAAATAGAGGAGAAGCAAGAGAGAAGAATGGTCACAACAAAGGCGGTCTCTCGGTATCCTTGACCTTACACGAGTATGAAGGGTCATCCTAAGAGGCCTAAACAACACATAACACATCACAAGGGGATACAACATAGAGAGAAGGGTTAGAAATACTTACCTGATACAACATAATGCTAACATACATATCTAGGAGGAGACCACCCTTTAGAGAAACTATAATAGTTTCCATAACAAGTGTGGCTTAAAGAGGGAGAAATACTTACCTTATTGAACAAGATATTTCTTAATGGACAATTATTATCTATCAGCTTAGGATATCTCGCATGTTAATTTGGTCTTGTTGATATTGTATTAACATTAAGTTTAGGATGACAAGAGGCTTTGGTGGGTTTCAAAGAGTAGTATCCTATACCGGCTGTGTAATTAATTCCAACAACTTGTAAAGGTACTCTGATTCCTTATTGATTTACACCACATCCAGTACTAGCATAGTCACAATTTTTGTACAAAATCTGAAATCTACGACCATATAGAGAGTCCATTTCTTTAGAGGATGGTGAAGCTTCATAGGTCTCATAATCTATAGTATAAGTAAGGGTATTACCTTCATTTTCTACCAAGGAGATTTTAGATTTCTTAGGTGTTTCAAAATATTGCTTGGATGAGATTGATGTGAGTTTTGATGTGCCAGAGTTATTAAGTTTATATTCCCCATTAAAGGAAGGAGTAAAATCTAGTGAACCCCAATCATCACCAAAAAGTGCATTCAATGGTTTAGAATCTTTCACATTATTTGTGGTAAGAGGCATTGATGAATCCACTCGTAAGATGTTTAGACTTTGCTGATTTTTAACTTGTTTTTGCATTTCAATATCTGGTTCAGGATCGACTTCCACAGTGTAGAGCTTGTTTTGATAAATAAACTTTATTGATCGATGAAGAGTAGACGGGGCTTCCCCCGTGGCATGGATCCACGTTCTACCAAGGATTATATTATATGAAATCGATCCAAGCATGACATGAAAAAGGGTAGATAATGTCACAAGTCCCACCTTTATAGGTAAAATTATAGTACCCAGGGATTGTCTACCAACATTATCAAAGCCATGAGTACTAATTATATCTGGTTTAATGAAAGAAGTATCAACGTTACTCCTATGTAACAAATTAATACCACAAACATTAAGAGCTGATCCATTGTCAATCATAAATCACTTTATCAACTTTTTATTTATTGATGAAGGGGGTAAATCATAAAACACACAATAACAGAAATTGAACACAGAGAATAGAACTTTCTTTTATTGATCTGGGCAACTTATTACATTACAGAAGCTTAATTACGATTAGAGGAATCAGTCCTCCACAGGCTACAACACACTACAACTACCATCACCAGGCTCTGGAATCTTTCGCCTTCTGTAACCCCCAAATCAGCTAGGGTTTCTATTTTCTTTCCTATTCTTGACTCTACACTTGCCCCCTTAACTCTACTACTGCCCAGGGTCCCTAAAATAGCCATAAATAACACTTTTTGGTGGCCTCCAGCTAAATTTCGAAATTTACAACTCCCTATAAAAGTAAGTAAACTTCTGGGAAGCATAACTTTTGATCCGGGTGTCCGATTGACGAACCGTTTTAGGCGTCGGAAAGCTCACGATGTGAACTATCATGTTAGAAATCTGTAAACAAATTTCTGTCAACTTTTCAGGACGTTTAGGGAAGTTTTAGTGCCTCATATCTCGTTTCAAAAATTTTTAGGGGCTTTTCAGAAAACAAAAACTTTAATATCTTTCATCTCACAAATGATCTTTTCTTGATTCCTTTGCCAAAGGTCTTATATTTCCATTTATTAACTTTCTTCAGGTTTTTGCTTCAATTTGTGCCCAACTACAAACTTTCAAAAAATAGCAGGTAGACTTTCCAAAATAGGCAGGTTGCTATTTTTAGCAGTTTTGGAAAAACTGAAAGTCCTACATCATTATTCTGGATATTATGGAACTAGAAACACTAATTATGGAAAGAAATGAAAACAACTACAATGATTTTGAATTAACTTTTTTTTGGGTGATGCAAGATTGCCCTTACACCACTGGATGCTCCTGCATCAGACACCTAGGGTAATTTTAGAAGTGACCCTGTCACCTCTCAGATGTTTATGTGAGGGAAACCTAAATGGTCAACCTCTACCTTAGATAACCAAGAGGAATCTTCAATAGGCCTTCCTTTCCATTTTACTAGATATTCTTCATATTGCTTGTTCCGAGTACTTCTTCCCACATGGCTATCTAAGATCGCTTCTATCTCATCCATTGAAGTAGATGCAGGAATACTCCACTGCGCTTCTGTTGGTCCATCCTCTGCTCCACCTTCATGATATTTTGATAAATCAGAAATGTTGAAAATAGGGGAAATATTGATCTCATTCGGTAGCTCTACCTCATATGCATTGCTTGAATCATGCTTCTTCAAGATTCTGCATGGTCCAAATTTCTTCATTTTCAACTTATTGTATGTTCCAATTGGGAACCTTTCTTTTCTCAAGTGAACCATGACTTCATCTCCTACTTGGAACTCCTTATACCTCCTCTTCTGATCTGCCTTAGCCTTGTACTAAGTATTCATCTTATTAATGTGCTTTCTCACCTCTTCATGCAAATTCTTTAGATATTCTGCAAAGTCTTCAGCCTCGGCACTTGTGTTTTCTCCCTTATCCAGATTCCTTAACTCTGAAGCATTTCTTGGACTATTTCCATATACAATCTGGAATGGTGATTTACCAGTACTCCTATTGATAGAATTGTTGTAAGCAAATTTTGCCTGTGGTAAAATCAAATCCCATCCCTTGGGCTTATCTCCTACTAAGCACCGTAGTAGGTTACCCAAACTCCTATTCACCACTTCAGTCTATCCATCAGTCTGTGGATGGTGTGCAGAACTAAACTTCAAATCTGTCTTCAACTTCTTCCATAATGTCCTCTAGAAATAACCAATGAACTTGGTATCTCAATCTAAAACTATGCTCTTTGGTAGACCATGTAGTCTGACCACCTCTCTGAAAAATAATTCAGCAATATGAACAGCATCATTAGTCTTCTTGCAAGGAATAAAATGCACCATCTTTGAGAATCTATCCACCACCACAAAAATGGAATCATGTCCTCTCTATGTCCTTGGTAAACCAAGAACAAAATCCATATTGATATCATCCCATGGCTTCTCTGGTACAGGTAATGGTTGATACAACCCTGTATTCTAACTTGTTCCTTTTACCATCTGACATACTCTGCAACTCTGTACAAACTTCCTCACATCCTGCTGCAACTGTGGCCAATAATATTTTTTACCAACAATAGCAATGGTCTTATCTCGACCAAAGTGTCTGGCCAATCCTCCACTATGCTTCTCCTTAATCAAGTTCTCTCTCATGGAACTCCTTGGAATGCACAACTAGCTTCCTCTAAACAACATGCCATATTGGATTATGAAATCCAACCATCTTGTCCTATCCAAAGTAACAGGTTCCAAACAAGCTTCCCAGGCCTCTACAAAATCTAGATCCTTAGGATACAAACTTTTGAGCTCATCGAACCCAACAACCTCTATCTTCATTTCTGTCAACAAATTTTGCCTTTTGCTCAAGGCATATGCAACTCTGTTGGACTTCCCACTCCTGTGCTTCAAAATAAAAGTATAGCTCTGCAAAAACTCAACCCATTTTAAGTGCCTTTGGTTCAACTTTCCTTGACTATTAAGATACTGCAAAGCCTAATGATCAATATATAAAACAAACTCCTTTGGCAACAAATAATGTCTCCATTTCTTCAAATCCTAAACTATTGCATAAAACTCCTGATCATAAACAGAATACTTTTTCTTGGCATTGTGAGGGTAAAATGTTGAATCAATCAAATGAATTAAATAAGACCCAAACATCAACAGAATAGAGAAACAAAGAAGATTCAAATGAACAAAGCAATGAACAAACACAGCAAACCTCTTCCATTTCGAAACTTCTGTTGTTCACCTATCATGAATCATCCTTTCGCAGATGAGATGAGCCCTCAGAGTGTGCAATCTTTTAAAGCTGTTTGAGGAAGTCGATGGTGAACGGCTATGGAGTGATATGCAATGAAGGTGAGCTCCAATGCAACAATGGTGATCTCAAGCTTGTAGATGACAAGTGGGTACCAAAGGCGCGCTGGTGATATTTCTGCAGCGTAACGATGTCAAAAGCCTGGATGATTAGAATGGAAGGAAGAAGCTTCATTTATAGATTCGGAGGAATAGGAATCAACGGTTGAGAGAAGATATGAAGATCAACGGTTGAGGATGGTTGAGGAATGTGCAACCAGTAGAAATGTGACAAGTGTCCCAGCTCCATCATGAAAGGTGGGATGTGACAAAACTGATTGGAGAGTTAACTCCATTGACTGGTCTGTTAACAGAATTGACTGATCAGTTAGAAGAGTGGATTGTGGAACTGACTGGATTGATTGAGGATTTGACTCAACTGATAGGTTAGTTAACAGATTTGATTGCTTGGTTAACTGACCTCTGACTGGAGAAGAAATAGGCCATGTGGGTGAGGGAAAATAAGGTAATTAAATATTAAATATATTTAATTACATGTGCAACCTGATGAGGTGGACAAGGTGAGGTGGAAAAGGTGATGTGAAATTTTGAATTTAGAACTTTAGGATAGAGGAATTAGGCTTAATTAAATAATTTATGATTATTTAATTGTGAAGGACTTTAGAAGAATTTTAATTAAATAAATAGAATTTATTTAATTATGGGATAGTGAATTGATTAAATAAATTTGGAATATTTATTTAATTAATAGAAGAAGGGAATAAATATTTAGAATATTTATTTAGGATGATTTATGTCATTTTTAGGCATATACATTTTGCCCCTCTTTGATGCAATGCAGTTTACAGTGTTGCTTCAAAGAAATTGATAGTCTGAATGATGATACATGCCCCAGTTTGCCCCTGGTACAAGTTTAACGACAGGATGCCCCCTCGAGAGATTGGACGAGAAGAAGGCAGAAGGCGTGAGACGGACAATCTCACGATGAAGAAGGTTGAGTTTGAAGAAAATGGGTGAAGAAAGTGTCAAATGATATGCGATGCAAGATGGAATGATGACACACACAAGCAAACCAGCAAGTATACACAAATGACACAAGAACAAACAAGGTATTGCCCCTGTCAAGCGATAAACCAATGATATACTGATAATGATATACGACAGTGTTGTCATGGCGGGGAATGATAGATCCCTAGAGCAACATGAAGGATAGTGTCTGGTTTCAGGAAATGAAGCATGTCGTGTAAGACGCGTGTATTGGTCTGATTTCGACAATGCAACATCCTGTATAAGACAATTGATTGATTAACTGATCGAGTTGGTTTACGACCAGACAAGGATCAAGACCACTGATTGTGAGTGGATCATTTGTGCAAGATTGACTTGACTTGATTGGTATGGATTAAGGATGGAGCTTGCATTTGGATCATTACTCAGACTGACTAGACAAGGATGAAAGATATGATGAGAGATAGAAATCTGATTGATAGAAGAAAGACTCGATAGAAGGACTCACAAGCTTTCGTAAACATTGATACTCTGCATTGTTGGATCTTTATTGCATGGGATATGGTATGGATGTATAAATGGATATAGGATGGATGCTTTGCTTTTAGAGTGCTTTATTTCATCATTGGGCATTTTTTTGGTACATTTTCTGAAATGTTGTAAGTGGATACAAGCATCTAGGTATAATTGAACCAAGATGACCTGAGTATCGCTTACATGGATTGTGATTTAGCAAGTTAATACAAGCATCTAGTCAAAATTGAATCTAGATGACCTGAGTACCTCTTGCGTTTCAACAAGCAAGGATTGCCCCCGTTCATGTTAGACCTTTGATGTCCTCGATGATCTTTTGCCGATCACGTCCTAAGACAAGGCTTCACATTACTAAAGTTTAATCCCCAAATAGAAAACAAAGAAAATAATCATGCCCCCATCATAGCATCTCTAGCTTTTGGCATCCTTGAGTAGCATAGGAAGGTATGATAGCAAAAATCAAGACTCTGTAACTTAACCCTAGGTTCCAATCTACAAGAGCATATTTGCATTGATATGTGTTTATTTCTTGCCTTAATTTGCATAAAATCATTTAGAAGACCTTGGGTATTTGCTTTGCATTGGATAGGTTAAGATGCTCATAGTCAAGATTTCTGCTTGAAGCGCCGGTGTTTGCTTGCATTTGCTTACTTGATGAGAAGGTTGCACAATCCTTATTGAGAAGACTGACCCTAAGGGACTAACCTAGTGCCTCGGGGGCTCATTGCTAAATGGCCTTGCCTACGTGACGACGCAGAGGCAACGTAGTTCGGGGTAAACCCTAATGGACCATGGATGGACTAGAAGAAAGACGACAAGAATGAAGACAAGAAAGGAGATGAATGGGACCTTGGGAGAGATGGAAGCCTCGGGGGCGCATTAGAATAATGGCCTTGCCTACGTGATGGCACAGAGGCGACGTAGTTCACAGACTTGGACCACAGACAGTGACGAGAGACACTACACTAGGCTTTCATGGAGGAGACGGTATGGGACAAAACATTGGTTGACAAGGCCACAAGGTGAGTATCAAGCCATGATAGGTAACTGTCAAGCGTTTATTTGTGGGATGGATATGGGTCGAATGAGGAAAATAGAGGGAGAATGGGCTCCAGGTGATTGGATTCCCAAAGATGGAGAATGCGGTTTGTCACAAGTAACGCCTGTTTACCAGGTTTTCATCACTTGCTTTTTATTTGCACGAGAAGCTAGAAAGTAACATGACGCCTGATTGCCAGGTTTTCATCATGATACCTATCCAAGGCGCCTGTTTGCCAGGTTTTCACCAAAGGACAATTTTTTTGTATGCTTTCTATTTTTTTCTAATTTTTTTTTGCATTTTCTCTTTGTAACTTTTTTTATTTTTTTGATTTTATTGTGCCCCCTTGCATTGGGGTCCTCTTACGTATAGAACTGGCGAAGGTGCATGCTGTTGATTGGATCCTCAAACAACTCACCTTCTGATGTGGCCAACTGATATGCCCCTGATCCGTAAGCTGCTACAATTACATAGGGTCCAAGCCAGTTAGGCTCGAACTTACCTTTCTTTTCTCTGTCCTACTAATTGTGAGGGTTCTCTTTTAGGACGAGGTACCCAACCTTGAAGCATCTTGGTCTAACCTTGTGGTTGTAGCTTCTTGACATCATCTGTTGATAGGCTTTGAGATGGTCAAAAGCTTTCTGGCGCCTTTCCTCTAGCAGTTCTAGCTCTTGTAGTCTGGAAACTCTGTACTCTTCGTCTGATATGAGACCTTTCAACGACACCCGAAGGGATGGGAGTTCGACCTCAATGGGAAGGATGGCTTCGGAACCATAGACGAGGGCGTAGGGTGTAGCACCTATGGGAGTGCGTATGCTGGTTCTATAGGCCCACAGAGCGGGATTGAGTTGGACGTGCCAATCGTGACCAGCGTCATTGACAGTCTTCTGTAGGATTTTCAGAATGGTTTTGTTCGATGCCTCGGCTTGGCTGTTACCTTGGGGATAGTATGGAGTGGAGAAACGATGTTGGATTTTAAAACGCTCACAAAGTTCCTGGACATCCTGATTTTTGAAGGGTCTCCCATTATCCGTTATGATGGATGAAGGGATGCCATATCGGCAGATAATGTAATTCAGAATGAAGGAGGAAATTTGCTTTCCTGTGACGGTTGATAAGGGAACGGCTTCAATCCACTTTGTAAAGTACTCAGTGGCGGTTATGATGAATTTATGGCCGTTGGATTAAGGCGGATGAATCTTTCCCATGAGGTCAAGTCCCCACTGGCAAAAGGGCCAGGGTGTCGTTAGAGGTCTCAACTCCTGAGCAGGTGCATGAATCAGGTTCCCGTGTATCTGGCACTGTTTGCACTTTTTGACAAACTGATATGAATCCATTTCCATATTGGGCCAGTAATAACCCAAACGCATGAGTTTCTTAGCTAAGGAAGGACCGCTGGAGTGTGTTCTGCAGATCCCTTCGTGCACGTCTCGCAAGGCAATTACAGATTCTTCTTGTTCTAGACAACGGAGTAAAGTACCATCCAGACCACGTCGGTAAAGGGTATTGGCAATAATGGTGTAACGGGAGGCTTGTCGGATGAAAGTTCTTTTTTGGTTGGAAGAGAGGTCCAAAGGAAGGATATTGTCCTTGAGGTAAGTGTAGGTCTTACCGTACCAAGGTGAATCAGATCCTACTAGGTGGCAAATGGAATGGGTTTCGAGGAGATCATAAGCCGGTTGTCGAATTGTTTCTACTAAGAACTCATACCGTGACTCATGTTCAGGTATCTCAAGAAGAGAGGCTATGGTCGCCATTGCATCGGCTGCTTTGTTCTCTATCCTGGGTATTTGCTCAAATGAGATGGTCCCAAAATGTGCTTTGAGGTCGTCGACCATCCGTTTGTACGGGATGAGCTTCTCATCTTTGGTCTAATACTCGTCGTTGACCTGGTTTATGACAAGCTGAGAATCACTGTAGACACATAGTGCTTGGATTTTCCACTCAGTGGCCATCTTGAGACCAATTACCAAAGCTTCATACTCTGCTATATTGTTAGTACATGGAAATAACAACCTGTAGGACTTTGGAATTGTGTCGCCTTGGGCAGTGATAAACAAGATACCTGCCCCCGATCCATGGTTGGTGTAAGACTCGTCGAAGTAGAGTTTCCAAGGAGATGTTGACAGAGTGAATAAAGACTCATCGGGGAACTCAAACTGCATTGGTGAAGTGTCTTGTAATGGTGCCTCAGCTAGTTGGTCAGCGATGATTTGCCCCTTGATGGCTTTTCTGTCCACATACTCTATATCATATTCGCTAAGAAGCATAACCCATTTGGCTAGTCGACCTGTGAGAGCTGCTTTGCTGAGAAGATATTTTAGTGGGTCGATCTTGGCAATGAGTTTGACAGGGTGTGCCAACATGTAGTGTCAGAGTTTTTGTGAAGCAAAAACCACCGCAAGGCATGAACGTTCCACCTATGAATACTGCAACGCGTAGCCCACTAAGGTTCGACTGATGTAGTACACAGCTCTTTCCTTGTTCTCATAGTCTTGCTGCGCTAGGAGAGCCCCAAGAGCAGTAGGTGTAGCAGATATGTAGAGAATCAAAGGTTTTCCTTGGATCGGAGGCATGAGTATAGGAGGATTCATGAGGTACTCCTTGAGCTTGTTGAATGCCTCTTCGCACTGCTCATCCCATTTAAATGGAACATTCTTATGTAGGAGATGGCTGACAGGATGGCACTTGTCTGCCAGCTGTGAGATGAACCTGCGGATGGCCTGTAGCTTGCCCTGTAAAGATCTCAACTATGTTAGAGTTTTGGGCGGAGGCATGTCCATGATTGCTTTGACCTTGGCTGGGTCTACTTCTATGCCGTTTGCTGACATGATGAAGCCTAGCAGCTTGCCTGATGTGACCCCAAACACACATTTCTTCGGGTTCAGTTTTACTTGGAATTGATCCAACCGTTGGAAGACTTTTTCTAATGTGTCCAGGTGTGAGTCCCTGGTGAGTGATTTTGCCAAGATATCGTCAACATAATCTTCCATGGTCACATGCATCATGTCGTGGAATATGGTTGTCATGGCCCGCTGATATGTAGCACCTGCATTTTTCAACCCAAATGGCATGACATTCCAGCAAAAGGTACCCCATGGACAAGTGAAAGTGGTTTTGTGCTGATCCTCTGGTGCTATTTTGATCTGGTTGTACCCTGAGAATCCATCCATGAGTGACAGCATTGTATGTCCTGCCGTGAGGTCGACTATGATATCGATGTTAGGCAAGGGGAAGTCATCCTTGTGGCATGCTTTGTTTAAGTCTCTAAAATCGTTGCATAGTCGAACCCTGCCATTTGGTTTAGACACTGGCACGATGTTTGATATCCATTCGGGGTAATCTATGGCCCTGATGAAACCCACGTCTAGCAATTTCTTGAGTTCTTCCTTGACCAGAAGGGCTATATGGGGATGCATCTTTCTCAGTTTTTGCTTTACGGGCTTCACCCCTGGATCCAATGGTAAGTGATGTAGGATTAGGTTTGGGTCCAAACCTGGCATGTCGACATATGACCAAGCAAAGCTGCCTCTCTTCTTTTTAAAGAATGGTACAAACCTGGTTTTCTCAGGCAGCGTGAGAAATTTTGCAAAGTGGATAATCTGAGGCTGCTCTTCGGTTCCAATGTTCACTGGCTCTGTTGGCTCTACCACGATCTGTGACCTTTCTTGATACATATCACTTGGGAGGGTGTCAAGCAATCCATCGTCAGGTGCCACAGTTGGGTTTTCACTTTCAGATACGTCCTTTCTTTTTACTATTTTATGATCTAACACTGCCGCATGGCGGTTTTCACCGTCAGATCCCTTTTTGATCTTTACATTTTTGCAACTAGAAGGCTTGGCACCCTCCCCAAAGTAAGCTACAGTATTGAGTTCAATTTTAAATCCACGTTGCACGAGATTGTTAACTTTGAAATTCAGGCCTCACAGTATAGCAATGGTTCATTTTAACTGCAAGATCAGTGATGAGTTCAATTTTAAATCTTAGATAGCAATAACTTGGAAGTTGTTTGCAATGCAAGCATGAAATAAACCAGTTACTTCCTCCCTAATTAAGACTAGATGAAGATTTGTAATGAACAACCATTTTACTCTTTCCCAGAAAATGAAATGTGAGCTAGTTAGATGCAACTACATGTAACTAAACCTGAGCCTATCCTGCAAAACCACTCCAGCAAACACCTGCAAAGGGGTTAGCGTTAGCAAAATCCTCTAAAAAAAGTACTAAAACCTGAGCCAGTTACAAATGCACAGCTTCAGTGATCAGATGCGCAGAAGTGATCAACAGAAGTGCAACATTAATGAATGCACCGTAGTTTTGAATGTATGCACCATTAAAATGAATAAATGCGTAGTTTTAATGTATGCGCAGCAACAATCTTCAGAAGCACTGTAACAGTCTTCAAAAGCGCAGTTATAACAGAAGCACCGTAACAGTCTGTAAAAGCGCAGTAAGAATACACAGATGTGCAGGATTTTCAGAAGCGCCGTAACAGTCTTCAAAAGCACTGTAAAAATGAATAGATGTGTCGAACCAATCTGTGCGTGACTCTACGGGACCTGTACGGAACCTGCCTTCAAAAAAGATCAAAAATGGTGAAATGTGAGGGGCAACGGCCCCACGGTGGGTGCCAAAAATGTGAGGGTAAAATGTCGAATCAATCAAATGAATTAAATAAGACCCAAACATCAACAGAATAGAGAAACAAAGAAGATTCAAATGAACAAAGCAATGAACAAACACAGCAAACCTCTTCCGTTTCGAAACTTCTGTTGTTCGCCTATCACGAATCGTCCTTTCACAGATGAGATGAGCCCTCAGAGAGTGCAATCTTTTAAAGCTGTTTGAGGAAGTCGATGGTGAACGGCTATGGAGTGATATGCAAGGAAGGTGAGCTCCAATGCAACAATGGTGATCTCAACCTTGTAGATGACAAGTGGGTGCCAAAGGCGTGCTGGTGATATTTCTGCAGAGTAACAATGTCAAAAGCCTGGATGATTAGAATGGAAGGAAGAAGCTTCATTTATAGATTCAGAGGAACAGGAATCAACGGTTGAGAGAAGATATGAAGATCAACAGTTGAGGATGGTTGAGGAATGTGCAACCAGTAGAAATGTGACAAGTGTCCCAGCTCCATCATGAAAGGTGGGATGTGACAAAACTGATTGGAGAGTTAACTCCATTGACTAGTCTGTTAACAAAATTGACTGATCAGTTAGAAGAGTGGATTGTGGAACTGACTGGATTGATTGAGGATTTGACTCAACTGACAGGTTAGTTAACAAATTTGATTGCTTGGTTAACTGACCTCTGACTGGAGAAGAAATAGGCCATGTGGGTGAGGGAAAATAAGGTAATTAAATATTAAATATATTTAATTACATGTGCAACCTGATGAGGTGGACAAGGTGAGGTGGAAAAGGTGATGTGGAATTTTGAATTTAGAACTTTAGGATAGAGGAATTAGGCTTAATTAAATAATTTATGATTATTTAATTGTGAAGGACTTTAGAAGAATTTTAATTAAATAAATAGAATTTATTTAATTATGGGATAGTGAATTGATTAAATAAATTTGGAATATTTATTTAATTAATAGAAGAAGGGAATAAATATTTAGAATATTTATTTAGGATGATTTATGTCATTTTTAAGCGTATACAGGCATCATTAAGCTTCTCACTAAAATAAGCAATGGGCTTACCTTCTTAGCTCAAAACAACTCCTATACCACTACCACTAGCATCACAATCTACCTGAAATACCTTATTGAAATCTGGAAGTGCCAAAATAGGTTGCTTTACAACTTTCTGCTTCAATGTATCAAAGCTCTTATCTGCTCCTTTAGTCCATCGAAACTCTTTTCTATCCCCTCTCATTGTCTCAGTTAGGGGTGCACAAATGCTACTAAAATTTTTGATAAACTTTTTGTAAAAACTTGCCAAACCATGAAAGGATCTTACCTCCGTTGTACTCCTTGGTGTAGGCCATTCAATGATAGCCCTTACTTTTTTTGGGTCCATCTTAAGACCTTCTTCTGAGACTACAAATCCCAGGTATACCAACTCCTTCTTTGCAAAACTACATTTCTTTAGATTAATCAGCAACTTCTCCTCCCTAAGCTTCTCTAGAACTCTTCTGATATGCATCAGATGCTCATCCCAAGTCTTACTAAAAATTAAAATATCATCCAAATAAACAATAACAAAACTTCCCAAAAATTCTTTCAATACCTTGTTCATGAGCCGCATGAATGTGCTTGGTGAATTGGTTAGCCCAAATGGCATGACTAACCACTCATACAAACCTTCCTTTGTCTTGAAGGCTGTCTTCCATTCATCTCCTTCTCTGATACGGATCTGGTGATACCCACTCTTCAGGTCAATTTTCGTGAAGTACTTGGCTCCACTCAAACAATCCATAATGTCATCCATTCTTGGCAATGGAAATCTATACTTGATAGTTATCTTATTGATGGCTCGAGAGTCTGTACACATCCTCCATTCTCCATCCTTCTTTGGTTTTAGTACTGTAGGTACCGCACATGGACTTAGGCTCTCCCTTATCAGTCCCTTCCTTAACAACTCCTGAACTTGTCTGTTCAACTCTTCATTCTTTGCAGGGGTCATTTTGTGGGCTGCCTTGTTTGGCAAACCGGCTCTTGGTATCAAATCCATTTGATGACTTATCTTCCTTATTGGTGGCAAACATTCTAGTACATTATCAGATATAATGTCCTGGAACTCTTCCAACATATCTGAAACTTCTGCTGGTACATCTTCACAGTTCTCTTAACTAATCTTAGGAATCAATGCAAAGCAATGACGCTCATGCTTCATACCCTCCAAAAATTTCTTGCCATCTACCAGGCAAATTCTGGTAGTACTACATACCTTTTCTTCCACCTCCTTCAAGGGCTTCAACTTATGATGAACTCCATCCTTTGTTAGGGAATATGTGTTTGCATGGCCATCATGGACAGCCCTCCTATCATACTGCCACGGCCTCCCCAATAGCATATGACATGCATCCATCGGTATGATATCACACAAAACCTCATCATGGTAATCACCAATCTTGAACTTCACTAAACACTGCTCATTGACCAAAGCTCTATGGTCCTTCTGTAACCATGCAATCTGATATGGATGCGGATGCTTTCTTCTTGTCAACTTCAACTTGTCAACCATTTCCTCTGAAACAAGATTATCAGTGCTTCCACTGTCACTAATAATATCACAACATTTACCTTCACATTTGCACCTTGTACAGAATAAACTCTTCCTCTGATTGGGTTCTTTCTCCTCATTCAACAAGGTTCTTCTAACAACTAGGGTTTCTCCCCTTTCAGCATCTTCAGAATGCTTAGAATGTGCATCTTCATCTACATGTGCAAATCGTGTATTGCCTTCAGGTCTTCTATTTGTCCTTCCTTGATGTTGCGGACACTTGTATGCTCGATGCCCTTCTTCCCCACATTGGAAACATGTTCCTCTGAAACCTCCTCTTTCGGGTCCTTGCCCAGGTCTACCTCTTCCTCTTCCTCTTTGCTCACCATTGTTCTGGTTACGAGGACGGTAGGCGTTATCCCCTCTCTGATTTCGATTGGTGTCAGCTTCTTCACTTTTCTTTTGATCTTCATTACGGCCTCCATAGGGCCTCCCACCAGTCCTTCCACCTTGACCTCTTCCCCTTTGCTTGCTGTCAAATCTTTTATTCAACTTCTCTTCCACCTTCACGGAAAATTGGTATGAATCTTCTATGGTGGTCATTCTGACTAGGCTCACCTCCTCTTGAATACTCGGCCTCAACCCATTAATGTAACGGGCCACCTTCTCCTTGTTGGCCTCTCCATGGCCTATCCTAATAGTGATCTTATAAAAATCTTCTGTATACTCCTTAACAGACTTGTTACCTTGCTTCAGTCCTTGCAACTTCTTCAGTAACTCCATCTCATAATCCACAAGAATGAATTGCTTCTTTAGTTTCTCCACCATCCGATCCCATCTGGTGATCTTTCCTTTTCCTCTTCTATTCCTCTCTAGTTGGACCTCCTTCCACCAAATATTGGCATGGCCCTTCAACTTTGTTTTTGCAAACTTGACCCGATCTAGGTCCTCCACATCTTCATACTCGAAATACTCCTCCATGTCATTGATCCAATCAATAAGCTGTTCTGGGTTCAAATCCCTAGAATATGTAGAAACCTCAATCCTGGGCCTCTTTCCAATCTTTGAAATAGCCCTCAACAACCTAACTTCTACATGATCTCTGGCAGCTTCTTGTTCTTCCTTAGATAGCTCTTCTTCAGCTTCATCTTTGCTTTCATCTCTTATCCTCAGCTCAAACCCTCTTCATAGCTCCTCTTGTAACACATCGATTTGCCTTTGCAGGGCTCTAAAACCCTCTTCTGTCAAAGCATTCCTCCCAACATGATTTCTTCGTGGAGGCATCCTAGTCTCTGTAGCAAACCCACAACCTCAAGTCCTGGTGCAAACTGCCTCACATTCGGTGATCTGTCTACACAATCATGAACCCTTGCTCTGATACCACTTGATGAAGGGGGTAAATCATAAAACACACAATAACAGAAATTGAACACAGAGAATAGAACTTTCTTTTATTGATCTGGGAAACTTATTACATTACAAAAGCTTAATTACAATCAGAGGAATCAATCCTCCACAGGGTGCAACACACTACAGCTACCATCACCAGGCTCTGGAACCTTTCACCTTCTGTAACCCCCAAATCAGCTAGGGTTTCTATTTTCCCGCCTATTCTTGACTCTACACTTGCCCCCCTTAACTCTACTACTGCCCAGGGTCCCCAAAATAGCCATAAATAACACTTTTTGGTGGCCTCCAGCTAAATTTTGAAATTTACAACTCCCTATAAAAGAAGGTAAACTTCTAGGAAGCATAACTTTTGATCCGGGTGTCTGATTGATGAACTGTTTTAGGGGTCGGAAAGCTCACGATGTGAACTATCATGCCAGAAATTTGTAAATAGATTTATGTCAACTTTTCAGGATGTTTAGGGAAGTTTTAGTGCCTCATATCTCATTTTGGAAATTTTTAGGGGCTTTTCAGAAAACAGAAACATTAATATCTTTCAGCTCACAAATGATCTTTTCCTAATTCCTTTGCCAAAGGTCTTATATTTCCATTTAGTAACTTTCTGCAAGTTTTCACTTCAATTCGTGCCCAACTGCAAACTTTCTAAAAATAGCAGGTAGACTTTCCAAAACATGTAGGTTGCTATTTTTAGCAGTTTTGGAAAAACTGAAAGTCCTACATCATTATTCTGGATATTATGGAACTAGAAACACTAATTATGGAAAGAAATGAAAACAACTACAATGATTTTGAATTAACTTCTTTTTGGGTGATGCAAGATTGCCCTTACACCACTGGATGCTCCTGCATCATTTATCATGACAAAGATTATCAGAGGATCATATTCATTTTGAACTTCGGCTGATGGTAATTCATGTGGTTGAAACAAAATATCCATTTTTGTGGCATGCATACAATCTAACAGGGCTGCTAGATCATTTGGCTTAATAGCAGGTGGTACAATCCATGGTATGTAGGCGATGTTTGTATTAAATCCCAAAGAGAGATCTTAGCGAGAGTAGTGCTAAGATGCTCGACAAGATCATATTATTGACCACTTTTCGGAGTAAGGTGAGGTGGTGGAGGGAGCATAGGTTGAGAACATGGAAGAGAGATAGGTACATGTGGTACTTGCTTACTTTGCTTGTTATTACGGGTGTTGTATGTGTGAGAAATCACATTGTGATGTGGTTGTTGCAACACATTTTGAACACCTTGATTTATTTGAGTTATTTGTCTTACATAGTTTAGAATATAATCCAGGGGTCGAGGTGGTTTCTGATCACCTTGAACCATAATCACTAGTTTTAAGCAAGAGGGTGCATTGGGTGTCCCTCACACAATCATCTTAGGAATATTCCTACACCTATCTACTAACCATTTGGTGGGTAGAGTAAGTCTATTAGTGAAGATTGAATTAACATTGTTTTCCTCTCGATTATACCCAACATCTATCCCTAAAGAATTTAATGTGAGAGACCTTTTCTCATCCACTAATGCTTCATCTTGGCCAGGGAGAGAATTGGAATGGAAGAAAGGTAAGGTGTTGTTAGGAAGGTTAGGTGTTGTATCATTAGTGATGTCTAACAAACTTGAATTTACAGCCATAGTAGATCTATCCATAGTCTTCTCATCTAAGGTTCTTGGAGGTCCATCTATAGGAGAAGTAGGATAACTTATGGAATCATCAACATCATCACATTCTTCAGCTATCAATTCCAAGGCATTAATGGAAGAGGAATTTTCACAATTATCTTTCTCATGAGAGTTCTTAGAGATGAATTTGGTTAAATCTTCTAATATCAAAGGATATGCTCCTATGAGTAATGTGAAGCTATCAAAATCATGTATATAACTGAGTAATTTAAGCTCATGTGTAGAACATTTAGAAACATCAATATCATGTACGCATGCTATGTGTTCCAGAACATTAGGGTTCTCATTAGTGAAATTAGAGAAATTTTCAAAATACAAGATATAATCATCCAAATATTTCCATGAAGATGCCATCTTGAAATGCCTTGTAACATCAATATCCAATGAAACCTAGTGAGATAATCCATGCAAAGTTTTATGATGATTAAGGTACCCTAGATGTGTGACTATTTCACTCCTAAACACTTATTTGAGGAAAAGGGCTAAAAGGACACACAAAGTCCACAACAAACACAATGGATAAGAGGAAAATAGTACAACACAACAAGGCCCAATTGATGATTTCATATATTTAGATTGAGTGCAATGAAACCCCACAAATTATGCTTGTTTATGCACCTAAAATGTTTACTTTTTCACCTTTTTTCAATGCAAATGACTAAAAGATGAAGTGTTGAAAGGAAATTGATGAGGGGTAGCGAATTATAACCTTAATATCAGTCCAATAATAAAGCAATATCCTTCACAACACACATATAATGCAGATCTAGATAGATGACAAGGCAAAATCTAGTGAAAATGCAAGATTTTCAAACCCTAATTGTGAAATTAAGATATGAATATATGAAAAATTATGTATGAATGTTTTCTAATCATATTTATGATGCAAAACAACTCATCTCAGATCTGAAAATGATTTTAAAGTCCTACAATGCTCAATGCAAGTGCAATTTTAGGGATGAATGAATGAATAATGCTAGTTTTTATTGAAATTAGATATGTCTAAATGCAAATTTTTGAGATATGACTGAAAAAACAAACAAAAATGAAACACTACAAACAAAATTAGATTTGAATGAGTGTCTAAGATGAGTAGTAAAATCAGAGACAAGAAGATTATGAAATCACTAGGTTATGAGAAAAATGCAAAATTTCAAGCAAACCCTAGCAATTTTAACATGAAGATGAAATGCAAAAGATTGTAAGAAGATGAATTTCGGTAATTCATATCAGATTTGATGTAAAAATTAGAGATTAGATGAAATTCAATGAAATTGTTGCAAACTATACCTTAATGCAAGCCTAGAATTCCAATTTTTTTCAATTTTTTTCAAGATATATGAATGTAAAATGAAGTAAAATGAAATGTATGAATGCAAATCTGATGTATAATAGTCAACAATATGCAATGCTTAAAAAACACGTGTTCACCCAAATGTAATGTAGAAAAAGAGGGAAGTAGCAGTGATTTGATAATATGCCTAGATCCTCCTTTCACTACACACATTCAAGAACATTTAATCAAATTAAATCTCAAATTTTGTAAGAGGATTCACCTATAGGTTGGTTGTCACTTGTAATGATAGGGAAATTTGGAAATTGATATTTAATGTGTTAATTTAATGCCCAATTATGCTCAAAACCCTAATTATACAAAACCATAAGTAAATAGATGAATTCTGACAAATGCTCACACATAGAGATGTTTTATTCAGAGTAGATACATACTAGATTTTGAGATTCAAGATGTGGAAAAGTTGGGAGCTAAAGAGCAGGCGACCAAGCCCAAGGTAAGAATTTCTTTAGGGATTTCCAGAAGTTGTCTACTACTATTCACCACTCTGAAGATCTAGAGGGCTTCAGGGCAAGCACCCAAGCCCAGGTACTACTTTTTCCTTTAGATTTGGGATCTCCACATTATGTCACAACCTCCTGTAATCCATTCCGCAAGATATGATGTCTATCACCTACAATCACAAGGAATGGGGTTGGGGGTTGTGGTGTTTAGGAGCTTGCCTCAGTCAAGCCTCGGAATGGCATTCAAGCCTTCCAACACCATTTGATAAAGAGTGTGTATCCTTGCAGGATATAGGTAAAAACAAATTGATAAATGATTGATTCAACACAAATAAATATCACCTCAGAGGTCTTTCTCGTATATAGATGAAGATCCTTCAACACATGAGAAGATGAAGCCAAATCTGCATAAGAAATGCAATAACAAGATAAGTCTGTTCTGCCACAAATGAATGCTTCAAATGCTCTACAATCATAAGTTCACCAAAGTATCATAATCATATTCTAGTTTACAAATGAAACCCTAAACATGCTTATATATGCATTCCCGCTACAAAGTTCATAATTTAAATTTGAGATGTCAGTAATTAAACCTTTTAATGGTCACAAAACTGACATTCAAATTTAGGACCCACCTAAAATAGGGCATGAGTAGGGCATGACAGACCAAGCCCCTAGGTCCTATTTTAAGGCAGGGGCAAACTCAACAATGTCCCTCAAGCCCCATTTGACATGGGTTTCAGGCCATTTTATATCGGGAGTTAAATTTAACATGTAAGATGCAAAACAAAGGACTCAGGAGCTAAACTTAGGAGGTAAAAGTCATAGGGGGACATTTTACAACATAACACTCTGTAATGAATTTGATGATTTTATTGCTTAGGATTATAGGGATCTGAAATGTTTTGACCCTAGTTTAATCCAGCATACCATTGATTTAGACCCTAATGCCAAACCTATCTACCAAAAGCAAAGGCCTGTCAACCCCAAAATAGAACCATTAATGAGAAAAGAGTTGTCCTAACTTATAGAGGCTAAATTTGTCCATCCAATTAAGTATTCCTCTTGGGTGGCTAACTTGGTTCCAATTAGGAAGAAGAATGGGGAAATCAGACTGTGTGTGGACTTTAGAGGCCTGAATAAGGCCTTCCTTAAAGATCACTATCCACTCCCTTCCATGGAACAAATTTTACAAATAGTGACTAGAGCTAAAGGTTTTTACTCCTAGATGGCTACTCAGGCTATAACCAGATTCTTGTAAAAGAATCAAATCAGTATAAGACAGCCTTTACTACCAAATGGGGTACCTTGGCTTATTTGAAAATGTCATTTGGGTTCACCAATACTGGAGCAACCTTCCAAAGAGTAATAGATTTGGCCTTTAAAGGCCTGATAAATGATATTATTCTATTGTATCTTGATGATTTGACTATATATTCTAAGCATGCAGCTAACAACTTAGGTCATTTGAGAAATTTTTTTGAAAGATTCAGAGAATATGGTGTGTCATTGAATCAAAAGAAATGTGTGTTTGCTGTCCCAAAAAGTAAATTGTTGGGACATGTCTCAAAAGAAGGACTAGCTATCGAACTAGAAAGGAACAGTGTCATTGTATCTCTTCCCCTTCCCAGTCACAAGAAGGGCTTGCAAAGTTTTCTAGGCAGGATTAATTTCGTGAGGATTTTTATACCAATTTTTTCTTCAATAGCAAAGCCCCTCATCGTCATGCTTAAGAAGAATGATACCTTCACGTGGTCAGAGGAAGGTAGGGATAGCTTTGAAGCTATCAAATAGGCCATTTCACATGTGCCCATGCTAATATACTTGAATTATGAGAAGGAATTTATCCTTTACACCTTTGGAGGCAAGGAGGGCATATCAGTAGTCTTGATGCAACAAAATAAAGAGAAGTTGGAGTAGCCAATTTCTTTCTTCAGCCAGCCTCTCAAAGAGTATGAGTTGAGGTATGATTTTATTGAGAAACAAGTGTTTGTTGTGGTGAAAGAAATCAAACAATTTAGACACATGCTTTCAAACAACAAGATACAGTTGATGGTGAATCACCCTAGTCTAAAAGAATTCCTTTTGAGAAGAGACATCAATGAGAAGAGAGTTGGGTGGATCACAAAAGTGATGGAATATGATGTAAACATCAATATTTACCAAGTTGGTGCATAGTAAAGGCCTATGTGAGAAGATGGAAGTGGACGTGGAGGCTAGGAATGGCACAACGTACTTCCTTGAGTAGGCGCAGCTAACTAATTCTCATGCCCTAGGTGACTGGTGTGATGATGTGGCAACATTACTAAAGTCAGGTAAATGCTCGAACAGACTGGATCAGGCCAAAAGGAGGTATTTTAGACTCTAGTTTGTCCCCTATGTTATTGTTTATGGTGTCTTATTTAGGAAAGACATCAATGGATTTCTTCTCATATGCATTGTACAAAATCAGACCTCAAGGGTGCTGGAAGAGTTTCATAATGGCCCTACTAGTGGCTATTATTCACCAAGAACAATTGTTGTCAAAATCATGAGGGCAGGCTATTACTAGCCCAATCTGTTTAGAGATGCCCATAGATGGCTAAGAAGCCACAAGGAATGCTCCCTATTTGCAATCAAACAAAAGTTGGTTTCTCTTCCCCTGTACCTAATCAGGTTGATCAACCATTTGCCTAATGGGGTTTGGACTTCATTTGGGGTGATTAACCCACCTTACAGTGTGGATCATAAGTAGATTTTGGCAACCACTCATTATTTCACCAGGTGGATAGAGGTGGTTGTATTGAAGGATGCCACAAAAGCCTCTATTTTAGATTTCCTTGAGGGAATAGTTACCAAGTTTGGTGTTCCATTCACCATTATTTTTTATAATGTCAAGGCCTTTGTAGGTGCAAAAATCAGTGAATGAGCATGCAAATATGGAATTTATCTGAAGACATCTTCTAATTATTACCCTCAGGGCAATAGCCTGGCTGAGTCCACAAACAAAAAACTAATCAAGATTATCAAAAGAATAGTGGAAGACAATCAAAGAACTTGGATTTCAAGCTGAAAATAGCTCTATGGGTTGATAGAATCACACCCAAGAGGGCCATAGGCAAATCAACCTTCATGATGGTTTATGGAAAGGAAGCAAGGCTTCCACTATCACTTGAATTGCCTTCTCTTGAGCTATCACATCAGCTAAAATTGCTGAAAAATCATGCTATGATAGTCACATTTGCTAAGTTGATGAAGCTTGAAGAAAAAAGAGATGCTTCCATAAAGACTCTTGAAGCCCACCAAGGTCAGGTCAAGAGGACATTTGATAGAAATTCAGTTGGCAACCCATCTTCCAATAGGGAGATTTAGTGCCAAAATGGAATGAAGATAGAGCTAAGGCTAGAAGGCATTCCAAATTTGATGCCTTATGGAGTGGCCCATATATTATCACCAGCTCCAAGTAAGCAAATGCCTTTCAACTCTCCAAGTTGACTGGTGAATCACTTCCAATCCTAGTGAATGGGATTCATCTCAAGCCATATTTCTAAGTTTAGTTTTGGGATTCTTGTAAATATTAGAATAGGTCTGGTTTCTGTTTTAGGTTTCCCTTCCTTCAAGTGCTCTTGCACATGCAACATTCTCATTAGGAGATTGTTTGCTTTGTTTGTTTTGTTTTGTTTTCTGGAGGTAGTTTCTAGTTCTATATGGTCATGTTGTTGTAGTTTTCATATTTACTCTATGCCTAATTAATTGTATAAGGCCACTAGATTCCTTATTTTTAGCAGACAAACACCCCTATATAGTCACCAAAATGTTGTCATATTTTGTCCAGGCCAAAATAGACCAAAAATTTCCCTAAAAATCCCACCTTTCTTCCATCATAAATATCTGATCTAAGAAAGTTTAAATGAAAGAAAGTCTTCCCTCAAAAATCCCAAAAGATTCTAAGTGTTTTTCCTTTGTCTTTGAGTTTTGTTTAGAAAAATTGGTTCATTTAAGTCCTTTGTCAGCAAATCGGCAAAATTGCGAACTACCATTTTTGCCAACCAGGCTCGCAGGTTCTAGTTTTTTCTAATTTTCCAACAAGGCAACAAGGAGGCAAAATACAAGGAAGTGAAAGAAAGAATGGAAATTATTCATCGACAAAGGAAAAGTTTGTGAATCATTAGGTTCACTGGGGAAACATTTTGTCAACAGGGTGAAACATTGATGAAGGAAAGAAAAGAAACAAAGGCCAAAGGGTAAGTAAAGAAAGGTTCACCTCAAGAAAAATTTCTTGACAAAGCAAGAAAGAGAAAGAAAAGGGCAAAGCCTTTGTCAGAATGAAGGGTGGCTCATTGACCAAGTTTGCCAATTCATGGTTTTACCAACGGCTAGGATCACTGACTAAAGAAGAAGAAACAAAGAAAAATATAAGTCAGTGGGAAAAGAAAGAAGATGGAACAAGAGAATGTGGTTTGTGAAAGTGAAAATTTGCTAATAAGCCGAAAAAGGGGTAGAAAGTCAAACAAACAAGGAAACCAGCGGGTTGGTAAAGTTGCAAAGCTTTGAGTTAGTTCATGATTTTCAAGAATCACTGATAAGGTGATTAGGAAGCTAAAGAAGCCAAAGGTAAAAGGGCTAAGGAGAAAAGTAGAAAACTAGATAAAGCAATGGTTCATGACAAAGATATTTCATCAATAAGGAGAAAAGGCAAGCCAAGGCAAAGATCATGGAGAGGAAAATTCACCGATAAGGCAAAAAGCTATACAAAAGCAAAGAAAGAAGACAAAGCAAGAACAATTGTGGTTTGTGAAAGAGAAAGTTTGTCGATAAGGCAAAGATAGAGAAAGAAAGGGAGAGGTTAGGGATTGGTAAAGTTGCAAACTCATTGATTAGTTCACAGTTTCTCAAATTCGCTGATAGGATGATTTACCGACTTAAAAGGGCCAAAAGGAGAAAATAAAGAGGACCTAATGGTTTGCCAAATGCAAATTTTTCTAACCAAAGGGAGATCAATATTTAAGGAATCGAAAGGTGATAAATAAGAGGGGTTTGCTAGAGGGCGAATTCTCTGATAAAGGAAAAATCAAATGCATCAAAAGCAGACTTAAAGGATAAACACTTTTAAAGTATTGTAAAATCTTGCAGATCACGATTCCCTAAAATCATGCTATTGTTATAGAAATAATTTAATACTTGAAGTAAAATGTTGTAGAGAAGTCAGAATTAGGTATTGAAATAGTTAGAATTTTTAATTCACCAGTAAAAATGATGAACCTGCATGTACCATGGAAGGATTTTTGACCTTCCTTCTTTAATACACTTGACACCCATGCATGTAGGCAATCTTCTTCTGCATTTTTTGTAGACCTGATAGAGCATGGTCACCGTCCCATTTTGCAGGATTTCCTAACGGGCCATGGCTGAATTCACTGTAGTATGGGCACCTGGGTAAATTCATTGACTAATTTTTAGCACCTATATCTATGCAACAATTTGAAAATTTTATATATACATGGGAAAGAGACATAGTTGCAGTTAGCTATTTTTTTGGGCTATTGCGCAGGTAGGAGAATTTTGTTGCAATTGCAGGCATTGTAACACTTTACAAGAACCAGTTAGATTTCATACATTGTGCTTCATTATGAGCCTGTGATGTCTCTGATTATGTTCACCAATGAATGTAAACTATTATTTTGTGTCAATTTCCTCTGCAATTAATTCTTCTACTTTTGTAATAGTTTTCTATCCTTCATGATCAATACAAACTATTATTCTGCCTCTCTTTGTAACTTTACACTATGTTTATTTGAGAACTGTATGGTTGTATTATGGACAAAATGGTCCATTTAATAGCTTCTATTTTATATCCAAAACTCTGTGATGGTTTATGTGACTCTGTGTTAGTTTGTTGCAGTTTTAAAGTCATTATTTTGTTGATACAGGTGCAATTAAACAAATTAAATCTGGTGCATCACCCCCTTTCAATTTCAACATTTTCTTCCCCTTTTCCTCGTGAGTAGTAGCATTAGATCTAGTTAAATCCTCTGGACTTCAAGTCTAAAAAGAGGAACCAACCTTCTTTGGAGGTTTGGTCTCAATTGCAAGGTTCCACACCTTGAGAGCAATCCCATGTTTCACTGAATTTGTTGGAACTGCCAAAAGCTTCAACAACAGGGTGCAATTTTAGGTGACAAAAGTAATAACTTAAGTGACTGGAAACCCACAATACCAAGTCAACTAGCAAATAGAATAAAAGTGCTCAATGCCTAAACTAAAAATTAGGGTTTAGGATATAAACATGAATAAAACCCTAACTAGTTCAGAACTGACTAAAAAAGATTTTCAAGGTCATAACCAACCAACTCAATAGATCTGTAACAACATGCCCAACATATACATGCCACCATTCTGCAAATATGACATCAATGACAACTATATGTATCAATCTCCATCTTGAAAACCTTGACATCAATGATAATAATATGCAACAGAACTTGTCCCACACCCATGAATTTGTATTATTTATTTTGTAGACTTTTCTTCTTTACTTTGTCTGATCAACTTTGGCTTCTTCTTGTCTTTTGATATAGATAATGGATCGACAACATTTATAAAAACCTTTGTGAGGCTACTGGTATGTCACAAGGGGAGATTTTCTCCTAGGTCAACCCTAAGAAATGTGAACAAATAAAAAAAATATTTAGTCATGCAAATTCTATTAGAATATTCATGCAAAACCATATTCCTTTTAGTGTACCAATTGAAGTGTGTTTGTAAATGATATGTGAATATTACCTAAAGAGTAGGATATGATTAAAATGAATACATTCAATGTATTTAAATACAGGGACATAGGAACAAATTGCACAAGTAATTTGTGTTTAGTTAACCCCAGGTGAGAAGGGTAATTATAGGAAGTTGGCTAAATTTGAATTTAGGTAGGATGGGTCCACAATCATGACTACAAACTAGTCATAAGAAATGAAATAGAATAGATCATAGTGGATAGTACATGTATATAGGTTTGTGTGCATAGGTATGATAAATAAGAATGTAACTTGAATGTATGTAAACGTGTTCACAATCATATCATGGATAAGAGAAGAGTGCAAGCTATACTTTAAGAATTTAGCCTCCTAAAAACTTTATAATAATACCAATGAATTGACTATACAAAAGAATAATATCCGTGGTGATTTTTTTAATAGTGGAAACGAAAGTTTAAAGGAGATGGTAATTTTTTTCCATATGTTATTTTTAAAAATTATTTAAGGACTAAATTTTCCTATCAATATAAATTCTATGATGATTCAACTTCTAAATTTATTTTTGATATATAACTT
Organism: Cunninghamia lanceolata; assembly: GCA_027924645.1. Lineage (NCBI taxonomy): Eukaryota > Viridiplantae > Streptophyta > Pinopsida > Cupressales > Cupressaceae > Cunninghamia > Cunninghamia lanceolata. Next base: position 854,793 of record BSBN01000872.1, on the reverse strand, counting down.
GAAAATAAAAATGTCAAAATGGGGGAAAGTATAGAAAAAAAAAAATAGCCCCTAATGAATTTGGGTAATTAGGGCCCAAATTTTTATAAATAATGGGCAATGTGTTTCTATTGTAAACAATTGAAACTTATAATCCTGTATGATTTTTGTAACATTGTAAAATGTGTATACTAGCATTTTACACTTAGTTTAGCTCCTAGGTTGGATCTTTATTTGTTGCCTTTGTTAATCATGACCTATTTCAACACCTCTTTGAGCTTATAATTGTTAAGCGTGAAAAGGATGAATGATGAAGACTAGCATGCACACTAGATCAAACCCTCTTCCACAATAACATTCAAGGACAAGACCGAGCCAAATCACTACCAAATGGAGGAGGACTCAACTATAGATCTTGTACTCAAGAGTGTTATGGAAAGATCAAATTTAATCATGCCCTTTATCAAAGCCTAGGTCAACTAATACACTAAAACCTAGATTTGTAAAGATCTGATCACAAAAGGAGATGTAAAACACATAATCAGAAACTAATTTCACAAGAGTAATAAAAGAGATATCAGAACTTGTGTCCCAAAATCTAGAAAGCTGGAGGACTATTTCATGAGTGCCTAAGTCCAGAAGGATGGAATCTTCAAAAATTGAAAACTAGATAAATGTCATAGAGAAATTCCTGATACTAGATTTGATGCATGTTCATGTAGAAAGACTATTTCATGGGTAACCAAGTCTTCTACAGAGGAATATTCTTGAAATATTGTTAGATCCCAAAACCCTTTCCCTTACTCAATCTTCATATACCTTCACCTTTCTAGATCTCACACCTGTAACCTACACTCAAGAAGAAAATGGGTTTGGGGGTTATGGTGTTTAGAGACTTGCCTTGGTCAAATCCCAGGATAGCATTCAAGGTTCCCAACATCGTTGTTAGATAATGCATGCCCTTGCAGGGTAGAGGCTAAACACAAATCAATGAGATGAAATCAAGTGATGATGAACACAAATAATATCACCTATGTGATGAAACCCTTAGGAGGATGAATGCTCAACTCATAAGGAGAGATAGATGATGACTTCAAAACTTGCAACGACACACAATAAAAAGACAAATCTTCTCTAGAATCACAATGAATGCTTTGAATGCTCTTTACTCCAATGCTTCAAGTTCGCTATCTCCATCTAGGTTCATAATGAATTCAAAAACACAATTATATATGCTTTCCTGCTAACATTCATGAAATTAACTAAAAGAGCCTACAAGGAGAAACGCTTTTAAAGGTCCTATGTCGACATCCATTTGAATTTGCCCTGACCAATCAAGGACTTGAGCACAGGCGGCCAAGTCCCAAGGCAACTTTCTGGTCTAAGGTTAGGTAAAGTATGGGACCCTTGTTCCTAATTTGCATTGGTTTCAGGGATTTTACATTGGGATGAATATTTAGAATGTATAATGTTATCATGGGGACCTAGGAACTAAAATAGGAGACAAAAAGGCATATGTCCACTTTTTACTCCATAAAATTTAGCGCCCACTTTAATGTGTGTATGATCTACGATCAGTACATGCATTAAAGTATAGTTGAAGCACATCAAACACATTAGACACTAAAGTGAAGACACACCCTATGTTTGGAAGACCATTTCTAGCCCCCAAGCTTAGGAAAACATAAGAAAACTCTTAACAGTCACATAAGACACTGTGAAAACAGTAAGGAAGAACACAATACATGAAAAAGATAGTAAAGCACACAATACACAAGGCATACATGAAGAGGAGACATTATTAAACAATTATACATATATAACCCTAACTAGGTGATGAAGGGAGCCCATTGCTATGCACCATCATCAAAGGAACACAAAACACATAGCGTGGGGGCCTTTAAACCACTAAAACATGAAAAACACGCAAGGAAGACATGGAAAACACATGGAAAACACACGGAATACATGAGTGTCATAGAGTATGTCATCGACACACTATAAGTATTATACATGATAAACATGGGCGATAGGGAGGAGCTCATCACTATACTCCACTATTTAAGACACACCAAACACACTTGATGGTCGAGCTATGCTACCACAACTGCCAAATACATGCTTAAGGGTGAATAACTCAAGATCAAACCCTCCCTTGCACAGAGGACTTTTTAAAGGGATGTGCAACCGCTCAAGGGAAGACACAATCCCACCCACATCTGTAGATGCCTTATCGTGAAAAGGAAGCATGCACAAATTATACAACCCCACATGCATCCATAGACGCCTTACAATGAAAATCAGGTATACACAAAATAAAACAATGTACACAACCCCATTTGCATCTGCAAACACCTTATGATGAAAAGGAAGCATACACAAACATGATTTATCAATAATATATAAAATAATCAACCACAATATATGCCCCCACCTTAAATTGGTTGATCTCACTTGCCGGTATTAGTCACATTTAAGGTACAATGAAAACATGCAAGGGAACAAGAGCTTTCACAAAGCTGATGCCCCAAAGTGACATATGCTTGCAATCGCCAAATGTTCCCATAAACACATCAATATCATTTGGTAACATAATCAACAATATATAAGCTTTGGTTAGAAAATCTATTTCTAAAATAACAACCAAATCAATTCATGAAAGTTATATAGAAATCAGTTATCATATCACTTAATAAACCAAGGCTACACTTGTAGATTCGAAACTAAGTATAGCCGTGAGGTTATACTACAGGTATCTCAGAACCGCGTGTAGCTACAAGGTGAGATAAAAAACCATCCAATGTGCAAAGAAGCATATTAGAGTATTACAAAGGTTTGTTACAAGAAATTTCACAACACAAATCACAACACGAGGTGATTCTACTAGTCAAGCATCAGTAATATATCAACCCCATCTTCATATATGGACTAGGTCCATTTTTTCTTTCTCACTGTAGGGACACATAGTCTTTATCAGTATTTATTTGTTTTCGTCATCTGTTGACTACTAGAGCCACTAAAGAATGGAAACACTAAAAATAAGAGAGGAGATAAAAGTGACTTAGGTTCACAACATGGGAAGATGCCCCTAAGAAATCCTCCACAATGTTATGCCCCCAAGGCACCACAATCAATAGTTACAATAAGAGAGAGGAAGAAAAGAAAATAGAAACAAATAGAAGAAGGGTCACAATAGAGGCGGTCTCCTTGTATCCTTGACCTTACAAGAGTATCAAGGGTCATGCAAGGAGATCTAAACAACATTTAACACAACATGGGGGAACACAGTGCAAAACAACAACATATAAATATATCTATTTTAAGAGGAGGGCAAACTTGCGAGTATCTTAGAGAAGTGCTCCATCAGGTGTGGTAAAATGTGTGAGGAATTCATACCTGATTGATTTTTATTTCTAAAATGGCCAGGTGGTGCTTGTTACTAAAGGCCTTGCATGTGTTGGGTATTTCTCTCTGAATCGGAAGAGGGTTTGCCAGTTCCAATGCACAGGTAGATTCGGCCAACAAATACATGAGGTTGTGTGAGTTGTCTCACCTTCACTTCTGGTTCTGCTGTACCAAGGGGGGTATCCCTATAGCTAAAGATTTGACTTTTGACTCACTCCCGATAGAAAGATTTAGCTTTACAACAACAGGCAGAATACTCTCATGAATGGGCCAAGATTTGCATGATAAATCACAAGTTTGGCAATGTTCTTGGACATATCTAACTAGTTATGGATGAGAGTATGTAGGGGTCCTATTCCTAATCCTACAAGCTAATAGATTGGAACTTTGAAAGGATTTTTTTTAATATTTTGTATGCAAGATAGGGGGTTTTGGATCATAACTACTACACAATAAGAAGACTGGTGCCTATCTTAGGGCAAGGAGTCAACTAGATGTATACAAGTGAATGATTTGCACTGGCATTCAAGTTTCCACTGGTCAGATTGGTGCTTGCCTTACAAACACCACCCAAGAATGAGTATTTAGCTATCTCTACTTACTAACATCCCTGTTGCCATACAATCTTCTTCATACTTAACCTAAAATAGTCTAATCCACTCCTTGAATGGAAGTCAAAAGTTAAGCATGCAATATAGAAATCTATATCCTAGAATCTAAGTAACCCTTAGCAACTAGATTCAAAAGAAGAGATGCATACAACAAATGGAGACAAATAGCTAAACACATGCAAAGAAGCATTTTTCATATAAACACAACATGAGACTGAACATATGTGCAACATGCATTCAGATGCAACTCATAAACTCCAAAAAGAGATAGAACAACCAAGAAATGCTTTGTTTTCATTACTTCTCCAAAAAAATTTGCCCAAGTCTTCAACAACCTCCTAAAAATGAGTAACACAGTTCTCTTATACAACAAGAATGTGCACTCAGCAATCAAGGTACATGTCATTTCAAAATGCTGCCAGATACATCGCACCATTAGAATGGCACCCAAAACATTCAATGCAGCCAAGAGATAAAGAGGAAAGAAGCAGGTGAGATTGGGAAATGTGTAGTCGACTAGAGATTTTTGCCTTAAAAAATGGTAGTTGACCCGTCCATTCGACCCATACCTCTGTAAATTTGCCATTAATGGCCAACCTACCCGCGGGATGTAGCAACTTCAAAAAATGTGACGGTAGTGTGCTTTAGAATTCTTCCCACCTAAAATGCGGCTGCAGATACAAAGAAATCCCTCCTCTAAAAATTTTGAACAAAAGCCATCGATTCCTTCTCATCGCCAAGATCTGCGGCCTCAAATCATGATGAAAATTTGTCAGCTAATGAGATTGCGCCACGTAGGTGGCTTTTGCTTCTTTGACTTTTCATATCGCGAACATACATTTTGCCTTCTCGCCCTTCAAATCATTGTATATACAGTTGTATATACATACAACTGCCCTTGGACACATGGCAGCTGCTGATTGGTTTGCCATTGCTAAATATTTGTATCTCCCTTTGCACATGTGGTTGCATACGAGATTGTATATACATACAATCACCTACATACACAGGCGCAGACCCTAAATATTTATGAATCAATTTGAAATTTCAATCAGGTCCAGGCATTGCATCTCCTTTCTTGTACATCTCCTTGTATATTGCATATACAAATGCAATATACATACAACCACAGGATACATTGCATTTATCAGCTAGATTGGAATAAATTTTGAATCCAACATTGTATCCTCACTTTGCATCTCTCATTGTATATCACATATACAATGTGCAATATACAACCCACAAACCCTAGCTTGAAATCTGCCAAAACACATTTTCCTTTCGCATCTGGGTTGTATCTGCACTTTTGTACATTGCATTGTGTATCACACATACATACAACTGTGCGAGCCCACCATGCTTTTGAATATTGTTGACTTTGACCGCAACCTACTTGTATATTTCTTTGCATATGCCCATTGTATGTTCAATTGTATATTGGGTACATACAACCCCAATATACAACTGCGGATTTCACCTGGCTCATAAATACTACTAACTTTCTGGCCGTATCTGCCCTTGCACATGCCTGCTTGTATCTAACCTTTACATATTTCCTCTTTGCACATTACCATTGTATGAGCGCTTTGTATATGCCCTTTGCATATTCAAATTCATCGGCCGTTGGAGAAACTTTGGAATGAGCTACCGATAAGCGAAGTCTCACCGATATGCATTTTGTGTCTTTTGCCTTGTATATGCATCGGCCCATTGGAAATAGCTTGGACTTGGCTACCAATGAGGCTAGTCACGGCGATGATCCCCTTATACACTTGTGGGCCCAACAACTACTCAACCTAATTTGAATATTTTTTGAAGTCCGGCCATTGTACATATGCATCTGCACATACAAAGACACATACATACAACGAATTCACTGCCGCATAAAGGGTTTTTGGATTTAGCATTTTTTCCTTCTTTTCTTTTTAGCGTGATGGGAAAAAGTGGTAATGCAATACAAAGGGGCTAGTCAACCCACGAGTGCTAAAGCTTAAGTTATAACTTAAACGACCGGGAACCCGCTACAGGAGGTCAACGACAAAATAGAAGATACAATGCAGGAGGCCGAGGGGAAATAAAACCTAAGGCATTAAGAGTTTGAGGGAACAAAAATATAGGCTTGCAGACTCAACTCAAAACCCTAACCCTAGGTGGGCACCACCATTGGCTCTATCTGGGGATGCATGCCTCTTGCAGGCATGGCGAGAACCATAGATCTCTAGGATGCAGACCAGTCCCTATATCCATTGGGCTACAGAGTCAAACATTGTACCAACCTGCATCACAAATCACACCTTTTTAAACATTACTTGGTGGCCTAGGGCCACCAAAAAGGAAAAACCAATATTTTCCTTTGGCAAATATCTAATTTTCTTTTGATTTCTTCAAATGAAGCTGAAAAACACTTGGTTGTCTGCAGCATCCTACTTTGCAATTGTTTGTGCTGCTACCTATTTCTCTTTCTTTAACAAATCTACAACAAGACTCATAAGCATCTACCATTCTCAGCAGTAGACTGTCATGATCATATGAGTCACTCATGTTGCTTGGAAAAATAACAGACTCACATGAAACAAATGAATCCACATCAGAACTTTGCCCTTCTTCAAAAAATAAGAGCTCCTCTATATTAAACATGCAATATTCAGGCACAACCAACATCTCATAATCATATTCATTTTTATAAACATTCAGATATCCATCATTATTGTGCTCAGTAATTTTATCATTAAAGTCCACCTGGAATGTCTCAAGATAGGGCACAAAGAACTCAAAATGTAGCCCTTCACTAAAAGCTTCATAGTCACCCTCACAACCAACACTATTCCCATCTGTATGAGTATAAACATCTGCAACTTGTCCATTCACATCTAAATAGTGACCTTGATTTTCCTCTTCACCAATGCACTGATAATCAAAAGCAAACATTTCAACCTTTGCATTGTAGAGGTGGTCATTATCTTCAAGGAAGCATTCATACTCAGCATCTATATATATTTCATCATCTAAAAGGCTCACACATGAGTCTGAATGCTGACAGTCATCAACACATTCCCTGCCATTCATTGAATCAATGTTTTCTATATTCAGAGTGAAACTTTACATATCCACCTCATATAAATATTCTTGATCAGATGAGATATGCCTATTGTTTCAGGACACAACTTCATGTATATCTTTCATTTCATCATTTGAAATGCATTTTGCATCTGCAGGCTTCTCTTCTAGACGCTGATAACAATCTTTGTCTTCACCATTACAAGATGTGCCCACATTTTCTACAACATCTTTTTCATGCTTATGCATCACATCATGACTGCACCCATTGTTCTGAAATACATTCCCCTTTGTAAAATCATCTCTCAATGAACACACTGGGAAAGATGAAATATATTCACTTTGAAAACTATTTTGAAGGCTTGCAGTCATAAGACCTACTGGCATTCCATATTTTTGATTATTTTCAATATCCATAGCAAATTTGTAGGCCTCGTGAAGTGTAGCTGGTTCTTTATCTCTCAATAAATAACTCATTTCTTCATAAAATGCAGCCAAATAAATTGTCAAGTACAATGCATCATTGGGTCTCATATATTCAGGAATCTGCTTGAGCAACTTAATAAATCTAAGATTAAAGGCTGGAACTAGTTCCTCATCTTCCTTTTGGCTATTCATTAAATGTATGATCAATGAGGCCAAATTAAATCTTTCACCAAACTACTCTAGGAATGCAACTTCTAAATCTACCCATGAAGAAACTAAACACACAAGCAAGTCTGAAAACCAGACCCTAGCATCATCCTCTAATGATTGAACAAAGAGTCTCATTACTACATCTTCAGCCTCTACCTCATAATCTTCTATCAAATTACAAATAATTTGCAGATGTTTGTTTGCAAACTCAGAATTTGATCCACTATATTTCGGCAAACATTTTCTAATCTTATCGGGAATAACATTTGGGTAACCACTTATTCCTGTGAAATTCAAAGCTTTATATTTTTCAATAAAAAATGGTCTTCTTGGTATTGCTGCAACAACTTCACTTGGGTCTTTTAAATGTTCAAATTGCTGGATTCCCCAAAAGAGTCACCACTTTGTTGGGTATTTCTCTTCGAATCGGTAGAGGGTTTGCCAGTTCCAATGCACAGGTAGATTCGGCCAACAAATACAGGAGGTTGCGTGAGCTGCCTCCCCTTCACTTCTAGTTCTGCCACACCAAGGGGGGTATCCCTATAGCTAAATATTTGACTTTTGACTCACTCTCAATAGAAAGATTTAGCTTTACAACAACAGGCAGAATACTCTCATGAATGGGCCAAGATTTGCATGATAAATCACAAGTTTGGCAATGTTCTTGGATATATATAACTAGTTATCGATGAGAGTATGCAGGAGTCCTATTCCTAATCCTACAAGCTAACAGATTAGAACTTTGAAAGGATTTGTTTTTATATTTTGCATGCAAGATAAGGGGTTTTGGATCATAACTACTACACAATAAGCAGACTGGTACCTATCTCAGGGCAAGGAGTCAACTAGACGTATACAAGTGAATGATTTGCACTGGCATTCAAGTTTCAAGGGGTCAGATTGGTGCTTGCTTTATAAACACCACCCAAGAATGAGTATTTATCTATCTCTACTTACTAACATCCCTGCTGCCATACAATCTTCTTCATACTTAACCTAAAATAGTTTAATCCACTCCTTGAATGGAAGTCAAAAGTTAAGCATGCAATATAGAAATCTATATCCTAGAATCTAAGTAACCCTTAGCAACCAGATTCAAAAGAAGAGATACAACAAATGGAGACAAACAGTTAAACACATGCAAAGAAGCATTTTTCATACAAACACAACATGAGACTGAACATTTGTGCAACGTGCATTCAGATGCAACTCATAAACTCCAAAAAGAGACAGAACAACCAAGAAATGCTCTATTTTCGTTACTTATCCAAAAAAATTTGCCCAAGTCTTCCACAACCTCCTAAAAATGAGTAACATAGTTCTCTTTAACAGCAAGATCGTGCACTCAACAATCAAGGTACATGTCATTTCAAATTGCTGCCAGATACATTGCACCATCAGAATGGTGCCCAAAACATTCAATGCAACCAAGAGACAAAGAGGAAAGAAGCAGGTGAGATTGGGAAACGTGCAGCCGACTGGAGATTTTTGCCTTAAAAAATGGTAGTTGACCCGTCCATTTTACCCATACCTCTGTAAATTTGCAATTAATGGCCAACCTACCCGTGGGATGTAGTAACTTCAGAAAATGCGACAGTAGTGTGCTTTGCAATTCTTTCTGCCTAAACTACGGCTGCAGATACAAAGAAATCTCTTCTCTAAAAATTTTGAACAAAGGTCATCGATTTCTCATCACCAAGATCTGCGGCCTCAAATCATACTGAAAAGTCATCGGCTAATGAGATCGTGCCACACAGGTGTTGTGTGGTTACACAACACGCCCCATTTTGCCTTAGCAAAATAGGGACCCAACTTTGCTGGCTTGTTCCCTTGCTTTTGTGCTCTGGGTGGTAGCGGTAAAAGTCATATCAGTTAGTATGCATATGACTAATGTCAGGTATATTTGTGATCTTGAGGTTTGAACCAAAATCCAAAGTCTAAATCTGTCCTCAAAAAGTTTACCATGAGAAAGAGGATGAAATTCCATGCAAGTTTGCCTTTTGCATCACCCTGAAATTCGACCAAATATGAAAGTTATGGCGGGTCAAAGCTTTGGTCAAACCTAATTTTCCTGGGGGGTCACATTTTAAAATATCACCTCATATTACAAATATCACCCTAGTGCTAATATGACGCTGACATCAGCTCATCCTCATGCTATGAAGAATTAATATGACGGTGACGTCATCATGATATTCGATGAGGAGGGTCATATTCCTAATATGACCCGATATTAAAATATCCCTGGATTTTACTAATATGACGGTGACGTCATCTTTTGCATTTTAATGAAGCCCAGGATATGATGGTGACATCATCATGATACTCGATGAGGAGGGTCATATTTGTTAATTGTACCTCATATTAATGTGCATGTCCAGACCCAACAAGGTTAAAAGTTAGAATAAATGTTTGGGATAGGTCCGTCGGGATATGCAACACTTTATACAACCGCAGATCCAAAAGTTTATGAAATGTGGTGAGATCGTTGTATATTTTTGGTTTGTATGTTTCGATACATACAAACTTGATATACAACACTTTATGCAAGCTGCAGACCTGAAGTTTTATGAAATATTGGAAATTCATTGTATATTTTGCACTTTGTATCTAATGTTTGGTTACATACATTGCATTATATACAAGGCAGAACTGAGGGGTTATAAAGGTCAGTTAATTCAATGTACAATTCTGGTTTGTATGTTTTTACATACATTTCCGGGATACATTACATCACATACAACCTCCAGACCCGAAACGTTAATTAAAATTTGGAAATTCGTTGTATGTTTTTATGCGTGTATATCCACAATGCCCTGATATGAATTGCATCATATACAAAGCCGGATTTGAAAAGGTATTAAAAGGTAGAAAATTCCTTGTATATCCAGATTTATCACCCGATATGTAACCTGATAATGTACAAGGTGTGGATTTGAAAGGAAATTTAAAAGTAGAGAATTCCTTGTACATTTTATCACTTGTATGTGCAGGGTATACATTGACATAGAACTCAAGGAAGTTAAAAAAATGGTTAAATGCTTGTATCATGCCAAATGTCTATCCAAATACACAAGCATTTTGTGCATCGAAGATACAAAGGATTCCACTCATCGGCCTAACTTAGGTATGTCGGCCAAGTTGTATGATTTCTCAGTGATAGGTCGGGTCTCCCCAATGGAAAGGCTCATCGGTATAACATTTAACTGTCGGCCTTGTCTTGTTTTATCTCACCGATCTCATGTCTTTCGCCGATAGAGATAAGATCATCGGCCTAGCTTTAACTATCGGCCATGCTTTGTTTTATCTCCCTGATAGGTGTTGTCTTGCCGATGGATGGTCATCGCTGTAAGGTTTGTTATCGGTGGAGGTTTGTTTGGTCATTCCGATAGGTCGGGTTTGCCCGATAGAGTTTGCTCATCGGTATAACTTTTCACCGTCGGCCATGTTTGGTTTTTTCTTCCCAATGGGCATGGTCTCCCCGATGGTTAAGTGGTTTCTTCGGCCTGACTTGTATTGTCGGTAGAGCCTTGTGTTGTCTCACCGATGGATGGTCATCACTGTAAGGTTTGTTATCGGTGGAGGTTTGTTTAGTCATTTCGATAGGTCAGGTCTACCCGATAGAGTTTGCTCATCAGTATAACTTTACACCGTCAGCCATGTTTGGTTTTTTCTTCCTGATGGGCATGGTCTCCCCGATGGTTAACTGGTTGCTTCGGCCTGACTTGTATTATTGGTAGAGCCTTGTGTTGTCTTGGCGAAAGGTATTATCTCCCCGATGAGTGGTCATCAGTATAATTTTAACTATCGGCCATATCTTGTTTGGTCTCGCTGATCATATGTGTTTTGCCGATGGTGCGAAAGGTGCAGGTGGATGTGCAAGAAATTAGATGTGAAGGAAAGTTAAGAACAATATACCTTCTACATTTTATTGCCTGTATGTGCATGAGATGCAAGCCGGTATATGCAAGGAACGTTTATAGGAGGATTTAAAAGCCTGATATGCAGGAAAATGGGCGGGAATGCAAAGTGATGGAAATTTAGATCACCTGAATGCATTTTTCTAGTCAACAATGGTTGACCCACTTTTCTTGGGCACTATATATGCATTTAATGCTTGTCTTTCACAGATTTAGAACCTGATTGCCTATATTTGCACATTTAGGGCTGGTCTAATGTAATGTTTATCTTCCTGCTGTTTATTAAATGATGAAGATGCTTAATGTTTGTCTATTTATGGCAGGAGTCTTGGAGCTATTTGGAGCTGAACATTGCAAAGTTGCATGCAGAGGCAACATGAACCAGAAACGAGGAGGATATTGTCAAATATGTTGTTTACCAGCTGGAGACCAAATCAGGTCGAAGATGCTAGAATATTCTATGCCAGCTGTACATTGCCAACCTGGCAAAGCACGTGCTATTCATCTGGACCGTTGGTTATTCTGAGAGGATCACGATCATTAGATCATTGTAACTATTTTTTAGACTCTATTCTATAAAAGGGCCAGAACTTGTCATAGAAGGAGGAGGTCACTTATTCAAAATCAGACCAAGCCAATTTAATACAAGAGGTCAAATTGCTGAGACTAATGAGGATCGAATTGTTGAAACATCAAGGTTCTTTCTTTAGATCACTGTAAATGTACATATTCTTGAGCATACTGAATGGAGATGAAGCTTCAGATTACTTCCTGATTGTAAACTTTATGTAATCTTCAAGTTGATTTCTGGATTTGTAATGGTGAATGTTGTGTTCAATAGAAGTGCTTTCATTTCATTGCATATTGTTCTCAATTTTTCCTTTAAAGATTTGCACTGGATCATGCGGATTTGTGGAATGTCCTGGTGAAGTATGATTCTAGTTTCCTTCTTTTCATTGCATGTATGGGAACATGTATGTGGATCAGTGATCTCAGTCAAGTAGTTTTGGGAATCTCATTCTCTAACCCTTTTCTCATTTAAATTTCATAAATTCACTTCCATAACTGCAAATCATGATAAATAATAAAGCAGAACAGAGAAATATGCTGACATCTCATAGGTAACTGAAAATTCTTAGCATATTCTGAGCTAAATGCATGTAGTGTTGAAAATATCATGCAAAGACTTGCAAATAATGGTAGAAATCATGCAAATATTAACCTGTAGGCACATTATTTGAGTTAATTCATAGTGCAGAGGTAGAAATATTGGAGATTTATGCAGAGGAGACATAAAGAGTAGGATATTTGGAGAAATAATGATGAACTTTGTAGAAAATACTGAAGAACGTAAGGCCCCTGAATGGAAAACAATAACACACATCAACCACTGAGTAACGTCAGTAGATTAAGAACTAATCAACAGAGACTTGGCATCATGAATTCTCTGAATTCATCATATCTTTCAAGATGAATAAAGGTTGTTGTGTAACTTTTATTCTATGTTTGTATATGACTAACATCATCATCGACATAAATTGGTGCTAGAAGGAGGGCCAAACAAAGAATTTCTAGATTTCTACAAATATTTCATAAATATTTCATTATTTGAAGTGAATGTCTGTAAATATCTCTTATCTGAGAGGTTTTGGTTGTATCTTTGCAAAGATCTAGCTCAAAGCTTCGAAGATTTGTTTGATTTTCTGAACTTTCAAGTTTTATTCTAAGATATGATGGATCTCCTTAAAATTTCAAAATCTTAAAAATTGGAAGCAGAGTCTCATTTTGATGGATGCATATGAGAGTAATTATCAAATTAACATTCCTTTATTTCAGGAAGCATTGAATAAGTAGTTTTATCCTCACAATTTACCTAACTTTGGTTTATCCACCTGTTGCAGGATACAAAGAACTGTGGAACACAATGAAATTAATTGTTTAACTTTTCTCACAAGGTTGGATTTATATTTGAAAGGACTAATATTCTTTCTAGATGTGTTCAGGGCTGAAATTTGCCAGGAAAATGAAGAAGTTCTGGACCAGCGAAATGAGGAAATTCTAGAACAACAAGCAGAGATAGCACCAGAAGTTATTAGTAGTCTAGACACTGAAGTGGACTGCTCTGAAGATTTTGAATTATATTTGTCTAGAAACATACAATGTAGTCAAATATTAGGTTTATCCAATGATGATGTCTTGATTGAAAGCTGGTGCAGATTACATGATGAAGAGCATTCAGAGAGAGATTGTTATCCTTGCTTGGTCATGTTGAAAAAGATTCTAGAAAATATAGTAGCTGAATCAGTTCTAGAAGGTAAAGAAGAGGAAACATCCTTCCTGGATTCATTTTATGGTCAGATTGATAGGAGTTCTCTACTTCCTAATACAAGTAAGGATCAGTCAGTATGCAGGTATGAATCTTGTGAAAATTCTAGAGAAGAAACCACTCATCAGGATAATATTTTTTATTATGAACCTAATACTTTTGGTAAAGAAGATGAAACATCTTTCTTGGAGTCATTCTATGGTAAAGAGAAGTGTAAACAGATAGTAGAACAATTTAAATGCACTACTGATGATGAAGTTCCTATGATAGTAACTTAGGGAGTCATAGAAAAGAAAATAAATGCTAATTTATTATCTAACTTGGTTGAATTGAATGATCAAATACAAGAATGTTGCAGCTTAATGGAACTAGACACTTTACTGGATTGAAAATGTGAATTATTTAATGAATAATTCCTGAAAGATGAAGATGCAAAAGACTTTGGAGTTGTTGTGCATGATCAAACGTCACTCCAGAAATATTTTGAAAATGAAACAAGGAAGTATTCTTATCAGTTGAATGCCATTTCTCCATTACAATCAAATGATTTAGAAATGATAAATTTCTATATATCAGGTTATGATGATAAAGATACTCATTTATGTACTGATGTGTAGAGAATTGAAGAAAATATTGAGAAGTTTCCTGAACTGGAGGATAAACTGAACATCCAGAATGAAGGAACGAAGCTAGATAAAGATGAAAAAATAATCCATCAAGAGTCATACATCCTTCAATTTGAAGAGAGACCAGACATTGAGCCAAGCAATGAAAATATAAAGTCAGATGAAGGACCAGCTGTCAATAAACCAGCATGTCCAACAAAATCAAAAATGTATCAGGTTGTATTTCTCCTTTCCACAGTGAACAACTTTGAATATTGCTTTGATTATGGGAATTTGAGAGATAAGACATGCATATGGATCAATCATGAACATGATGAGCTACCTCAGTTGCTGATCATCAAGAGTTATTCTGTTGACTACAGTGAATTCAGAATATAAAGATAAATTTGCTAGGTTGAGAACCATAACTAATACCCTAATGCTCCTGCACAATCAAAAGAAGTATGCAAATACAGGTGTCTTTGGGTCTTTTTCTAGTTTTTGTTTGCCTAGTAGTGGTTTGTATATAGTTTTGTAGGTTAGTTGTTTGTATATTTTGCTTATTTTGCTTTCTTGTTTTGTTTCTGTTGTCTCCTTTTGGTAGTTAGCTGTTTGTATAGTTTGCTGTGTGTTTGTTTTTGTTTTGCATTGTTGAGTCTTTGTTTTGGTTGGGCAAAACTAGTGCACCTTGTTACTTAAGAACACTACAGAAATTGTTAGAATTCAAAAGTTGGATATAAGTTTTTATATAGGTTGTAACTCATATCAGTGTAGGTATTCTTGATCAGGTCTGTGGTATCATATTAATCAGTACTACTTTTCTTGAGTCAAGATGATCCTCACAATGACACACCTAACAGCCTTGGGTTTGTTGAACATATCAGTGTAGGTGTTAAGTGAAAAATCTAAAGGTTGCCCTTGCTACCATTGTAATTCTCAACTTAATTTCAGCAAGTGACCACTCCTTGCATCATGAGGCTATAACTGTTACATCTTATGAAATCAAGGTCAAAATATAAAATAAATAAAATAAAAGATGGATTTACTGAAATCCAGATTAAGTCATTTAAGTAACTCTATCGGAGCTATGGACGCTTGCTGCCAATGGGGCTCTACTTAGGGGAATTGCAACGATAACCTTGCCAGGGCTATGGATGCCTACTGGCAGCAAGGCTCTATCCGGTTGGCTATGAGGGATGAACCAAACCATGTAGCTTAACACCAGTCACTAATTTATTCAACTCACTTTCAAGATGAGTATAAGAATCACGTGCACACACTTGATCTCTTATAAATTCATTGTTATATTGATAAACATGATACCAGTTAGAAAGGATTAGGATGCTCATGCTTAATAGGAGTTGGAAAATTATGTTTTAGCTTATCCTCATCTTTTGAATTATTTGAATTTTTGTTGTTTTCTTTGGTGGCAAGTTGTTGTGTGGTTACACAACACGCCCCATTTTGCCTTAGCAAAACAGGGACCCAACTTTGCTGGCTTGTTCCCTTGCTTTTGTGCTCTGGGCGGTAGCGGTAAAAGTCATATCAGTCAGTATACATATGCCTAATGTCAAGTATATTTGTGATCTTGAGGTTTGAACCAAAATCCAAAGTCTGAACCTGTCCTCAAAAATCTTACATGAGAAAGAGGATGAAATTCCATGCAAGTTTGCCTTTTGCATCACCCTGAAATTCGACCAAATATGAAAGTTATGGCGGGTCAAAGCTTTGGTCAAACCTGATTTTCATGGGGGGGTCACATTTTAAAATATCACCTCATATTACAAATATCACCCTAGCGCTAATATGACGCTGACATCAGCTCATCCTCATGCTACAAAGAATTAATATGATGGTGACGTCATCATGATATTCGATGAGGAGGGTCATATTCCTAATATGACACGATATTATAATATCCCTGGATTTTACCAATATGACGGTGATGTCATCTTTTGCATTTTAATGAAGCCCGAGATATGATGCTGACATCATCATGATATTCGATGAGGAGGGTCATATTTGTTAATTGTACCTCATATTAATGTGCATGTCTAGACCCGACAAGGTTAAAAGTTAGAATAAATGTTCGGGATAGGTCCGTCGAGATATGCAACACTTTATACAACCGCGGATCCAAAAGTTTATGAAATGTGGTGAGATCGTTGTATATTTTTGGTTTGTATGTTTCGATACATACAAACTTGATATACAACACTTTATGCAAGCTGCGGAGCCGAAGTTTTATGAAATATTGGAAATTCATTGTATATTTTGTACTTTGTATCTAATGTTCAGTTACATACATTGAATTATATACAAGGCAGAACTGAGGGGTTATAAAGGTCAGTTAATTCAATGTACAATTCTGGTTTGTATGTTTTTACATACATTTGCGGGATACATTACATCACATACAACCTCCGGACCCGAAACGTTAATTAAAATTTGGAAATTCGTTGTATGTTTTTATGCGTGTATATCCACAATGCCCTGATATGCATTGCATCATATACAAAGCTGGATTTGAAAAGGTATTAAAAGGTAGAAAATTCCTTGTATATCCAAATTTATCACCTGATATGTAACCCGATAATGTACAAGGTGTGGATTTGAAAGGAAATTTAAAAGTAGAGAATTCCTTGTACATTTTATCACTTGTATGTGCAGGGTATACATTGACATGGAACTCAAGGAAGTTTAAAAAATGGTTAAATGCTTGTATCACCTCGAATGTATATCCAAATACACAAGCATTTTGTGCATCGAAGATACAAAGGATTCCACTCATCGGCCTAACTTAGGTCTGTCAGCCAAGTTGTACGATTTCTCAGCGATAGGTCGGGTCTCCCCAATGGAAAGGCTCATCGGTATAACATTTAACTGTTGGCCTTGTCTTGTTTTATCTCACCGATCTCATGTCTTTTACCAATGGAGATAAGGTCATCGGCCTAGCTTTAACTATCATCCATGCTTTGTTTTATCTCCCCGATAGGTGTTGTCTCTCTGAGGATGGTCATCGTTGTAAGGTTTGTTTGGTCATTCCGATAGGACGGGTCTGCTTGATAGATTTTGCTCAACAATATAACTTTACACCATCATCCATGTTTGGTTTTTTCTTCCTAATGGGCATGGTCTCCCCGATGGTTAAGTGGTTTATTTGGCCTGACTTGTATTGTTGGTAGAGCCTTGTGTTGTCTTGGCGATAGGTGCTATCTCGCCAATGGATGGTCATCGCTGTAAGGTTTGTTATCAGTGGAGGTTTGTTTGGTCATTCCAATAGGTTGGGTCTACCTGATAGAGTTTGCTCATTAGTATAACTTTACACCATCAGCCATGTTTGGTTTTTTCTTCCCGATGGGAATGGTCTCCTCGATGGTTAATTGGTTTCTTTGACCTGACTTGTATTGTCGGTAGAGCCTTGTGTTGTCTTGGCGAAAGGTATTGTCTCCCCGATGAGTGGTCATCGGTATAATTTTAACTATCGGCCATATCTTGTTTGGTCTCGCTGATCATATGCGTTTCGCTGATGGTGCGAAAGGTGCAGGTGGATGTGCAAGAAATTAGATGCAAAGGAAAGTTAAGAATAGTATATTCCTTTTACATTTTATTGCCTGTATGTGCATGAGATGCAAGCTGGTATATGCAAGGAACGTATACAGGAGGATTTAAAAGCCTGATATGCAAGAAAATGGGCAGGAATGCAAAGTGATGGAAATTTAGATCACCCGAATGCATTTTTCTAGTCAACAATGGTTGACCCGCTTGTTTTGGGCACTATATATGCATTTAATGCTTGTCTTTCACAGATTTAGAACCCGATTGCCTATATTTGCACATTTAGGGCCAGTCTAATGTAATGTTTATCTTCCTGCTGTTTATTAAATGATGAAGATGCATAATGTTTGTCTATTTATGGCAGGAGTCTTGGAGCTATTTGGAGTTGAACATTGCAAAGTTGTACGCAGAGGCAACATGAACCAGAAACGAGGAGGATATTGTCAAATATGTTGTTTTCTAGTAGGAGACCGAATCATGTCGAAGATGTTGGAATATTCTGTGCCAGCTGTACATTTCCAACCTGGCAAAGCACGTGCTATTCATCTGGACTGTTGGTTATTCTGAGAGGATCACGATCATTAGATCATTGTAACTATTTTCTGGACTCTGTTCTATAAAAGGGCCAGAACTTGTCATAGAAGGAGGAGGTCACTTATTCAAAATTAGACCAAGCCAATTTAATACAAGAGGTCGAATTGCTGAGAATAATGAGGATCGAATTGTTGAAACATCAAGGTTCTTTCTTCAAATCACTGTAAATGTACCTGTTCTTGAGTATACTGAATGGAGATGAAGCTTCAGATTACATCCTGATTGTAAACTTTACGTAATCTTCAAGTTGCTTTCTAGATTTGTAATGGTGAATGATGTGTTCAATAGAAGCGCTTTCATTTCATTGCATATTGTTGTCAATTTTTCCTTTGAAGATTTGCACTAGATCATACGGATTTGTGGAATGTCCTGGTGAAGTATGATTCTAGTTTCCTTCTTTTCATTGCATGTATGGGAACCTGTATGTGGATCAGTGATCTCAGTCAAGTAGTTTTGGGAATCTCATTCTCTAACCCTTTTCTCATTTTAATTTCATAAATTCACTTCCATAACTACAAATCATGATAAATAATAAAGCAAAACAGAGAAATATGCTAACATCTCGTAGGTAACTAAAAATTCTTAGCATATTCTGAGCTAAATGCATGTAATGTTGAAAATATCATGCAAAGACTTGCAAATAATGGTAGAAATCATACAAATATTAACCTATAGGCACATTATTTGAGTGAGTTCATAGTGCAGAGGTAGAAATATTGGAGATTTATGCAGAGGAGACATAAAGAGCAGGATATTTGGAGAAATAATGATGAACTTTGCAGAAAATACTGAAGAACGTAAGGCCCCCAAATGGAAAACAGCAGCACACATCAACCACTGAGTAACGTCAGTAGATTAAGAACTAATCAATGGAGACTTGGGATCATGAATTCTCTAAATTCATCGTATCTTTCAAGATGAATAAAGGTTGTTGTGTAACTTTTATTCTATGTTTGTATATGACTAACATCATCATCAACAATAGGTGGCTTTTGCTTCTTTGACTTTTTATATCGCGAACATACATTTTGCCTTTTCACCCTTCAAATCATTGTATATGCAATTGTATATACATACAATTGCCCTTGGACATGTGGCAACCACTGATTGGTTTGCCATTGCTAAATATTTGTATCTCCATTAGTGAGCCATTGTATCTCCCTTTGCACATGTGGTTGCATACGATATTGTATATACTTACAATCACCTGCATACAAAGGTGTGAACCCTAAATCTTTATGAATCAATTTGAAATTTTAATCGGGTCCAGACGTTGCATCTCCTTTCTTGTACATCTCCTTGTATATTGCATATACAAATGCAATATACATACAACCATGGGATACATTGCATTTATCAGGTAGATTGGAATAAATTTTTAATCCAGCGTTGTATCCTCACTTTGCATCTCTCATTGTATATCGCATATACAATGCGCAATATACAACCCACAGACCCCAACCTGAAATCTGCCAAAACACATTTTCCTTTCGCATCTGGGTTGTATCTGCACTTTTGTACATTGCATTGTGTATCCACATACATACAACCCACAAAACATACAACCATGCGAGCCCACCATGCTTTTGAACATTGTTGACTTTAACTGCAACCTACTTGTATATTTCTTTGCATATGCCCGTTGTATGTTTGATTGTATATTGGGTACATACAACCCCAATATACAACCGCAGATTTCACCTGGCTCATAAATACTGCTAACTTTCTGGCCACATCCGCCCTTGCACATGCCTGATTGTATCTAACCTTTGCATATGGCATTTGCATATTTCCTCTTTGCACATTGCCATTATATGTGCACTTTGTATATGCCATATGCATATTCAAATTCATCGGTTGTCAGAGAAACTTTGGAATAAGCTGCCAATAAGCGAAGTCTCGCCGATATACATTTTGTGTCTTTTGCCTTGTATATGCATCGGCCCATCGGAAAGAGCTTGGACTTGGCTGCCGATGAGGCTAGTCACAGCGATGACCCCCTTGTACACTTGTGGGCCTGACAACTACTCAACCCAATTTGAATCTTTTTGAAGTCCAGCCATTGTACATATGCATTTGCACATACAAAGACACATACATACAACAAATTCACCGCCGCATAAAGGGTTTTTGGACTTAGCATTTTTTCTTTATTTTCTTTTTAGTGTGACAAGAGAAAGCGGTAATGCAATGCAAAGGGGTTGGTCAACCAACAAGTGCTAAGGCTTAAGTTACAACTTAAACAACCGGGAACCCGCTGCAAGAGGTCAATGACAAAATAGAAGATACAATGCAGGAGGCCGAGAGGAAATAAAACCTAAGACATTAAGAGTTTGAGGGAACAAAAATATAGGTTTGCAGACTTGACTCAAAACCCTAACCCTAGGTGGGCACCACTAATATTCTTGAAATCTTTTGATACTTGTGGGGAGGGGAATTGTTACCTTTTTCCACCGATGATTTCTGCCTTGTTCTTTTCCCTTCTTTTCCTTTCTTATTTTGCATTACTTGATGAATGATCCTTTCACGGTGGAATGGGATGCTTCTCATCGTCACAACTTTCTCTTGCTTCGATTGACTACATGTAAGTTGTTCTATTTGTGTATGTTGTGCATTTTGGTTATCTCCTGATCCATAAAGAGATAATGGAGGAGGAACTTCATTGTGGATACCTTTTCGTCATGGGCAAGGTAGATCTTCATTTGTTATCTTATCTACTTATATCATACCAACTATTTCATCATAGATGAGATAGTCATCTTCAATCTCTATTGTATTTTGTTCCACCATGTTGTTGTCGTGATGTTTAGGAAAAGGGTCAATGAAGATTTGTAGGTTTTAATTCAGAGGGGCTACCAACTTACTTCCATTGTCATTCACACCAATAACTTATATCACGTTAGAATTGATGAGGTCTTGAATTTCATGTCTTAAGACACTTACATCATTCGGTAACATGTCCTGCCAAGTGGTGATAGCTTGACAATAGGCATTAGCATAAAATGAATGTCCTTGCATCTTACTTTGAATAATGGGATTGATTTCATTGGAGAAATTATAGAATGGCCTAGTGGAGGTTTCAAGTGGATCTTGGTAGCTACTGATTATTTTACTAAATGGGTTGAGGCTATCTGGACTAGGAGGGCCACTAGCAAGGTGGTAGTTGATTTTATTCTTAACCATATTATTACTAGGCTTCATGTTACAAACAAAATAGTAGCTAATAATGTAATATGATTTAGGTCAACTAATTTCATCAAAGGCTATTTTAATTATGGAATTATTGTATCCCATCCATCCCCTTATCACACATAGAGAAATGGACAAGTTGAGTCTAGTAATAAAAGCTTGATGAAAGTAATCAAAATAATGCTTGTTCAAAATAAGAAGGCTTGGGATTCTAAGTTAAGGTTTGCGGTTTGGGTAGACAGGATTACTCCAAAGAAATCCATAGGTAAATCTCCCTTTGATTTGTTATATGGATTTGATGTTTTTTTACCAATTAATAATATATTGCTCATGTACATGTTCATCCAAGTGACCACTGAAGATATAAATGATGCCTTGCCAAGTTGAATTCACTAGCTAGTCGAACTTGATGAAAGCATGAGAGATGCCTAGACAGTCAATATGAAAAGGCAATGGCAAGTGAAATATTTGTTTGATAGAAGGGGTAGGCCTAGAAAATTCAAAATTGTATAGATGGTGTTGGTTTGGAATGTTAGAATGCAAGATAAAGAGAAGCATGGGAAATTTGATCTCATGTGGTTCGGTCCTTTTGTCATTGAAAATTCATATGGTGAGGACTCTATCTTCATTAGGAGTATTAATGGAGAATTTCATGAATTATCCGTGCATGGACAATTCTTGAAAGATTATTTATCATGAGCTTCGGCTCATCTTATATGTGCACAATTTTCTTGTCTTTGTGTTTTATCTTGTGCAACCATGGTTGTATGTGACCCATGGTGAAATGTGTGTCATGTTTCTATTTGTGTTTTGGTTTGCATCCTAGAGTTCTCTAAATTCTCACCATGACCCACTAGAACATTCATCCCTAAATTAGAGCCAGTGTTGGAGCTTTTCTCTACATGTGTTTTCGAAGTAATGGTTGACTTCTATGAGCTAGGGCTTAGGGTTTAAAAATGTTAAATGGTATGTTTAAGCCCTAGGTTTATCCTTTGTTGTGTTCTTTTTCTTTATTAACTAGTTACCCAACTTACTCCACTTAAAGTCACTAGTTGATCCCCATAAGTCCCATCATTGTAATTAGACCCTTGCATTTGTTACTACCCATAGTCAATCCCACACTTAAAAGAAATTGTGACCTAGTCATATGGCACCCATGTGATACCTTTATTTCTAATATATGTTATGTGGCACATGCTTATTGCATCACATTCCCTCTTCACATTGGGATTTTTATTGTGGTCCCCAATTTTGAGTCTATGGTCTACGATATTGTGTCATGTGTCTAAATGGTTTAGTATTTTTTGGCTGATAGGCATTTGTGCAAGAATAGCTTCTACCAGAATTAAGACTGCTGGAATTTTAAGACATGAAATTAAGATAATCTGGCAGTTAGACCATCATTTTTGCAACCAGATTTGATTACTTTTTTTTTTCTCCATCACTGACGATAGTCAGAAACCCGATCACTGTTTTTGTTTTCCCATCAGCGGTCATTGGGTATTTTGGACGCGTGGACCATATAAGGTTTTTATGTTTGGATCTTATGTTGTTTTTAATCTTTTTAATCTTAATTGACACAACTATTTGGAAGGATTGCTTTGGTTTTTCATATTACATTTAGTTGCTCTTTTGTTAGAATCGGCTAATGATGTTTGTTTAATAATAAAATTCTCTAGTTCTATACTATAGAATTGTTTTTTGATTTAAACTTCGGAGGACATTTTCAAATTTCACAATATTCAAAATGTTTTTTCTGTAGTAATTTAATTAGATCAAAGATTCTCAAGGAAAATGTAAGAATTTTCTTAAATTTCTGTTTACACTCGTTTATTTATCCTCACATTGATTCCATCGCATTCCCTAAATGGAATGTTTATTTAACTGTCACGCCACCAACCAATGAGAAGGGCAAGAACTTATCACGCATAGACTCGTGTTTCTAAAGTATCATTCTCACATCATAAATTTTATTTAGTTGCTATATTGTAATTTCAGTTTTATCTAAAATAAATCTAATTTAAAATTATTTATATAGTTAAATTCGTGAAGTTGTTTGGATTAAAAATGAAAAGTTGTAAAATTAATTTTTTTATAAGCTAACATGAAAACACATCTACTCTAGAGTTTGTATAAACCCTTAATCTACCATATTACAATATCATAATATTATTAAAAAAAGGAATATTATTTAAAAAATGTCTTGCGTTGAACTGGTCTATCCACAAATCCCAATAATTTTCTAAAAGATGGTTGAAGTGAATGATATATGTAGTAAAAGTTGATGTATTTGGATGGATGCAATTTACTTTGTATAATATGGTAAAAATACTTAATTTAGATGGAGTTTTTCTTCCTGTAAGTATATTTGTACAAAATAACCATTTTCTTATTTGAATTTGCATTCTATACTAAAATATCTATATTAGATAAATCTATATAAAAGACCCTAGAGAATTTTATTCTTGCCTACATCAAAAATAAGTCATAAATATTATTTGTATTTTTATTATTTTTAAATGAAAACAAATTATTTGTTTGCTTTATATTTTACTTAAGAGCTATATACTATTGAATAATGTCACTAATATTATGTTTATTAAATATTAATATTGTGATGTATATATGACCTTCAAATTTAAGATAATAGGTAAAAGCTTTTTTTTCATGTACATCTTATGCTTATGTTCCTTGGTGCCACTATAGGAGATAATTAGAAGTACACTATATTTTTAAAAGAAAAACTAGCTTCATACAGGAATTATGTAAGTTATTTATCTCTACTTTAAGAGGGTAATAATTGTGATATGGAAGTGATAATTAGTTATTAGTGACTATACTTTCTAGCCAGTCAAAAATAAATCTTTTTCCAATGAATGTTGATATTTTTTTTTTTAATATAAGCATACAAATATAATAAATAATTTTTTTAATAAAATAATTTATCTAGATTTTTCATTAGTTAAATGATATGAGATCTTATTATAACCTTCACATTATCTTATGCAAATATCAATTCAAGACACAAAATTCTAAACATAAGTGCAGAGAAAGAGCTTAGCATGCACTCCATCAAACTTGTGTGATGGTCATTAATCTTGAGTTATTAAGATCTAATGGTGGTGATAATTTTAAATGTTGAAGATGGCCATGTGTTGAGCTATCATCATAGATGGGGTCAAGTTACTATGTCATCTATGTTCTAGTGTGTATGTAATCTTCACCATGATTAATCCATGTCCAAGATAAAGTACCCCACACTAGAATCTAAGCTAGTTGACATCGTTATCTAAAAACATGGCAAAGTTCCATTGCATCACATGGCTCCTTTACATCATAGTTTTAAGGGTAGGCCACTGCCTTATAACTATGATGTGTGATAACCGTCAATCTTATGTTATGAAGATGTCATGATGGATAACATCCTTGTTCCAAATGGTTTCCACCTATTAGGGCATGTGTCAAATGATTGTCGTGTGCTACCACATGTACTACTACCTATGTAAATTCTTCAATCCCATTGGTGTGAAAGGTGGAAATTTATTTTATAATTTTGAAAGGAAATAAAGATATGAGGCAAACACATGGTCCATTCCTCTCACATCGTCGATGCCTTTCACATTGCAACTTTAATAGATATGCATATTGTATAAAGAGGAGGTATGTGATGGTCGTTAATTAAATTCCATAAGCAAAAGCAATGGCACAATTTTAAATAAATAGAATTGAAAGGTTAATGGTGGCAACATTAATGGACTCAAACTTTGTGTAAGCATTCATGGTACAATTACCGAAAGGGAAGATGCATTTCATATGATTACCAAAGAAGAATGAAGATAATTTTAGATTATTTCACTATTATTCTTAGGAACCAAAGGAGCTGTGAATGTTGCAATAGAGTACATTCTCACAGTGATCCTACATGCACCAGTGTTCCATATTCTTGAGTTGATATAGATTGATGTGAAGGATAAATAGGTGAGTTCTCCAAAAAAGTTATAAATCTTATATGCATCTATATTGTGTTAGGATTTTGTGTGCTCACTGTGAATCTTGTTAAATTGCTTTAAGATGTTTGGTTTCCATAGACAAATTATATATTTCCCCATTATTATTGAACCTACATCTGAGAATAATCCCTATAAAACCCTACAATTTCAAAATGAGTAGAATATCTTCTCAATCCACTCGATCCAAGAGACATTTGGACCAAGATATAATGGACCAATTATCTTGTTCATCTAAAAAATTGAAGCATGCCCAAGGAGCTAGTGTTTTATCTAATAGGTTATAATATAGCCTCGGTGAATGTGTGAGAGATGCAATTATCCATTCAATTGGTTGGGATCTATTTTCTTATTGCCAATTTAACCTAGGTAAGTTGGTGGTCCCAAACTTCTTTTTCATCCATGATCTTATGTATGCCATTTGTTTGAATAATGAACCTTAAACTAGGGAGCTAAAAAATGTTTAGTGAAATAAGGTGTTCACTTTAAACATGGAATTGATTAGAATTGTATTCCATTGAATCCCAAGGAAAACCAACACATAGACTTGGATGCATTGTGCATGGAATACAAAAGAGATAAAATTAGCTATAGGTTCAAATGGCTCCCACATCATAGACCTGGGGATCAAGAAAGAAGATTGGTGTCTATCCCAACATAGGAGTGGAACCCTTTAATGTGGACACTTTTGAAGAATACTTCGGGATGACTTATCAGGCCTTGTGTCAAGTCCTAGGATTTGACTATAAATTCCAAATGCCTATAGCACTACTAATGCTAATTGTTGATATTCAAAATAGGCATGTGAACAAACTCTTTGATTATGCTTCCTTCCTATCTGATAGTATTCATAGGGAGATTGTAGCTTTGAAGGGAGATAACAAGATACCTTCATTTAGATGGTATTTTATTCTTTGCCACATCTTATTATATTTAAGTAGGGATCATTGGGGCCCAGTTCTTAGATTGAGCCCAATATTAAAATAAGGTGAGCCTTTACCTATCCAAGAGTGGACATATTTATTTGACTCCCACTGCCCAAAAGCTAATTACTACATCTTCAAGGACCACTTTGTGGTAAGAATTTTGACAATGTTGGGTTGTTATAGGGGAAGAATCTCAAGAGAATTTTCCAATTTTTTAAGGACAAAGGATTTAAATCTAAAGGCTCAAATTGACCATAATTGGGGGTGATTGGTTTTACCACAATGAGATCATGTATAGCTATCATAGTTTATGATATTGAGGTAACCCCTCATATATTATCATTTTGGGTACCAGAAAGAATAGCATTCCTTGAAACCATATGGTAGTTGGATCACTCAAATAGGTTCCACCTTTAGATACATAAGAAGGGTGCACTCTTTCTCCCAATAGTAAAGTTATCTAACTTCTACATCTCAATCAATGAGGGATTGGAACTTTTGGGTGATAAACTTTTAGACTATAAGATGCATCCTTCCATAAGTAGAAGGTATGACCCTAAGAACTTTATTGACATAGTGAAAAAAGCTATTGGTAGGTCTAGATATGGGCATCTATATGATGTATTAGAATTGTAACATCAGAAAATGTCCCCTTGGGGGATTTTCCCTCATAAGGTTTAGCTCTCGGGTCTTTAGTGCACATTTAGGACATCTTGCATCATAATTTGGCATCCCGATGGAATGAACCCTGGGTTTTATGGCAAATAGGGCCTAGGGGGACCCCTTGAGCTTAACCCTACCCAAAATAGGGGGGAGGACTTGGGCATCCGCACCCTAGTCTTACCCTATTTTGGGTTAGGCCCAAATTTGAAGTGTCGGTTTATGACCGTTATTTGGTCCCTAGGCCAACATGGTAAGCTTGAATTTACAAAATCTTGGTGGGAATGTTTGTAGTTGCATATAAAAGTATGTTTAGGCATTCATTTGAAAACTAGAGATTATTATTGTGATGTTTGTGCATTCTCAAGGTGATTCAAGGCTTTCATTGTGTTGCAAGAGCAGATTTGTGTGGTTTATGTGTTTGTGTTTGCATATTTAAGCATCCATTCTCTCATGGAGTGAAGAGCATCTTCCTCCCATGAGACCTTTACTACAAGGTGACATTATATTATGTTTTCATCATTATTGCATTTGGATTTTGCCTCTGCCTCACAAGGGCACGCACTCTCTATCTGACAATAGTGTTCAGAGACTCTAGTGTCCTTCAAGGCTTGACCGAGGCAAGCCTCTAAACACAACAACCACCTCCCAAAGTTTTCATGGTTGCAAGTTATAGGTTGAGGAGCTACACAAAGTGAAGTTGTAGGAAGACATCTTAGAGTGTCAAAATTGTAGAATAAAAGGAAAATCTACCCCCTGGACTTGGCCACCTGCTCCCTAGTCCCCGAAGTTCTGCAACAGGAAAATCTTTGGAATAGTAGATACAGGTTACAGACTGAGTTTCCAGATCTCAACAAAAAGTAGGGCCTTGGACTTGAGCACTCGCTCCTATGTCCCCAAATTTTTTGCCTTGAAACCTCAAAAATAGGTACTCTGTGATTTGTCATTTTACATTCCTCTGCAAGAGCATTTTCTGTAACTCATTTGTTTACTATCATTTTCACATAATTAGGGTTTTGATGGTCAATTGAGCATAAGAGAAGGAAAATTGATAATTAAACACCCTAATCCAATCTTCCCTACATATCACAATGACCTAGGGTATGATGGTGCATTGTCACTTGGCCCTAAGGTCCTTGAATGTAAAGGGTGAAAGGAGGATTCAAACACTAAACTATACAATCCAAATTTTACCCTCTACATTTTGGTGAACCCAAGTTTTTGGATTTTATTGCAACTTGCTAAGTGTTTGTCTTCAGATTTGAGTTAATTTCATTCATTCATATAGTCATTCATTTTATTGCATTAAGAAAATTACAAAAAAAATTGAAAAATTTGAAAAAATTTGCATTTTAGGGTTTCTAATTTGAATCAATTCATTCTAAAATCATCTAATTTATGATTTTTACATTAGATCTGATATAAACTACAGAAAATTACAAAAATTCAATAGTTTACATTGCATTTTCATCATAAAATTGCTAGGGTTTTGTAGAAATTTTGACAATTTTCATATAACCTAGTAATTCCAAAATCTAGCGTTTGTAGCTAAATTTTTTTTTTTTTTCATATTTTTACTGATTTTAGAGACACATTAAAATTTTCATTTAGCTGTAGTTTTTCATTTTGGTGTAAATTTGCATTTAGACTTCAAATATTTGCATTTTTGTAAATAAAATTTCAACAAAAAACTAGCAATTTTCATGCATTTTCATTAAATTTGCACTTGCATTTTGTATCTTAGAGCTTGGAATTCATTTTCAGATTTGAGTATACTTAATTTAAATCGTAAATCAGATTTCAAAAAATTCATATAGCATTTTGTGTCAAGATCCCAAACCTAGGGCTTCAAAAACCTTGATTTTCACTAGATTTGGCCTTATCGACTCTCTAAATTTGCACCATAGGCATGTTGTGAAGGGTATTTTTGCATTAATTGGTTTTTATCAGGGCAATTATCTTCTTACCCTCCTAAAAATCTTCACAACACCTTTTTATTGGCCTCTTGTATTGAAAATTTGGTGAAAAACTACACATTTTTGCTATTTTTGCCCTAGGGTTTGGCCTAGTTTGCACTCCAAGCATGTTGTGACAAATTTCATGGATTGAGGTTACTGATATAATTGCTATTATTTTATTCACCTCCTAAAATTCTTT
Source organism: Cunninghamia lanceolata (assembly GCA_027924645.1). Taxonomy (NCBI): domain Eukaryota; kingdom Viridiplantae; phylum Streptophyta; class Pinopsida; order Cupressales; family Cupressaceae; genus Cunninghamia; species Cunninghamia lanceolata. The sequence continues at coordinate 825,163 of BSBN01000872.1, read as the reverse complement.
ACAACATCCCCTTTTCTAGGTCTTGGAGTTGAAAAATCATGAAAAATCGCTTATTTTTGCTATATTTTCACTAGGGTTTGACCTTGAGTGGCACTATAAGTGTGTTATGATGGATATTTTGGAATTAAGTGGCTGTTATTACTAATATAATTTTTTTTCCATTATAATTTTCCTCACAACACCCTTTGTCATTCTCTTTTGCATCGAGATTTGGTGAAAAAATTGCATATTTTGACATATTTTCACTATCTTTTGACTTGTTGTCATCCTAGATTTGCATCAAGAGTGTGTCGTGAAGGATCATATTTCTATTTTGGACTGATATCAGACATATAATTTTCTACCCCTGATCAAATTCCTTATAACACCTTTTGTTTCATTCATTTGCATTGAAAAAAGTACAAAAAAATCAAGCATTTTTACATATACTTTGCATTCATGGATTCTCCTAAGGGTATATCTTTCGAAGACTTATATGACAACATTGTGAACTATGATAATTTTTGCAAATTCACTGATCAACACCCTTAATTCTTGCATTAAATTACATACATCTATGGCATTGACATGAACAATAGCACTACATGCGATATCCTTCGATCAATAGCCTATTTCAATAACTTTCTTGAGACCGTGGATGTTTTTCCTTTAATCATAAAGAATCTCAAAAGTTTTATAGCTAAAAACAATCATGGGGAAAGTAGTGGTGATAACTTTATTCCCTCTCTTCCTTCATTTCATGATGATATAATGCAAATCCTTTTTGAGACCTATGAGAATGAGACAACAATGGGTGACTTATCAAACAAAGAGACTTGTCCCAACATAACCCCACTTGGTGAGGATATATTGGCACAAGAAAAAGATATCATTGATACATTTATCTATACTACTCTACCATCCCTTCCCGCTCTCCCTAATCAGCTGAAGCTTTGGATGATGTAGATTCTCTTTGTGACCATTTGCTTAAATCTAATGACAATTTACCACCTGATGTTCAAGAACTTCTTGATTATATTCTAAACAAGGAAACAGACCATGCACCTCTACTTGAATTGTCACATACTTTGGAAAGCAATGAAATCTGACATGCTATGGAAGAACAAGCTATTCCTTTAACTCAAGCCATTCCGACACCCTATATAGCGACTGAAATGGGTATTTTTTAGATGCCTCCACAAGCTCATTTAAATGGAATTTCAAATGCTCCTATAGTTGACATAGAAAATGGTAACATCCCCTCTCAACCATCATTAAGAGATACCTTTCCTATAATGTTACCTACACAAACTCCTGAATATGTGGAAGAGAGAAGTAGTGATAATGCCTTAACTATTAAGATAAAGATCAAGATTAGTGACAACTGCTAACCCTACAGGGCCCTACAGGTAAGTATCTCTAACCCTTTATCTCTCTCGTGATGTGCTTCCCCTGTGATGTGTTATGTGTTGTTTTGGTCTCTTGGGATGACCCTTAATTCTCCCGTACAGTCCAGGATACTAGGAGACCGCCTCTATTGTTGCCTTCTTCTATTTGTATCATTATTCTTCTATATTACCTCTCTCTGATTTCATTGTTGTGTGTTGTGTCTTACGGACATAGCATTGTGGTTGGTGACTTGGGGGCACTCTCCTACATGACTGTCCCTAAGACACTTGTTTCTCCTCTCTTATTTATTGTTTCCCTTCCTCTAGTGTTTCTATCTAGCAGGCGGATGACGAAAAACATTTATACTGATGCGAACCTAGTGTCCCTTTTGAGAGCAATCAAAAAATGGACTTAGTTCCTACTATGATGATGGGGTTGTAATAAATTATCCGACACTTGGCTAGTAGAAGCACTCATTCTTTCTGTGTAGTAATTTTGATGGTATGCTATCTCATTTACAAACCTTAACAATATTGTTGCTCTGTGCACCTTTGTTTGTCTTTGAATCTAGCCTTGGTGGTACTCAATTTGGAGAGCTTCACGATATAGCCCCATGGTTATCCTCGAACTCCAAATTCATTGTATAACCTTGGCTCTTTGTGTGGTTAATCATTTACATTGATGTTATTTATCATGATGTTGTAGGCACTAACATGTTTCTTACAAGGATGTGTTTGTGGGAACATTTGGCAATCGTAAAGTACGTGTCACCTCCGGGGGGCATGGGCTTTGTGAGAGCTTGTGTTCCCTTGTGTGTTTTCTTCCTACCTTAATGTGCTTGATATCGATACTTGATATCAACCACCTTAAGGTGGGGGCATATATAAGGTAAGCTGTCTGTTGTAGATGTTAGCTATGTGCTTGTCATCGGATGCAGTTTAAAGACTAGCTTGATGAGTGCTTCCTACATCCTGAGTTTGTTTGCAATCAATCAATCAATCATGTAAGCCCTCTGCAAAGGTGGGATATCGAGTGTATTCTTTCTCTTAAGCCCACTGTGGAGGCAGGGATGGTGTATTTCTTAGAGCAGATTGCATCATCCTGTCATTTTCAAAAGTCCTCTATGGAGGCGGGGAGCGGTTCTGTGACTAACTCAACCCTTAAGTGTGTTTTCGGTGATTGTTGTTGTGAATCCCAATCATCGGTGTGTGCCTATAATGTACCTGAGATGGTTTTGAACCTAGAAATAGGGACACTCCATCACTTTTCTGTCATGTTTTCTCCGTGTCTTCAAGTGTGTGTGTTTGGCATGCTTGATTTGTATGGCGTGTCTGTTGCCCCATATGCAGTCTAAAGACTAGCTCGATGAGTGCTTCCTACATTTTGGGAGGTTTTGTGTGTCTTGCGTGTGTACTACCCCATATATGCAGTATAAAGACTAGCGCGATGAGTGCTTCCTGCATTATGGGAGGTTTGTTTACTTTCCAGTACTTGCATCTTCATTTCATATATACAAGAAAAAGAAAAGAAAGGAAATCATGCCTGTCTTCTATACATTAATGTGTCTTCTATGCATTTACTGTATTCTCCATGTTTTGCGTGACTGTAACTATTTTCTTCGTGCTTTGCGTGCATGTTACTGTTTTCTATGTGATTAGCGTGTCTTCTCTGTGCTTGGTGTGTTTACTATGTTTGTGACCATAATTTAATGCATGTATTGGCCTCGTGTTTATACATACATTAAAGCGGGGGCTAAATGTAACGTCAAAAAATGTCCCCTTGGGGGCTTTTCCCTCATAACTTTTAGCTCCTGAGTCTTTAGTGTGCATTTAGGACATCTTGCATCATAATTTGGTATCCCGATGGAATGAACCCTGGGTTTTATGGCAAATAGGGCCTAAGGGGACCCCTTGAGCTTAACCCTACCCAAAATAGGGGGGGAGGACTTGGGCTCCCGTGCCCTAGTCCTTCCCTATTTTAGTTCAGGCCCAAATTTGAAGTGTCGGTTTATGACCGTTATTTGGTCCCTAGGCCGACACGGTAAGTTTTAATTTACGAAATCTTGGCGGGAATGTTTGTAGTTGCATATAAAAGCATGTTTAGGCATTCATTTGAAAACTAGAGATTATTATTGTGATGTTTGTGCATTCTCAAGGTGATTCAAGGCTTTCATTGTGTTGCAAGAGCAGATTTGTGTGGTTTATGTGTTTGTATTTGCAGATTTGAGCATCCATTCTCTCATGGAGTGAAGAGCATCTCCTCCCATGAGACCTTCACTACAAGGTGACATTATATTGTGTCTTCATCATCATTTCATTTGGATTTTACCTCTACCTCACAAGGTCATACACTCTCTATCTGACAACGATGTTCGGAGACTTAAGTGTCCTCCGGGGCTTGACTGAGGCAAGCCTCTAAACATCACAACCCCCTCCCAAAGTTTTCATGGTTGCAGGTTACAAGTTGAGGAGTTGGACAAAGTGAAGTTGTAGGAAGACATCTTGGAGTGTCAGAATTGTAGAATAGAAGGAAAATCTACCCACTGGACTTGGGCACCCACTCCCTAGTCCCCGAAGTTTTGCAACAGGAAAATCTCCAGAACAACAGATATACGTTACAAACTAAGTTTCCACATCTCGACAAAAAGTAGGGCCTTGGACTTGGGCACCTACTCCTGTATCCCCAACTTTTCTGCCTCAGAACCCCCAAAAAAAGTACTCTATGATTTGTTATTTTACATTCCTTTGCAAGAGCATTTTCTGTAACTCATCCATTTAATGTTATTTTCACATAATTAGGGTTTTCATGGTCAATTGAGCATAAGAGAAGGAAAATTGATAATTAAACGTTCCCTAATCCAAGATTCCCTACATCTCATAGCGACCTAGGGTATGGTAGTGCATTTCCACTCAACCCTAAGGTCCTTGAATGTAAAGGATGAAAGGAGGATTCAAACACTAAACTAAACAATCCAAATTTTACCCAAAACAAGAATACATAATTAGAAGTTACATTACTAAGGAGGAAAATGAAACTAGGAGAATAACATGGGGTGATATTTATCGAACTAAGAGGAGGAGAAACTAAAATGATAATGGATACAAAGGAGCATACCCTTAAATTAAAAAAACATATTACATCCCCAACTTACAACTAGACTTAATCATTAATGTACTATGATAATTAGGAGGATTAGACATAGTTAATTGATTCGATATTGTGGAAATATATGATTTAACTCTTGATTATGAAAAAGTAATTGATGATGATTTGTTTTATAAATGGATTAAATTAAGTTATGAAACATGATGATGATACACTGATCATGATCTTGTGGTCCTGAGTGTGAATAGGAAAATGAACGTCCTTCAAAGAAGGAAGGAGAGTATCATCCTAGAGGAAAGGTTAGATGTTGTGAAAGCAAAGGGTCAAATAGCCATCTAAGTATCAAATTTTATGTCCTCCTTCACTATGCATAAGTTGACATGTGTCATGCCTCTTTTCTTAGTTCTCTAGTCCTCTGAAAGTTGTTATGTCTTTGATGCCTTTAAGACTAGTCGCGAAGACCAATCGATGTTCTTGAAGCACCATCTCTTGTCAAGGGGACAATCATGTAGAGAGAGATGGAAGTCTCTCGTAATCTTTTCTTCTCTAGGATAGTGTTCCTTAGTCTCTCGACTAAGGATGATAGTTGAATTCGAAGGATAATCTCTCAACTGACATTTGACAATCTAGATGTGTTCTTTTGTGCTTCCTAGTGTTCATTTTTAAATCCTATTAGTAAGGATTACAAACCTTGTTGTAGGTTAAATTGCCACGATAATAATGATATTATTATTATCTCTTATGTCATTTTATTGTATCATAGTTGAATGCTTTTAACCTGATGTTGGTCAGTTTAGTGAAGGATGGAGAGCTTTAATCTCATCCACCTTCGAACATGGTGCCTGATTGTAGCCACCTTATGAGGAACCGACTGGGTGGAGAAAGGTAGTTACCTTTCTTTTTGGCATGCATAGAGTTGGGAAAGGTTAAAGAAAAAAAAGGGAGTGCTTTTGTAGGAGGTAGTTTTTAGTTTTTGGTTTTGGGGTTTTTGACCTTTTTTGGTGGGAGAAACAGGAGAAAGTGTAAGCTAGTTTTAGAGCCGAGTGCACTTGCAAGAGTCTTGAACTGGTATGATGACTCATTTCTATCATTATTTAGGTATTACAAGGATGTAATCCTACTCCTTATTATCGATTTAAACATTTAAACAAAGAATTGTGTTTAATACTATTTAAAAATCTTTATCTGGCTGTAGCTCGATGTTGTTATAGCTGAGCATTTTAAATTCTAAGTGTTATCAACTAGTGGCTCCAGGCCTTAAGGACAAGCTTTCCAATTTTATCCTTATAATATGAATGAGCTCGTAGCCTTAATGGCTGAGCTATCTTTACCAGCTTGTCATCGGCTGTTGAGCTAAGTTTTGGAACTTTTAGAAATCTTTATATATTTCTATAGGCCATAAGGCTGATTATCTATCATTGAAACTCTTTTTAAGACTACATTCTTGGCTATAAGCCTGAAGCAGTAAAATGTCATATTGCTATCGAAGGGTAGGCTCGAGGCTTGAAGTTGAGCTACGATAGCCTACTGTAAAGACTATGTTTTATACTCAAGGCTATGAGGGCAAGTTATTTAAAAAGACTATGCTTTATACTCAAGGTTGTGAGGTCGAGTTATTTAAAAAGATTGTGCTTTATACTCAAGGCTGTGAGGTCGAGTTATTTAAAAAGTATGTGTTTCATACTCAAGGTCGTAAGGCCGAGTCATTTGAGATGACTATTCTCTTTCCCAAGGCCGTATGGCCAAGCCTTTGATAAGAAATTATTTTTGTGTTAGTGTTAGGGTTGCACAACCCAACTGTAATGCTTTTACATCATATACTATGTAAATAATAACCAGAGCCTGAGCCGTATCAGCTAGGTTGGTGAAGAAATGATGTCTCACATCATTTATTGACTTGGATAGAGTATCAAACTGTAGAGTGGAGTAGGCAATAGCTCCATATTGATTATTAACATAAGATAATGATATAGTCTTGTGACTATGGTTTCAGCCATGAAGGCATAATCAATTTATTATATAGTCATCTGACTGTGATGATAGTCAGGAATTGTTCGAATAATAGTGTGTTTACAACACCACATTTGATGCCAATCAAGCTTATATGAGAATCCAATTGTGAAACACTTTCTTAGTTACCTTAACTATCAAAATTATATACTTATATCCTCGAGTATAGAGGAGGAAAAACCATTGTGAACATGGTCTCGTTATGAAATCATTGAAATGAATTAATATAAGAATATTTATACAATCATTATGAGTTTGCATGTAAGACTTTTTGTTAATGATATAAGTTATGAATATTATACTTTTACTCTATCAAGGACAAGGTATGCTTTGAGTACATGTATACAATTTTGTCAGATGTGATGACTTTTTTCTAAAAATGTGAAGCATATGTGGTCTAGGGGTCAAAAGGTCAAACTAATGTGAAATGAATCAAACCGTGTGACAAGGAGTCACTAGAATCTTGTAACCAACTTATGGAGGGAGTCAAATGTCCAAGCATGGATAATGATTCGAATTGATCCCATGTATGCAAGAACTAAAGAATTGGGTCGTTAAGAACAACTATAGGACATGACAACTCATAAGTCAAGTTAGGGTGGTGGACATATGACGACGTTCATGGTGTAACATATTTTCATGAAAACTTTGGCTAAAGTGATGCATTTGTCTCTGCATGCATCGTCGGTCCATAGTGTTATAGATGGCCTAGTGTTTCTAGTAGTGTGTGATCATGAGACATTAGGAAGGACAAAAAACTAGATACTCAGATGGCTAACCTGTTGGGTTCCAATGTCTAACCTTTTTATGAAGGGTAGGGCCTCTTCTAGTTAGGAAAATGAGAGAGGGACCGCAGGTCCATGGTTGGAGGAAAAGCACCAGGATGATGCTCTCCTTCCCAAGCATGAGACAAGCTGAGGCTTATGGAGATAGATGTCATTGGTTCCAGATACAATAATTGCATTTTGAGACCAGTTGGTCGATTGTGATGTAAAAACTTGATTAAGATGCCTAGAGCATATTATGTATTTGATTAGTGATGGTTACTCACTAGAGATTGTAATGGTTTACTGGATTGTAAGTTATGTTATATCTTGACTTGATTAACATGCTTAATGGATGCAAAATATTATGTTTCTTTTGATTCAAATTTTGATTAACTCTATCAATTCTTAATTAATGACTTGATTAAGTTACATGTTTTAAGTTAAATCTTGAGCATTATGGTAAGTGATGTTACATATTGTATCAGATCTACCAGGTTCAACACATGGACCTAATGAGCTCACTACTTGATGATTAATGTATCCAACATTAAGTATGATAATGTTTGGATGTTCTATGCCAAAATGGTAAAAATTAGAACCACACCTTGCAAGAAGGAAACGGAACATGGACGTTACCTACGCCAACAAAAGATCTTGAAGGCATGAGCCTCCATGAAAGAGAAACTAGAATAGACTGGATGCTTGGTAGGTGCATGGTTATCTGATGAGGAAACGTTTGCTGATGCCATGAAACGCAACAAGAAGGAGTTAAGGAAAGTTGAATGGATGGCTGGCTGCCCCTAACTCTACTGGAGCATCAATGACACCCTATACCCTTAAAGCACTAGCTGAAGAAATATCCCTAAGGACTGTAATGTATTTAAGGATGATGTGAAGGAATACGAGAGTGTATCCTCACCTCCTGAGACTAAAAAGAAAACATGATTATGGGAAGTTATCCCACATTGTAAATGAATTGCAGGAGCAAAATGTAAACACAATTTTGTAATTTTGTGGATTATATGTAATCCAATAGAAACTATAATGCAATGGAAAATTTTGACAATCTTTCCTTTCTTGTTAAAGATTACATGAATGTGAATACATTTCTAAATGAATAAATTGCATAGCATGGAAAACTAATCCGTGATTAATCTGCAAACTTTAGGAAGAAGTAGATTGTAGTAAAGGTTTGATTTGGAACCAGAATGGAGGATAGCCAAGATGAAGGAGCACCTTCAAGGCAATCTGAAGTGCCCCGCCATGAACACCTAAGAAAACAACACATCTATGCTATGCAATGCAGAAATTTTTTTTTGTATAAGATAACAAGTAATGTTTGGCAAATCAACACACATCATTAACAATAACTTGTCTTCTAAGGTCCCATGGTTGCATTACTTGATAAATTGATCAACATAGTTTAACATACATTAATAACTAACATCAGCAGATCTTTCTAATTCTATTGCACTAATGATTAATACACATACATCTCCATTTCATGACATTAGTTAGATAATCAACTTGATCAAGATTACATGTACATATTCAGGTCCATACAAATGAGTACATCATCATGTAGTTTACATTATCATCATCCTGATTACATCTGAATACATACATTATGAATCACTGATACACAGGCCAGTACAAGAGCATAATAACAAGTACAAGTTTTGATGTCTGATACATAAGGTATATCCTCCTCGTTCTCGAACAACGGCAAGGGAAAAAACCAATGGATAAAGCTCTTCCACCCGACCATGTGGAACCCTAAGGTCCACCCCCTGAGCTAAGAGTTAACATAAGGTTCCAACTACAACATGCAGTCAGGTAGATAGTAGACTATAAGACAACACATGACTCCAACATCCCAAGTCAATATCACAAACGACTCAACAGTACTTCAAGAGGAAAACACTTAACAACTAGGGAGAGTACAACTAGGGAATGCTAGGCTATAGTAAGGAGAGTGTCATCTCATGGTCCTAACATGGGTTACCTTGACAGCCTCTAGCTAGACATCGGCCCCCATCCATGGGTTACCCTGACAGTCTCTTGCTAGGTGCCAGCCCCCATCTATGGTTACCCTGACAATCTCTCACTAGACGCCGACCCCATAGGGTGACACATGCGGAATCAACATTCCTTTCATGAGGACAAGGAAGTTGATTTTGCCAACCACGGCCTTCTCATCTCATCCTTAGCCTGAACGAGCACTAAAGGCATGAGTGAGGCATTCAATTATCTTGATTAGTGTGAAAACTACCCAACCCTCTAAATTTATTATTACGTTATCACTACATTAACAACTCCTAATGGGTTACCCTGAACAAACCACTTTGGGCGTCGGCCCCACATTGGAAGCCACTCCCCTATCTGCACCTAGGAAACCCCACCCATCAAGCCATGCACAAAACATCGTAACAATAAACTTGGCATACACATTGCAATGCATTACCCTCTTGCAACTATGGCATAATCACAAGGACATACTCTCAATACATTATCCATAGCATCCAGATGAAGTAACACATGAGAAATTTCTTCTTTACAAATGACAAAGTGTCCCCATGGTCTTAACCAACACGATATCTTATAACATACTTAAAACAACTAAATAATTGCAACATCCATGAAAGACTTAATCATCACACCATGAGGCATTCTCAACATACCATGTACATGAGGACAAACATTATAACCTATGCCTCTGGAACTAACCACACAGGTAGATGTTATAGCATAGGGACCATGACGACATATCTAATTCACTTCCCACAAATCAAGTTTCATGACCCTATTAGGTAAGCAAATAATACTCAACGAGAAGCCATTTAGAACAATAATTTATGTTTATCTTACAAACTAATTGACTAAATTAGGTTTCAAAATAATTTAACATTATCGAATTCAAACATAGCTTGTAATAAGATTAGTGGTCGTAAATATATATATATTCAGTTACCTCCTATAAGACATAACACAACCCAACTATACTTCTTCTCATTGTAACAGAATATTTAAATTTCTCTAGTATAACTTTGTTATCTAGTTTGAGGGCTCCTTAATATTGTCTTAGGTTTAATTAAAATGCAAGGGTAGAGATATAATTACCTATCGAAATGTATAGCTACAAAACTATAATACATGTAAATTTGGTAAATATCTATGGCAATTAAATCCCAACCCTAAAGTTAATAAAAGCATTATTCCATATTTGATCAGCAAAGGAAACTATTATATTAATACTAAAACATAGTGTGACATTAATTGTATTTCTCGATAAGAATAAATCTACAGTTGTATTAAAATAACTACATGTAAATATTTATTAAAACCGTTATTTAGTTGATTCACAAAGACACAAATATTGTTTAACTAAGGCAAGCCACTATTGTCCGTGTCATAAATCAAGTAAATCAAATAATAGCAATGTGATTCTAAATTCTAATCTTGCGGGGGTTCCTACTCATTTGTAACCATAATAAACCCCTAAAACTCATAATAACCTATTTAACTTAAAGGTGAAAAGAACAATTGTATTTACTTCTACATAACATCCATTGCAATTACCTATAGATCAAATATTATTGGTTTGACTTCCACTATGTTCACGAATAATTAAAGTATATGTATATACATACAAAGAGAATGAACAAATTCAACAAGTCATTTATAGAGTTCAAAACTGCATTAAATTTCATTTATCTACTTTAATATACCGTCTTGTATTATCACGATCTATTTACATTCTAAATTCAATAATTTGATCATATAATTTTCGTTAACTCAATTTAAATAATTCACGTGACCAATCTAATAATAACAATAATAATAATAATTAAATAAAAATTCCACAGATCATTTGACAACAAATATCTTTCATCCAAGATCATTAAATAATTAACGTTATACCTTATTAACAATCTACTATATATAATTAATCACCTCATTAAAATTATAAAATTTTATTATTACATTACAACATGAAAATTCAATAATCTAATAATTTTAAATTCCCGTAACCTTCGAACTTGATCTAAATGTAACACGTAAATAATTATAATATTTAACTTGCATTGATTTGAACTACTAACCGAATACTAATTAACTTAGTAAGACTCCAAACAGGATCAGTTTGCTACACTTACGATGTCAAAAATATACAAATGAAGTATGTAAAGAATTGAACATTTATTTAAACCTGGGGAATATGACAAGACAATTTACTCATGACATGGCAAAATTACTCATAAATGAGCAACATATAGACATGAAACTCTCTTTGGCGTAAATCCTATGCGTAAGAAAGAAAGTGAAAGACTCACCAAAGGTCATTATTGTTTAGAGTGCCTACACCAATCTTTGGAGGTAAATCTTAGGGTAAGAAGCGCAGCCATCCCAAAAGTTTGATGGGATAAGGGTGAGAGAAAGAATATGAGCCTAATATTTTGTTTTCTTTTAATTTACGATGGGGATTTAAAACATAATGATGGTGGGAATTACTGGAGCAACCAACCTAACCCTAACATGTCGTTGGTATCCACTACTCATCTCGCTCTCAGAGTATAATGTAAGGAGGTGCAAGATATGTACCGCAATGGATTTGGTAAGACGACTTAAGAAACTTTTAAGCAAATGCAAACTGTGGGTGCAAAGCTAGGCACTAAAACCTCTGCCAGTATTATGTCAGATGATATAGTGGAAATGCTCTGATAGACATATATGCAAAATGGGAAGGTGTAAGTAGGGCGCGTGACTATGGGAGGATGTCTCAATCATGAGGCAAAGGAACTCTTGACAGAATGAATCATTTTTTGCTTAATTTTACTGCACCTAAGAGCTCGGTCTGTCACACAAAATGTAATGATTGCAGGATATGAACAACAGCGATCACTCCTGATGACCACCCTAGCCATGCACATCATGGTATATTGAAACCTTTAAGTTGCACATGTCATTGTTCATCGAGCAAGCATATGATAGGGACGGCAGTTTGGTAAGTTCTCAAATAATTAATTAACATAGCTCATAAGACCTTTAGTCATAAGCCATTATCAGATGAACGACTATGGGTGAGAACAGGTTTGGGTGACTTCTACAGTGGCTGCGATGGGAATTTACCCAGACTCTGATGACTTCATTTTCATTCGGCGAACTGGTGCATGAGGGCATACAGGTTTACTGGCTGTAAGCTGCGGAAACCTCATATTACTAGTCTTCCCTAATAGGCAGCGCACAAAGACCGTACATTTACCAAGGATTATGCAGAAGGTTAACATTGCCAGATGACTTACGGGTGCACAGAGCCTGATTGCAACCCTCCTCCACTACAGATCGAAACAGAAAAAAAACTTTCCATAGACCAAAAGTAAGGCTGTGGTCGAGCACTAAAGAAGAGCAAAAGCATGCTAGAATGAGCTCAATGGGAATTCATGGAAGAAACCTAAGTTCAAATCCCTCATGGACAAGTTTCCAATTTGAGAAAACTCCTCCTTCCAATAGGCATTCCTAGCGAATACTGAAGTTTGAAACCGGGACAGATAAGATTTAACATTGGGGACAAAATCACTGCATCAAATGGCATCCATAGCAAAGACTCATATTCAACTCATCAAACGACATTTTTTTAAAAAAAAGAACAAGTTACCACATCCAAAACTGATGGAACTATGGCATACTTATAGAGATTACATCAGGTCCATCACTATGTAAATTTGACCCCATAGATAAGCAGGGTCAAGTTGTCTAAAACAAATTTATTCTTCGTCAAAAGAAAGGGCTAATTTTGGGTAAACCAGACTTGACGTTAAAACACAATTAAGACTGAGTTGAATGCATGGATGTGGTGAATGGGAAACAACTTATATTCCATTGAATCTAAGGCAAGATGGAAAATTGTGACAGGTTCAAAATTGAAGATAGGGTGGAGGTCACGAGAATTTCAAGTCTGTCTTTGAAGAATCTAACACCAAATCTTAATTAAATCCCATCTATGGAGGAAACACAATAATCTAATTCTATTTAAATTCATATGCAATAGGCATAAATGTTAATAGTTGCACACCTGAAGTTTTGTTAAGCTTTTCTAGAATCTCCTTTCCTCTCCAGAATGCAAGCCCCCTTCCCTTCTCTTCCAGAAATCTTTCTCCTCCCCAAAACCAGGACTCACTTCCTGGATAAATGCAGGAGACAAAGCTCTTTGCCCAACAACCCATTTTCCCAAAACACAGAGGAACTCCTCGAGTAAATACAAAATAAAACATTCCTCTCTATTCTCACAACCTACATTCTCGTGAGGTTCAAAAATTTAACCATCTCAAAAAATTCCTAAACCTCCAATTTGATATTGACGACACTCAGAATTATTTTTCTAACCTTGAGATATTATCATTATTTTACTATAAATTTATTTTATCAACACTATAGTTGATTATTCACCTTTACATATGCATTTTGTTTTCTATTTAATTTAATCCGCTTACAATTTGCAATTTAATATTTCATTTAATCATTTATCTAATTTAATTTATTTATTTACTAATTCTTGTTAGTTTTACTAATTAATCATTTATCTAATTTTATTTATTTATTTACTAATTCCTGATAATTTGCCAATTATCAAACAATTAATTCATTTATAAATAATTACAATACAATTTCCCTAACACATGTTTATTTAACGTTAACTTAATTTTAACCTTATTTTTAATAAAGTGCTAACCAAACTTAAATCAACACGTAAATTGGATGAACCAAGCTTACAGGATGATACCTGACCCCCATGTAAAGCCACAGGACATGACGACAACATAACGACAATGAGTCCAACTGATGGTGACGACAGGTTATATTATTGAGAACTCATCCTTTTGAGGATGTTGACTGAGTAGGGAACCTTATGTTAACTCCAATTCAACAACTCCATTGGCTAGGGCATGCTTAGACCTAGTATTTCAGGTGGAGTCGATGCTCAGTACCTACATCCTACAACAAACGACAAGGTTGTGCACATATATATATAAACATGTAATCATGGACATAATGAATGGAAGTCGTAGCGTGGCAGGTTACTCAAACACGAGTAATGTGACACTGTTCCGTTCATGTAAACACATCATCAAATAACTACATCCATTACCAGTAATGCATCATAATCATAATCAAATAACACACTAAACTCAGGATAACATTAGTCTATAATCATCAGATATGTCCATCATGATCAAGGAGAACATAAACCATAACATACTAGTCCAAATGTCTCGAAACTATAAACTTGCAATATCAGACTATCAACTATACCAGGATTGTCATAGGAAATATGAGAACATAAACCATAACATACTAGTCCAAATGTCTCGAAACTGTAAATATGTAGTATAAGACTATCAACTATACCAGAACTGTCATAGGAAACATGAAAATATCATCTATCACAAGCCAAAAGTGAGGGGCATTACATCCTCCCCCCTAAAACCAGGCTTACTTCTGCAAGCTTGCAAATAAGTGAGGATATAACTTCCTGATCCTGAAAGCATCTTCCCAGGTAGTAGAGGTCTCATCATTAGGATCGCACTGGATCCTGACCTGCTCCACGTCTCTATCCCTAAGAGTGAGTCTCCTGTGCTGAAGAATGCCTATGGGCTCCAAAGCCAGCTGCCCATCCTCTACCTGAAGAGCAGTCCAATCAAGTATGTGAGCAATATCCGGATAGTAAGGTCTAAGTACAGAAACATGAAACACATCATGGATGCGTGAAAGACTAGGCGGCAAAGCAAGATGATAAGCAACTGGACCGATCCTCTCCAACACCTCAAAAGGTCCAACAAAGCGCGGTGCTAGCTTAGAGCCCTTCCCATAGCAGATTGGACTCTTTCGCAGTCACACACGTAAGAACACCCGATCTCCAACAGAAAACTAATGATCGATCTTATGAGCATCTGTAAACTTTTTCTGCCTATCCTGAGCTACCACCAAATGTTCTCTAATCCTCTCAACCTGCTGCTCCATCTCTCTAAGCATGTCTGGACCCAGAAGAACTCTATCCTCCAAACGATCCTAGCTCAAAGAGGTCCTACAAGGATGACCATACAAGGCCTGAAAGGGAGACATGCCAATAGAACTATGATAACCATTATTATAGGCAAACTCCACTAAGTAGCGGTAATCCTCCCAACGGCTTTGCTGATCCATAACATACATCCTCAACATATCCTCGAGAACCTGATTAACCCTCTCAGTCTGACCATCAGTCTCAGGATGATAAGCTGAACTGAAGTTCAGCTGTGTCCCCAAGGCATGCTGCAAGGAAGTCTAAAGTGCAGAAGTGAACACTGGATCCCTATCAAAGATTATCCTATGAGGAATCCCATGAAGTCTGACGATGTCCTCCATGAACACTCTAGCCACCGTAGAGGCATTATAAGAAGCACGGACAGGAGAAAAGTGAGCTATCTTCATCAACCTATCCACAGTGACCATAATAGCATCGTGTCGCCGAGAGGACATATGCAACCCAACTGTGAAGTCTATCGAAATGATATCCCACTTCCATTCTAGAATCAAATGAGGCTGCAAAAGACCTGCAGGGTGCTGGTGCTCCACCTTCACCCTCTGACACTCAAGACATCTCGACACAAAATCAGCAATATCCCACTTCATACCACTCCAAAAGTATAGTTGACACAAATCTGCATGCATCTTCTTGACACCCGGATGAGCAGAATAGGGTGCCCGATGTGCCTTAGACAAAACTAGGGTGTGAAGACCCTCTGAATTGGGAACATAGATATGACCCATCTGTCGCAAAAGACTGTCTGACTCAAAAGAGTAACTGGAGAACTTACCTGCTAAAGGTCTACCAGACTCAATCTCGAATCTCACCTCCTGGCACCAACTGTCAATAGGAAGAGCAGCAAGAATCTGACCTCTCAAATCAACTGTAAGCGAGACTGTTGAGATCTCATGCCTTCGACAACTAAGGGCATCTGCTACCAAATTCTCCTTGCCCTGAATATATCTGACCTTGAAGTCATACTCGCATAAGAACTCCATCCAACATCTCTGCCTTGGATTCAAGTTTGGCTGTGTGAAAATATACTGCAAACTACGATGATCACTATGCAGTTCAAACCGATGCCCTAATAGAAAATGCCTCCATCTCACTAAGGCATGCACAACTGTTGCTAACTCCAAGTCATGAGTGGGATAGTTCAATTCATGATCCTTGAGTTTCCAAGACACATAGGCAATCACACGACCATCCTACATCAGAACTGCTCCCAAGCCCTCTAAGGAAGCATTGGTACAAACAACAAAGTCCCTATCAGGATCAGGAACTGCTAATATAGGTGCACTAGTTAGCTGTTCCTTAAGAATTTGAAAGGGTTCCTGGCACTGCTCTGACCAAACAAACTTCTTCCCTTTCCTCTGAAGAGAAGTAATGGGGTGGGCAATCCTTGAAAACCCCATGACGAAGCGACGATAGTATCCTGCCAACCCCATAAAACTATGGACCTCAGAAACATTAGTGGGTGCAGGCCAGTCCATAATAGCTTAGATCTTCGAGGGATCCACCACAATACCCTTTCCAGAGATGACATGACCCAAATACTTAACCTCTGTTTAGAAGAACTCGCATTTTGACAAATTAGCATAAAGTTGATTTTCTCTCAGACATTGCAACACCTGACGCAAATGCTCCTCATGTTCCTCCACAGTCCTCGAATAGATCAATATATCATCAAGAAATATGAGGACAGATCGGTCAAGATAAGTGTGAAACACACCATTCATTAAGCTCATGAAAACTGATGGTGCATTCGTCAACCTGAATGGTACCACTGTGAACTCATAATGTCCATAACGGGTGCAAAATGCCATTTTGTGAATATCTGCCTCAAAGATCCATAGCTGGTGATATCCTGACTTAAGGTCAATTTTTGAGAATACCTTTGCTCCCTTAATCTAATCAAACAAATCATCGATCCGAGGCAAGGGATACCTATTTCTCACTGTTACCTTGTTGAGCTACCTATAGTCGATACATAGCCGTAGAGATCCATCTTTCTTATTCACAAAGATCACAGGTGCTCCCTAAGGAGAAACACTAGGTCAAATGAACCCTTTGGCTAATAGCTCCTCCAACTACAGTCGAAGCTCCTTGAGCTCCTGAGTGGTCATCCTGTATGGAGCTCGTGAGATAGGCTCTGCACCAGGAACTAGATCAATCCTGAAATTGATGTCATGCTTAGGTGGTATCCCTGGAATATCAGAAGGAAAAACATCTGCATACTCCCTCAAGAGTGGGTGATCATCAAGAGATGCCTCTCGACTCTCCTCTCGCTCCAAATCACTAACAGTCACTGCAAAAAGCTGACATCCCTGACGCATGCTTCTCTTGAGTTGCATAGCAGAGATCATATGTAGGGAAATAGGTCTCTGAACTCCTACGACCTCAACCACAGCACCCGAATCATCCACACATCTAACAGACTTGTGCCGACAATCTATCACTGCCTGATGGGCCTCCAACCAATCCATCCCCAAAACTATGTCATATGAACCCACGGGTAAAATGCGAAGGTCCACAGAAGTAGATAGAGAGCCAATCATCAAGTTACACCCTAATACTAGAGACTCAACTGCAATCTTAGCCCCAGAAGCTAACTCAACTTGCCACCTATCATCTTGCTTTGTTGCCACTAAGCCACAATGCTCCACAAGGGAAGGAGATATAAATGAATCAGATGCACCGGAATCAAATAGAATAGAAAAATCAATACCTCGCATGCGACCAGAAGTCTCCACCACGGTGCCCTGATGATCTACCTGCTAGTCATCCACCACTACAAAGACTCAGTGTGATCTACCTGCATCACCAACCGTTGGCTTAGATGCTGCCAGTCGATGTCCAAATCTTGATGCACCCTTCTGTGGGCACTGTCTAGCAATGTGGCCCTGTTGGCCGCAAGAGAAGCACCCGGTGCCTCTACAAAAACCACTGTTACCCCAAAAAGTCTAGACTGCTGGAAACTACCCCTGCTCACTGAAGACTACGTACTCGGGGCTGGCAGATCAACACAATTGCGCTTATTGCACTGCCAAGTCTGGTCCTTCCTATTTTGGAACCTATTACCATGCTGATGCTGAGAGTTCTTCGACTTGGACTGTGAAAACTGCTTCTACTGACCACCCTTTGAGGGTGCATGAGAACCTGACGCCTGGGTGTGACCACCTCGAGAACCATATCCTAACGAAGGTGCACTGCCAATGTGCACACCTGTATGTCCACTGAGGTCCATAGCCAAATTCTCCTCCACAAGCTGGGCCTTCTCCACGGCAACCTCCATAGTCTTAAGTTCGAATACATGAACCCCTCCACTAATCTGGGCATTCCAGCCCCTGATGAAATGCTGCACCAACATGGACTCGTCATCCCTGATACCTGCATACTGTTTGAGCTCATAAAATCTGTGCTCATATTGCTCAACTGTCATGGTCATCTGCCTTAGCTCATGAAAATCATCCGCTCTACGCTGCCTCCAATGGTCAGAAAGAAAGAGGTCTCTGAATTTCTCTACAAACAACTCCCAAGACACAGTGTTAATGTCCAAATGCAGCTTCTGCTCCTCTAGCCCCCACCAAGTCGAAGCAAACCCTTGGAGATGCAAAATGGCAAATCTGGCTTTTGTATTGCTGCCATACGGATGCATGGCGAAACACCTGCCTAAGTCCAATAACCAGGTCTCTGCCTCAAGTCCTCTACCATCTCCGTCAAAGGTGGGAGGGCGTGCTCTCAGTAAATCCCTCATATGGCTGGCTAGTGTGGCCTCCTGCTCAGCTGTCAACTCCCTACGCCTGGAGACCTCACTCTCTATCTAGGACCTGACTGGTTTACCTCCTGACCTCCTCTGGCCTACTCACCTTCCTGTCTAGGGCCTAACCGGGCAAGGGCTTCCTTAAGGATCTGTCTCAACTGGGCTCCATCAGGCTGACCCTGACCCTCCATGTTCTGACCCCCACCTTCATGGCCACTCCCATGAGGAGAGCTGGGAGGAGGAATTCTGCCTCTACCTCTTCCATGACCCCTACCTCTACCCTGACCTCGGCCCCTACATCTAGGCATCTACCCTAGACACACAAAAGGGCAAATTATTATATTAAGAAAAAGGGTCGCAACAGGAGTTAAATAATTCTATAGAGTTTAAGCACTAGGTTACATAATGGGCTCAAGTATAACCAAGGTACCCAGTGTTTAAACTTGGCTCTAATACCAAGATGTAGTGCCCCGCCATGAACACCTAAGAAAACAACACATTTATGCTATGCAATGCAGAATTTTTTTTTTTGTATAAGATAACAAGTAATGTTCGGCAAATCAACACACATCATTAACAACAACTTGTCTTCTAAGGTACCATGGTTGCATTACTTGATAAATTGATCAACATAGTTTAACATACATTAATAACTAACATCAGCGGATCTTTCTAATTCTATTGCACTAATGATTAATACACATACATCTCCATTTCATGACATCAGTTAGATAATCAACTTGATCAAGATTACATGTACATATTCAGGTCCATACAAATGAGTACATCATCATATAGTTTACATTATCATCATCCTGATTACATCTGAATACATACATTATGAATCACTAATACACAGGCCAGTACAAGAGCATAATAACATGTACAAGATCTGATGTCTGATACATAAGGTATATCCTCCTCATTCTCGAACAACGGCAAGGGAAAAAACCAATGGATAAAGCTCTTCCACCCGACCATGTGGAACCCTAAGGTCCACCCACCGAGCTATGAGTTAACATAAGGTTCCCACTACAACATGCAGTCAGGTAGACAGTGGACTATAAGACAACACATGACTCCAACATCCCAAGTCAATATCACAAATGACTCAACAGTACTTCCAGAGGCAAACACTTAACAACTAGGGAGAGTACAACTAGGGAATGATAGGCTACAGTAAGGAGAGTGTCATCGCATGGTCCTAACATGGGTTACCTTGACAGCCTCTAGCTAGACGTCGGCCCCCATCCATGGGTTACCCTGACAGTCTCTCGCTAGGCGCCGACCCCCATCTATAGTTACGCTGACAGTCTCTCACTAGACGCTGGCCCCATAGGGTGACACATGCAGAATCAACATTCCTTTCATGAGGACAAGGAAGTTGATTTTACCAACCACGACCTTCTCATCTCATCTTTAGCCTAAACGAGCACTACAGGCATGAGTGAGGCATTCAATTATCTTGATTAGTGTGAAAACTACCCAACCCTCTAAATTTATTATTACGTTATCACTAGATTAACAACTCCCAATGGGTTACCCTGAACAAGCCACTTTGGGCACCGGCCCCACATTGGAAGCCACTCCCGTATCTGCACCTAGGAAACCCCACCCATCAAGCCATGAACAAAACATCATAACAATAAACTTGGCATACACATTGCAAGGCATTACCCTCTTGCAACTATGGCATAATCACAAGGACATACTCTCAATACATTATCCATGGCATCCAGATGAAGTAACACATGAGAAATTTCTTCTTTACAAATGACAAAGTGTCCCCATGGTCTTAACCAGCACGATATCTTATAACATACTTAAAACAACTAAATAATTGCAACATCCATGAAAGACTTAATCATCACACCATGAGGCATTCTCAACATACCATGTACATGAGGACAAACGTTATAACCTATGCCTCTGGAACTAACCACACAAGTAGATGTTATAGCATAGGGACCATGACGACATATCTAATTCACTTCCCACAAATCAAGTTTTATGACCCTATTAAGTAAGCAAATAATACTCAACGAGAAGCCATTTAGAACAATAATTTATGTTTATCTTACACACTAATTGACTAAATTAGGTTTCAAAATAATTTAACATTATCGAATTCAAACATAGCTTGTAATAACATTATTGGTCGTAAAAATATATATATATTCAGTTACCTCCTATAAGACATAACACAACCCAACTATACTTCTTCTCATTGTAACAGAATATTTAAATTTCTCTAGTATAACTTTGTTATCCAGTTTGAGGGCTCCTTAATATTGTCTTAGGTTTAATTAAAATGCGAGGGTAGAGATATAATTACCTATTGAAATGTATAGCTACAAAACTATAATACATGTAAATTGGGTAAATATCTATGGCAATTAAATCCCAACCCTAAAGTTAATAAAAGCATTATTCCATATTTGATCTACAAAGGAAACTATTATATTAATACTAAAACATAGTGTGACATTAATTGTATTTCTCGATAAGAATAAATCTACAGTTATATTAAAATAACTACATGTAAATATTTATTAAAACCATTATTTAGTTGATTCACAAAGACACAAATATTGTTTAACTAACTAAGGTAAACCACTATTGTCCGTGTCATAAATCAAGTAAAACAAATAATAGCAATGTGATTCTAAATTCTAATACTCATTTGTAACCATAATAAACCCCTAAAACTCATAATAACCTATTTAACTTAAAGGTGAAAAGAACAATTGTATTTACTTCTACATAACATCCATTGCAATTACCTATAGATCAAATATTATTGGTTTGACTTCCACTATGTTCACGAATAATTAAAGTATATGTATATACATACAAAGAGAATGAACAAATTCAACAAGTCATTTATAGAGTTCAAAACTGCATTAAATTTCATTTATCTACTCTAATATACCGTCTTGTATTATCACGATCTATTTACATTCTAAATTCAATAATTTGATCATATAATTTTCATTAACTCAATTTAAATAATTCACATGACCAATCTAATAATAACAATAATAATAATAATTAAATAAAAATTCCACAGATCATTTGACAACAAATATCTTTCATCCAAGATCATTAAATAATTAACGTTATACCTTAATAACAATCTACTATATATAATTAATCACCTCATTAAAATTATAAAATTATATCATTACATTACAACATGAAAATTCAATAATCTAATAATTTTAAATTCCAGTAACCTTCAAACTTGATCTAAATGTAACATGTAAATAATTATAATATTTAACTTGCATTGATTTGAACTACTAACCAAATACTAATTAAACTCAATAAGACTCCAAACGGGATCAGTTTGGTACACTTACGATGTCAAAAATATACGAATGAAGTATGTAAAGAATTGAACATTTATTTAAACCTGGGGAATATGACAAGACAATTTACTCATGACATGGCAAAATTACTCATAAATGAGCAACATATAGACATGAAACTCTCTTTGGCGTAAATCCTATGCGTAAAAAGGAAAGTGAAAGACTCACCAAAGGTCATTATTGTTTAGAGTGCCTACACCAATCTTTGGAGGTAAATCTTAGGGTAAGAAGCATAGCCATTCTAAAAGTTCAATGGGATAAGGGTGAGAGAAGGAATATGAGCCTAATATTTTGTTTTATTTTAATTTACGATGAGGATTTAAAACATAATGATGGTGGGAATTACCGAAGCAACCAACCTAACCCTAACATGCCATTGGTATCCACTACTCATCTCGCTCTCAGAGTATAATGTAAGGAGGTGCAAGATACGTACCACAATGGATTTGGTAAGATGACTTAAGAAACTTTTCAGCAAATGCAAACTGTGGGTGCAAAGCCAAACGCTAAAACCTCTGCCAGTATTATGTTAGATAATATAGTGGAAATGCTCTGATAGACATATACGCAAAATGGGAAGGTGTAAGTAGGGTGCGTGACTGTGGGAGGACATCTCAATAGTGAGGCAAAGGAACTCTTGATAGAATGAATCGTTTTTTGCTTAATTTTGCTGCACCTGAGAGCTTGGTCTATCATACAAAATGCAATGATCGCAAGATATGAACAACAGTGATCACTCCTGATGACCACCCTAGCCGCGCACAACATGGTATATTGAAACCTTTAAGTTGCACATGTCTTTGTTCATCGAGCAAGCATATGATAGGGACGGCAGTTTGGTAAGTTCTCAAATAATTAATTAACACAGCTCATAAGACTTTTAGTCATAAGCCATTATCAGATGAACGACTATGGGTGAGAGCGGGTTTGGGCGACTTCTACAGTGGCTGCGATGGGAATTTACCCAGACTCTGATGACTTCATTTTCATTCGGTGAACTGGTGCATGAGGGCATACAGGTTTACTGGTTGTAAGCTGCGGAAACCTCATATTACTAGTTTTCCCTAACAGGTAGCGCACAAACACCATACGTTTACCAAGGATTATGTAGAAGGTTAACATTTCCAGATGACTTATGGGTGCAGCGAGCCTGATTGCAACCCTCCTCCACTACAGATCGAAACAAAAAAAAACTTTCTGTAGACCAAAAGTAAGGTTGTGGTCGAGCACTGAAGAAGAGAAAAAGCATGCTAGAATGAGCTCAATGGGAATTCATGGAAGAAACCTAAGTTCAAATCCGTCATGGACAAGTTTCCAATTTGAGAAAACTCCTCCTTCCAATAGGCATTCCTGGCGAATACTGAAGTTTGAAACCAGGACAGATAAGATTTAACATTAGGGACAAAATCACTGCATAGAACAACATCCATAGCAAAGACTCATATTCAACTCATCAAATGACATTTTTTTTTAAAAAAGAACAAGTTACCACATCCAAAACTAACGGAACTATGGCATACTTACAGAGATTACATCAGGTCTAGCCCTATGTAAATTTGACCCCATAGATAAGCAAGGTTGATTTGTCTAAAACAAATTTATTCTTCGTCAAAAGAAAGGGCTAATTTTGGGTAAACCAGACTTGACATTAAAACAGAATTAAGACTGAGTTGAATGCACGAATGTGGTGAATGGGAAACAGCTTATATTCCATTGAATCTAAGGCAAGATGGAAAATTGTGACAAGTTCAAAATTGAAGATAGGGTGGAGGTCATGAGAATTTCAAGTCTGTCTTTCAGGAATCTAACACCAAATCTTAATTAAATCCCATCTATGGAGGAAACACAATAATCTAATTCTATTTAAATTCATATGCAATAGGCATAAACATTAACAGTTGCACACCTGAAGTTTTGTTAAGCTTTTCCAAAATCTCCTTTCCTCTCTAGAATGCAAGCCCCCTTCCCTTCTCTTCCAGAAATCTTTCTCCTCCCCAAAACCAGGACTCACTTCCCGAATAAATGCAGGAGACAAAGCTCTCTGCCTGACAACCCATTTTCCCAAAACACAGAGGAACTCCTCGAGTAAATGCAAAATAAAACATTCCTCTCTATTCTCACAACCCACATTCTCATGAGGTTCAAAAATTTAACCATCTCAAAAAATTCCTAAACCTCCAATTTGATATTGACGGCACTCAGAATTATTTTTCTAACCTTGAGATATTATCATTATTTTACTATAAATTTATTTATCAACACTATAGTTGATTATTCACCTTTACATATGCATTTTGTTTTCTGTTTAATTTAATCCACTTACAATGTGCAATTTAATATTTCATTTAATCATTTATCTAATTTAATTTATTTATTTACTAATTCCTGTTAATTTTACCAATTAATCATTTATCTAATTTAATTTATTTATTTACTAATTCCTGATAATTTGCCAATTATCAAACAATTAATTCGTTTATAAATAATTACAACACATAATTTCCCTAACACATGTTTATTTAACATTAACTTAATTTTAACCTTATTTTTAATAAAGTGCTAACCAAACTTAAATCAACACGTAAATTGGATGAACCAAGCTTACAGGATGATACCTGACCCCCATGTAAAGCCACAGGACATGATGACAACATAATGACAATGAGTCCAACTGACGGTGACGACAGGTTATACTATTGAGAACTCATCCTTTTGAGGATGTTGACTGAGTAGGGAACCTTATGTTAACTCCAATTCAACAACTCCATTGGCTAGGGCACGCTCAGACCAAGTAGTTCAGGTGGAGTCGATGCCCGGTACCTGCATCCTGCAACAAACGACAAGGTTGTGCACATATATATATATATATATATATATATATAAACATGTAATCATGGACATAATGAATGGAAGTCACAGTGTGGTAGGGTACTTGGACACGAGTAATGCGACATTGTTCCATTCATGTAAACACATCATCAAATAACTACATCCATTACCAGTAATGCATCATAATCATAATCGAATAACACACTAAACTCAGGATAACATTAGTCTATAATCATCAGATATGTCCATCATTATCAAGGAGAACATAAACCATAACATACTAGTCCAAATGTCTCAAAATTGTAAACATACAATATAAAACTATCAACTATACCAGGATTGTCATAGGAAATATGAGAACATAAACCATAACATACTAGTCCAAATGTCTCGAAACTGTAAATATGTAGTATAAGACTATCAACTATACCAGAACTGTCATAGGAAACATGAAAATATCATCTATCACAAGCCAAAAGCGAGGGGCATTACACAATCTGAGTCTAAATTAGACCAATCTGGACCTTGTTGAGAGAAACAAGGGCAAGGGTGGAAACTCTTGAACACAAAGTGGAAGGCCAATCAGAAGACAAGCAAAATAATTATGATGGGGTGATGGTGAGGAATGCCATAATGACACCACCCAAAGCCACCACGGAGAAAATAACTTTGCAACTAGACAAGATGGGGATAAGAGGAGCTTGATGGCTATGGAACTGTCTCATGACATGAAAAAGGTCATACCACCTAGATTTGATAGATCCATAAGTAGAGATGCCATGGAGACATGGCTTATGGAGATGGAGAACTCTTTTGAAATTAGAAATTATAATGAGGTTACCAAAGCTGTCTGGGGAGCATTTCAACTAGTGGGTGAAGCATCCACATGGTGGATGAACAAAAAGATGGAGCTAAGCTTGAGGTCTACAAGCCATAATTGGGACAGGTTCATAGAATTGTTTAGGCAAAGATGGTTGCCTCAATTATTCTATGATTAGAAACTCATAGACTTCCAAAACCTAAAATAGACATATATGATTGTAAATGAGTATTGGGAAAAATTCACTCGACTATTGAAATATGTGCCATAGTATCAACATGATGAGAAATTCCATGTCCGGAAGTTTATCATGGGGTTGAATGCCCAGATTGGGGGCAAGGTTAACGTTCATGGTACCACAACCATGGAATAGGTTTACAAGAAGGTCGTTAGACAAGAATAGAACCTGAAGGCTATGCCAACCTATAGGGAAAGAAATAGAAAGAGATATAACTAGTCTCAATCTTCTCAACCCTCAAAGAAAAAGCGGAAGAAATAGGATTATACTAAGAAGAATGATAAAGGGGCCAAAAATAAACAAAATCAGTCCAAGTGAGAGAAAAAGGGGAACAACCACTCCAAGAAGAATGGGAACAATTCTGGCAAACCTCAAGAGAGGCGAGGACCAGTTGGTGGATGTTTCAGAGATCACTACGCCAATCAGTGTCCCAACAAATCATAGGGAGTGCAACCAATAGGGAATCACCTACCTTCCCAGCAAGTGGCATTCTAGTAACATATCCATGCGTCCTTGGACAATTGTCAAGCTGAGTATCAAATAACCCCATTAGAAACAACAGATATTTTATCTGGAGTTCCAATTTCCATTTTAATTGATATAGGAGCAATGAAATGTTTCATTTCTCCCAAAATTTTAAATAAGATACCTAGAAAAGTAGGATTCATGGCAAATACTTGGTTTGTAGAGTATGCAAATCACACCAAGGCTCAGGTAGAGCAATGCATGTTTGAAGCTTGAGTTGAACTTCCAAACTTTTCCACAGAAGTAAATCTATATGTAGCCCTACTTGGATCGTATGATTTCATCCTAGGAATAAATTAGCTATGGAGAGATCGAGCCAAAGTAGACTATTATGCCAAGACAGTAGATTGTTTGGATGATCTAGGAAACCAAGTTCATATTTGTTGATGCATAAATCTGTGGGTTTAATCTAGTAGCAACATGGGAAACTCTAAGACATGGGATTGCTCCTCAGAGTGACCTCCAGATTTTAAGGAAGCTGGCTCTTCCATTCTTCAATGGGGGGTTTGGGAAAAAGTTAGAAAGGAAACCAAATTGCAGAAAAACAAATGCCTAATCTAAGGCGATCCGCCAGATTTGAAACTTAGTTTGCACAGTGTTTAAACTTTGAAGGATTTAACTAGAATTAAATAGCATCAATGCATGATTAAGACCCAGTTTAAGAAACATGCTTAATAGAGGCAAAGAAATAGAGAAATTAAAAGCAAGAAACAAAGATATCCAAGTATACACAGAACACCATCTCATTATTTCAATAACCAGTTACAGAGGCAAAAGTTGCTGTACAAAATGACTGTCACATTCTCATAAAGGAAGAATTGCAAAGGCAAAAAGAAAGAAAATCTACTGCTGCTCCAAAGTCTGATCTGACATGATACTAACGGATCTGTATTTATAGCCCCAAAAACCAAAAAAATTCTCAATTGTCTCTCTGAAAACCTACAACTAACTCTTCGTAAAATCTGGCATAAAATCTGGCACCAATCTATTATTTGAAACTAAACTATGGCTTTTTGTGGTTGTAAAAATGCATCTATGTGTGAGAGAGCAGGTCTCCTGTTGCTTTCCATTTTATTTCCTATAGCTTGCCCATAAGAATGAAACATTGTTGCTCATATTTTAGGGTTTCATCTTTTATTCCCGTGGAAGAACAAAATAAGAATAATAAAGTCTCACTTTAATATTTTGTTGTCTTTTGAAAAAAATGACTTATCAAAAATAAAGCATTTAAGCTTTACATAGGAAAGAGAGCCCCACCAAATTTAATAAGAAACTTTATTAATAAAAGACTCTTAAAAGATTTCCCATGAGAAATGATGGAATTTAAAAATGGAACAAAACACTTTATTATTTCTCCTGTGCGCGGGCTGCTCGACGTGCCTCCTTCTACATCAAACTTGAGTTGCTCTCTTTTCCTTCCGCATCCTACACGTGGAAGACTCCACATGATTCTTATTTCTTTTCATTGATGCTCGGGCTCCTCCATTTGATTAATAGACTTTTAAAATATTTAATCAACCTTTAAAGTATTCACGTGACCTAATTGATGCAATTATTAAAATAAAACCAAAACTTTAGTTTCCTATGCCCCGCTTCAGCCACATGGCTCTCTTCACATCAAGCTTGATTTTGTTCTTGTGTAGCACACCCCCCACATGGTGGCTTCTGCTTAATTTCCAAGCTACTCTCCTATTGCCTTCTGCATCTGACACGTGTTGGACTCCGCAGCATTCTTAATTTTCTCTCATGAAAAATAAAGTGGCTCATTTAATCTTTGGGGCTTTCACCTTTTATTCCCATGGAAGAAAGAGTCATATAAAAATAAAAAAGCTTCCTCTTCATATCACCATAAGGGACCCACCTCATTTAAATTCTTGTTTAATATGAGACTTAACCTCTACAAACACCCATGACACATTTTTAATAAAATGAAATAATGAAACATTTCCTATGTCGGGCTGCTCCACGTGGTGCACTCAACATCATTTTTTGAAACTCTTTGAGCTGTTCGGGTGCCTCCATCTGGCAACCTCCGCATCATTTTATTATTTTGTATCCACACCATTAGAATTGCATTTGATCTAATAGCCACTTGAGCATTTATTTCATTTGGAAAACCCTATCTTTGTGAAGGTCGATCCTTATAACAAAAAATTTCACTGTGGTGTGAAAATATTCTCACCAATATTCAAGGGAAACCTAGGGAAACTAAACTGAGGCAAATTTTTGCCTTACAAATGAAAATGACATAGAGAAAAGGATGCCAACTCTTTGTTGTTGAGATGGATAAAATAGATGAAACAAAGGAAACCTATTTCCAAGATGACTTGAGATTTTATGAATCCCAAAAACTTAAAGAAGTAGGGTTGAAGGAGTCCATAGCTCAGGAAAGACTAGATATGGACAAGTATCCCCTCCTTAGAGAGTTTGAGGATGTATTTACAGATGATCTTCCAAGGTTACACCCTAAGAAAGATTTTGATTTTGCCATTGATAATATACTTGGGTCATAACCTATTTCTAAAGCCCCTTATAGAATGACCACAACTGAATTAATAGAGTTAAAGGCTCAACTGCAAGAGCTGTTGGATAAAGGGTTGATTAGACCCAGTTATCGCCATGGGAAGCACCTATCATTTTTGTGAAAAAGAAAGAGGGCACATTATGGTTGTGTATAGATTACCGCATGTTAAACAAAGCAACCATCAAGAACAACTATCCTCTACCATGCATCGATGATCTTTTTGATCAAATGAGAGGTGTAGCAGTATTTTCCAAGATTGATCTTCAATCAAGATATCACCAATTGAGGGTGAAGGATGAAGACATCCATAAGAGAAGGGCAAGAAGTTTGAATGGTCAGAAAAGTACCAGGAGGCCTTTGATCTGCTGAAGGAAAATTTGACTTCATCTCTAATTTTGAAAGTGCCTGACCTGCAAGGTCAATTTGTAGCCATTACCAATGCCTCAGGCGGAGGCTTAGGTGGTGTACTAGTCCAAGATGGACATGTTATTGTGTATGAATCGTACAAATTGAAAAACTGAACAAAACTATGCCCCACATTATTTAGAACTAGTAGTAGTCATGTACCCACTCAAAATGTGGAGACATTATTTGCTTGGAAAACCTTTTGAGTTGAAAATAGATCACCAGGGACTTAAATATCTATTTACTCAACCCCATCTTAATGCTCACCAAAGAAGATG
Organism: Cunninghamia lanceolata; assembly: GCA_027924645.1. Taxonomy (NCBI): domain Eukaryota; kingdom Viridiplantae; phylum Streptophyta; class Pinopsida; order Cupressales; family Cupressaceae; genus Cunninghamia; species Cunninghamia lanceolata. The sequence goes on along the minus strand of BSBN01000872.1, from coordinate 795,095 downwards.
GTTAGAATTTATCTTGGATTATGATTTCAAGATTAAATATATTTAGGGAAAAGAGAATCAAGTGGTAGATTCTTTAAGTAGGAGAAGGCATATCTCCTCTATGGTCTCTATAAATTTTGATTTTAGAAATCAAGTGTTACAACAATCTAAAGGAGATGAGTTTTACGAGCAGGTAAAACAAGCCCTTGGGAAAGATCCACAGAATCCAAAACATGAAGGATTCAACCTTCAACTAGATGTGTTATTAAGGTTCAAAGGAATGATGTATGTACCTAACTCAACAGAATTAAGGAATATGGTTCGAAAAGAGGTTCATTCTGTGCCATATTTTGGGCATCTTGGAGTAACTAAGTTACTCACTTATGTGAAACCTTTATACTTTTGGAAAGGAATGAAAAGGGATGCTACAAATTTTGTAGATACATGTATTGAATGCCAAAGGGTGAAGGCGGAACACCAACACTCGGCGGGATTATTATACCCTCATGAAATTCTAGAGTGGAAATGGTACATTATAAGCATGGACTTTGTGCAAGGGCTTCCTATGTCAAGGAACATGCACAATTCTATTTTGGTTGTGGTGGATAGACTCACCAAAGCATCCCATTTTATTCTGGGAAACTTGACAGATGGGGCACCCATCATTGCACAGAAATTTGTTCAAGAGGTTTTCAGACTCCATGGCATTCTTGAGAAGATTATCTTAGATAGGGATGCACGTATGACATATAGGTTTTGGCAAACCTTATTCTCTTCACTTGGAACACAGTTGAACATAAGATTTTCTTATCATCCTAAATTGGATGGACAAACTAAAAGCGTGAACCAAGTGTTGGAAGATTTATTAAGGATGTATTGCATGGATTAGCAATACAAGTGGGAGGATTATCTTCCTCTAGTAGAATTTACCTACAATAACTCTTACCATTCAGCTATTAAGATGATATTGTTTGAGGCATTGTATGGACAAAAGTGTCGAACCCCTATAAGCTAGGATAAGCTTGAAGACAGGGTTAGCCTTGGTTCTGAAATGCCATCTAAAATGGAAGAACAAGTTCATTTAATTAAAAAGAGGCTAGTGTAAGCCAACAATAGACAAAAAGGCATTTCATTGTGGGAGATAAAATTCTCCTAAGGGCAAAACCCTAGAAAAGTTCCATTAAATTTAGAAAAATGTCCAAACTGGCACCAATCTATGTGGGTCCATTTGAGGTTCTAGAAGAAGTCAACACAATGGCATATAGAATTGCTCTACCACCAGCACTTGCCATAATACATAATGTGTTTCATGTTTCTTATTTGAAAAAGTTTAATTCTGCTGATAATCAAATTCCTATGCTTCATTGGAACCTTCTACAGGTGAAAGACCTAGGAGTCGTGGTGATCGATCCCATCAAGGTACTTGAAACATGTAAGCTACGCTTACGTAACAAGGAAATAACATAGCGCAAGGTCCAGTGGGACCAATATTCGGTGGAAAATGCCACTTGGGAAAATTATAATGACTTCCATGCTAGATTTCCTCATCTTTTCTAAGACATTTGTTATTATGCTTTTGGAAACATTTTCAAATTATGTTGGTTTATTTAAAGACAATTAATCATCGGGGATGATGATTCTTATGGGGGGAGATATGTTACATCCCCAACTTACAACTAGACTTAATCATTAACTTAGTATGATAATCAGGAGGATTAGACATAGTTAATTGATTTGATATTGTGGAAATATCTGATTTAACTCTTGATTATGAAAAAGTTAGGATGATGATTTGTTTTATAAATTGATTAAATTAAGTTATAAAACATGATGATGATGATACATTGATCATGATATTGTGGTCCTGAGTGTGAATAGGGAAATGAATGTCCTTCGAAGAAGGGAGGAGAGTATCATCCTGGAGGAAAGGTTAGACGTTGTGAAAGCAAAGGGTCGAATAGCCATCCAAGTATTGACTTTTATGTCCTTCTTCTTCACTATGCATAAGTTGACACGTGTCCTGCCTCTTTTCTTAGTTCTCTTGTCCTCTGAAAGTTGTTGTCTTTGATGCCTTTAAGACTAGTTGTGAAGACCAATCGATGTTCTTGAAGCATCATCTCTTGTCGAGGGGACAATCATGTAGAGAGAGATGGAAGTCTATTGTAATCTTTTGTTGTCTAGCATAGTGTTCCTTAGTCAGACTAAGGATGATAGTCAAATTTAGAGGAGAATCTCTCGACCAACATTCAACAATCTAGATGTGTTCTTTTGTGCTTCCTAGTACTCATTTTTAAATCCTATTAGTAAGGACTGCAAACCCTATTGTAGGTTAAATTCCCATGATAACAATGATATTATTATTATCTCTTATGTCATTTTTATTGGATCATACTCAAATGCTTTTAACCTGATGTTGGTCAGTTTAGTGAAGGATGGAGAGCTTTAAGCTCATCCACCTTCAAACATGATGCCTAATTGTAGCCACCTTATGAAGAATCGATCGGGTGGAGAAAGGTATTTACCTTTCTTTTTGGAATGCGTAGAGTTGGGAAAGGTTAGAGAGCCAAAAGGGAGTGCTTTCACAGGAGGCAATTTTTAGCTTTTGGTTTTGGGGGTTTTTGGCCTTTTTCAGTGGGAGAAACAATAGAAAGTGTGAGCTGGTTTTAGAGCCAAGTGCACTTGCAAGAGTCTCGAACTGGTACAACGAATCATTGCTATCATTATTTAGGTGTTACAAGGATGTACTCCTACTCCTTATTATTGATTTAAATGTTTAAACAAAGAAATATGTTTAATACTATTTAAAAGTCTATATCTAGCTGTAGCTTGAGGCTATTACAACCAAGCATTTGGAATTCTAAGTGTTATCAACCAGTGGCTCTAGGCCTTAAGGAAGAGCTCTCCAATTTTATCCTTATAATATGAATGAGCTCATAGCCTTAATGGTTGAGCTATCTTTACCAGCTTGTTGTCAGCTATTTAGCTGAGTTTTGGAACTTTTATAAATCTTTGTATATTTCTGTAGGTCGTAAGGCCAATTATCTATCATTGAAACTCTTTTTAAGACCACATTCTTGGTCGTAAGGCTGAAGTAGTAAAATGTTATATTGCTATCGAAGGGTAGGCTGGAGGCTTGAAGCCAAGCTACGATAGCCTACTGTAAAGACTGTGTTTTATAGTCAAGGTCGTGAGGCTGAGTTATTTAAAAAGACTGTGCTTTATACTCAAGGCCATGAGGCTGAGTTATTTAAAAAGACTGTGTTTTATAGTCAAGGTCGTGAGGCTGAGTTATTTAAAAAGACTGTGCTTTATACTCAAGGCCATGAGGCTGAGTTATTTAAAAAGATTGTGCTTTATACTCAAGGCCATGAGGCCGAGTTATTTAAAAAGTCTGTGTTTCATACTCAAGGCCGTAAGGTCGAGTCATTTGAGATGACTGTGTTCTTACTCAAGGTTGTATGGCTAAGCATTTGATAAGAAATTCTTTCTGTGTCGGTGTTAGGGTCGCATAACCTGACTGTAATGCTTCTACATCATATACTATATAAATAATAACCAGAGCTCAATCCGTATCGGCTGGGTTGGTGAAGAAATGATATCTCACATCATTTATTGACTTAGATAGAGTATCAAAACTCTAAAGTGGAGTAGGCAATAGCTCCATATTGATTATTAACATAAGACAATGATACAATCTTGTGATTGTATTTTCAACTGTGAAGGCATAATTGATTTATGATATAGTCATCTGATTGTGATGATAGTCAGAAATCATTCGAATAATAGTGTGTTTACAACACCACATTTGACGCCAATCAAGCTTATATGAGAAGCTGATTGTGAAACACTTTCTGAGTTACCTTAACTATCAAAATTATATACTTATATCCTCGAGTATAGAGGAGGAAGAACCATTGTGAACATGGTCTCATTATAAAATCATTGAAATGAATTTATACAAGAATATTTATACAATCATTATGAGTCTGCATGTAAGACTTTTTATTAATGATATCAGCTATGAATATTATACTTTTACTCTATCAAGGGTAGGGTATGCCTTGAGTACATGTTACAATTTTGTCACATGAGATGACTTGTTTTCAAAAATGTGAACCATATGTGGCCTAGGGGTCAAAAGGTCAAACTAATGTGAAATGAATCAAACCGTGTGATGAGGAGTCACTAGAATCTTGTAACCAACTTATGGAGGGAGTTGAATGTCCAAGCATGGATAATGATTCAAATTGATCCCACGTAACCTAAAGAATTGGGTCATTAAGAATAACTGTAGGACATGACAACTCATAAGTTGAGTTAGGGTGGTGGACATACGATGATGTTCATGGTGTAACATATTTGCATGAAAACTTTGGCTAAAGTGATGCATCCATCTCTACATGCATCATCGGTCCACAGTGTTCCAGATGGCCTAGTGTCTCCAGTAGTGTCATACAAGTTAGAGGGGATCTATAGTTTGTGATTGTGAGACATTAGGAAGGACACAACACCAGATACTCATATGGCTAACCTATTGGATTCTAATGTCTAACCTTTCCATGAAGGGTAGGGCCTCTTCTAGTTAGGAAGATGAATGGGGGACTGTAGATCTGTGGTTGGAGGAAAAGCACCAGGATGATGCTCTCCTTCCCAAGCATGAGACAAGTCGAGGCTTATGGAGATATATGTCATTGGTTCTGGATATAGTAATTGCATTTTGAGACCAGTTGGTCAATTGTGATGTAAACACTTGATTAAGATGCCTAGAGCATATTATGTATTTGATTAGTGATGGTTACTAAAGATTGTAATAGTTTACTGGATTGTAAGTTATGTTATATCTTGACTTGATTAACATGTTTCATGGATGGAAAATAATATGTTTCTTTTGATTCAAATTTTGATTAAATCTATCAATTCTTAATTAATGGCTTGATTAAGTTACATGTTTTAAGTTAAATCTTGAGCATTATGGTAAGTGATGTTACAAAACCTATTGAAAGGGTGAGAGTAATAATTGAAAATACATAAAATTTGAGGATTATGTCTTCAAAGATAGCCCCTAAAATAATCCCAATGGAGATTATAAATGAACAATAGGAAGAAGACTTGTAGGAAACTGAAGTGCATGTTGTCCCATCCACTCAAGGTTATTGTTTTGCATCAATTGTCAAGGTCGACAAGTGTTAGGGTTAGCCAGAAAAAGATATCAATTAAATGCAAATAAAGATTAAACAGAGGAATGGAAATACACAGAAATAATAATAGCGAGAGACAAGTTTTAACGTGGTTCACCCAAACTCCAGCTACATCCACTAAATAGAGAGTCCAATATTATTATCCAGTAAATCAAACTGATTACAATCAGCAATCCCTGCAACTTAATACCGCTGCAAAATGCTACAATACAATACAATACCAAAACCCTAACCCTTGGCTGCTTTTTATCAAGCTTTTTGTCAGTTACAAAAAAAGGGTTTTCTTATGTCGGTCAATGAAAAAATAACTCCTGGTGCATTATAAAATAATAAAAAACCGTGTGAGGTTTTGAGGGCACTGCCCCCGAGCCCCCACGGGGGCGCTACCCCTCGACCCCGCCCTGTATCGCGACAGGGAATGCACCAAGGGCGCTGCCCTAGACCCCGCATGGGGCGCTGCCCCCAAACCCCCACAAGGGGCACTGCCCCTTGACCCCATAGGAATTTGGGGGGAAATCATGATGATAAAAGTGGGGTAAATATAACCTCTGAGTCTGATTAGTCTCCATATAACAACAATCTCCCACTTGGAGACTGATCAAACTCCACACCATATCATCTCCCACTTGGAGACTGATCATAACACCACTGACCCTGTAGCTCCCACTAGAAATAAGCACCCTAGACTCTGTTGTTCTATTTTTGTTGTTTTCAGTCTAGAAGACCAACTGAAGCTGAAGAGGAGCTCAGCTTCTCCCTTGTAACTACCTTTGTAAACATATCTGCTGGATTGTCATCTGTATGTATCTTTGCCAACTGTAACTGTCCATCATCTAACACTGACCGAATGAAGTGATACCTCAACTGTATGTGTTTGGTCTTTGAATGCAAGGCAGAATTCTTTGCAAGATGTATGGCACTCTAGCTATCCGTAAACAAATAACTGTTAACCTGTTGTGTGCCTAATTCTTTCATGAAAGATTGCAGCCATATCATCTCCTTGCTTGCCTCTGTTGCAGCTACATATTCTGCCTCTATGGTGGATAAAGCAACCACCTTTTGCAACCTGGAAATCCAACTCACTGCTGTTCCACCTACAGTAAAGACATAACCTATAGTACTCTGCCTGGTATCAATATCCCCTGCCAAATCTGAGTCTACATAACCTGCTAAATCAATATTAGAGCCCCCAAAACATAAGTGTTTATTGGATGTACCTCTCAAATATTTGAGAATCCATTTTACCACATTCCAATGCTCTAATCCGGGATGACTCATATACCTACTAACGACTCCTACAGCATGTGCAATATCCGGTCTTGCGCATACCATGGCATACATTAAACTTCCTATAGCTGAAGCATATGGTACCTTGGACATTTTCTCTTCCTCCTCTTGTGTCTTAGGACACATGTCCTTGGTCAATTTCAAATGACTAGGCAAAGGTGTGCTGACAGCTTTTGCATTCTCCATGTGGAATCTCTGCAACACCTTTTCAACATAAGTAACCTAAGATAGAGTCAATTTTCTGTTCTTCCTATCTCTACAAATTTTCATACCAAGGATTTGTTTTGTTGCCCCCAAATCCTTCATATCAAATGACTGTGCTAACTGTTGTTTTAACTCTCTTACGTGATCCATGTTAGACCTAGCTACAAGCATGTCATCAACATATAAACATAAAATAATGTAGCTATCATTATCCAACCTCTTAAAATAAACACAATGGTCAAAATTACACCTACTGTAGCCTTGCTCAGCCATAAAACTGTCAAATTTCAAATACCATTGCCGAGGTGCTTGTTTCAGGCCATACAAACTCTTCTTCAATCTGCACACCTATTTCTCCTTACCTTTGACCTCAAATCCTTGGGGCTATTCCATATATATCACCTCCTCCAAATCACCATGGAGAAAGGCAGTTTTAACATCTAGCTGTTCCAAATGTAAATCTTCAGCAGCCACAATACTTAAAATAGTACGAATAGAAGTCATCTTGACAACCGGAGAAAATATCTCATCAAAATCAATGCCCTTTTTTCTGTGCAAATCCTTTTACAACTAACCTGGCCTTAAATCTTTTCTTACTTCCATCTTCCTCTTTCAGCCTGTAAACCCATTTATTTGGTAAAGCCTTTTTACTTGCAGGTAACTTACATAATTCCCAAGTCTAATTTTTTAGCAAGGAGTCCATTTCTTCTTTCATTGCAAGTTCCCACTGAACCTATGTATCCACCTACATAGCTTCATCATACCCTTCTGGTTCACCAGCATCTGTTAACAAAATAGAATACAAAGAGGGAGAAAACCTTTCAGGAGGTCTACTTATCCTTGTTGACCGTCTAACATTCATTAGAGTTTGTGGTATTTCTGGTTGCTGTTGCGGAGCATGAGGAACCACTGGAACATCACTATTTGGAGTATCATCCAGCACCACATAATCCTTTTCTTTCTTCTCATGCTACTGCAACTGATCTTTGTACAACACCTTCTCATTGAATATAACATCCCTACTTCTCACAATTTTCTGATTTTCAAAATCCCAAAGCCTATAACCAAATTCATCAATGCCATATCCAATGAAGGTACATTTTTTTGATTTCACATCCAGCTTGGTTCTATTTTCAGAATCTATATGTGCAAATGCTTCATAGCCGAAGGTTTTCAGAAAAGAATAACTCACCTTCTTGCTTGTCCATGCTTCCTCTAGAATACCACAGCCCAAAGGAACTGAAGGACCTCTGTTAATTAAATATACAGCAGTGTTGACAGCCTCTACCCACATGTTTAAAGGTAGTCCAGTATGCAATCTCATAGTCCTTGCACACTCCATTATTGTCCTATTCATGCGTTCAGCTACTCCATTTTCCTATGGAGTCCCTGGAACCGTTTTCTGCCTACGAATTCCATTAAAGGAACAATAATCTTCAAATTCTTTACTGCAATACTCACCACCATTATCATATCTGAGACATTTTAATCTATTACCCATCTCATTCTCAACCAAGCTTCTCCATTTTTTAAATGTTTCAAATACATCAGATTTCTGCCTAAGGAAATAAATCCATACCTTCCTAGTTGCATCATCTATGAATGTAACATAATACCAAGAGCCACCAAGAGAAGATACCTGAGTTGGCCCCCATACATCTGTATGCACAAGCTCCAACTTTTCATTTTTCTTTTACTTCCCATCCTTGAGAAAACTGACTCTCTTTTATTTTCTATACAGACAACTTTCACAGAAATCCATATTAATACATTTCAGACCTAGTAAAACTTTCTTAGAATGAAGTACCTTCATACCTTTTTCACTCATATGCCCAAGTCTGTTATGCCACAGTGTTGTCTCAGAACCTGCAGAAATTCTAGTCTCTTCCTGCAAACCTGTAGCAACTGTTCCTGAACCTGTTTGTTTTTTCTCTGTAATAGCTAAAGTAGAAGGAACATTATGACCTGTACAAAGATATAAGGTGCCTACTTTCACACATTTTGCTACTACTAAGGCACCTTTTGAAACCTTTCAATTTTTATCAGTAAATGTAACAGTGCAACCTTGTTCAGTTAGCTGCCTTGCTGAAATTAAATTCCTACTGAGCCTTGGAACATGCCTTACCTCTTGTAGTAGCTAATGATTCCCATTCTACAACTTAATCTTGATTCTTCCCTTTCCAACAATCTGACAAGGTTCGTTATCTCCCAAATAAACCAGCCCAAAATCCCCTTGGACATAATCAAGGAAATAACTTCTATGGGGCGTAGCATGAAATGAGGCCCCTGAATCTAAAACCCATGAATCATCAGCATTATCTAGGGAAAGAATCAAAGCATCATCTTCAAACTTATTGCTTACCACATTTGCTTCCTGATTGCCTTCTTGTTTGTCTCTTTCTTTGTTCTTTCGAGACCAGCAATCTTTCTTCAGATGACCTAGTTTTCCACAGTACCAGCAATCCTTATGTCCTCTGGTTTGGGATCTTTTGTCCTTTGATTTTCCTCATGACTTCCCATGACCTCCAGAACCTTTTCCTCTCTCCTTTGATTTACCCCTACTTTCTGCATTCAAAACACTGCCTGATGTGGATCCACCTGAGCTTTTCCTACAAATTTTCTCACTCAGAATAAGACCAACAATATCATCAAATTTCAGGGTAGTTGAACCAGAAACAGAGTTACTAACCGCCATTACCAAACTATCCCAACTTTCAGGCAATGAACATAATATCAAGAGAGCTCTAACTTCTTCATCAAATTTTACATTTACAGAAGTCAATTGACTGACAATCGTATTAAATTCATTTAAATGATCTATCACAGATCCACCTTCAACCATTTTCAGATTAAACAAACGCTTCATGAGAAATACCTTATTTGAGGCTGAGGGTTTTTCATACAATTTTGCCAAAGCTTTCATTAGACCATCTGTTGTCTTCACTTCCGTTATATTGAATGCCACCAATGGTGCCAAGCACAACCGAATGGTTCCTAGTGCCTTTCTGTCAAGAAGATTCCAATCCTCATCAGACATTGTTGCCAGTTTCTTGGCTACTCCTTCCAATGGCATCCATAAATCCTTTTGATAGAGGTAATCCTCCATCTGCATCTTCCATAACTGATAGTTCTTCCCATTGAATTTATTGACCTTCAATCTACCCTCATCCGCCATTGCTCCCACTCAATCATGAGACTTTCCTGCAGACGATAATCAAACACAACTCGCTCTGATACCACTTGTTACGGTTAGTCGGAAGAAGATATCAATTAAATGCAAATAAAGATTAAACAGAGGAATGGAAATACACAGAAATAATAATAGCGAGAGACAAGTTTTAACGTGGTTCACCCAAACTCAGGCTACATCCACCAAACAGAGAGTCCAATATTATTATCCAGTAAATCAAACCAATTACAATCAGCAATCCCTACAACTCAATACCGCTGCAAAATGCTACAATACAATACAATACCAAAACCCTAACCCTTGGCCACTTTTTATCAAGCTTTTTGTTGGTTACAACCCCTTAACCCCGTCTTGGGGGTGCTACCCCGAAACCCCTGCAAGGGGCGCTGCCCCTTGACCTCGTAGGAATATGGGGGGAAACCGTGCTGATAAAAGTGGGGTAAATATAACCTCTAAGTCTGATTAGGCTCCATATAACAACAACAAGAACTTGCAGGGAGCATAGAAATAAGGACTTTGTAGAACTTGGTTAGCTATGAAGATATAGAAGGAAGGGGAGTATTGTCTTGAGGAATAAGAGGTTAGGCAATTAATAACTTCACCTAGAAAAGAGGTGGTTCCCATTATCCCTCATTGCAAAGCTCTAATGAATCTCAATGAAGGTGAACAAGAAATTGAAGATGTGAGATCCCTTGCATGTGAAAAATTCATCTCAGATGATGACTTTGTTAAGTCTAAAGATATCAAAATGTTAGTTCTTAAAATTAGAATACAAACTAACATACAAAGATAAGATGGTGAAGGTCAACTTGGCATAGAATTTGATAAAGAAAATACAACTCAAAGCATTAGAAAGCAATTGGATATTGATATTGGAAACATCACCCAAGAGGAGGGATAAGTTTAGTAAAGGAGAGTGGTTTCTTGTTACTACCTGGATGGGATATTTCTTCTGTAATGGCCCTTGATACCATCAAAAGGTGTATATGGTGATGTATTTAAGGGAGAGGAACAAGCAAAAGATTTCTACTTTGACTTTGGTCATAGCCCAAAGTATGAAACATTGGGCATTTGGTCCATTGTTCTTGAATACCAAAAGTCTCAAGTAGCTTAGAATCTTGAGGAGTTGAGTGGCAACATCATTGTTAGATGGCTAGAAAATATAACTACCCCACAAGTTGCCTCTTTAGTTGTCAATGGTGCTTTATTTAGTGAAGCAACAACCAATAAAGTGGTAGATGTTCCATGCATGATTCAGAAATATATGTAGGAACCCTCTTCTCTAAAAGAAATGTCTGACTAAGATAGAACCACTATAATGATGAGAATTAGTAGCCCAAAGGAGGACCTCAAGGGAGCTCAAAAGTGTGAAACTAAAATAAAGTTAGAAATAGAGAAAAATCTAACTAAATTGGTAAGCAATATGTTTCATCATAGAATTACATGTGTTATGAATATGGTTGATGATGCCTAGGAATGGTTCAACAATCTGGCCAAAGACTTTGAGTAGAGAGATCGACAAGGCCCTATTGTAGCACAAATTTTGAGTAAATGGATAACTAGGGTGTTACAAGTAAAACTTATCCAAAGAAATACAAAGTATGATCCAAATGATCCTACTATTGTTGTTGGCACATATGAGGTAGAACTATTGAATAATGTGTCTGTTGGCATTATGTGTTGTCATTGAAGTCAACTCTATATGTGTCAACCTAAGCTAATAAATGGTTGAAGCTGATGGATTATGGAAGATTTGAGAGAGACAATTTGACTAAGTTAAAGACATAGGATCAACATGCTTAAGGGGGTTAGTTTGGAAGACCTAGCAGATGGAGAAAAAATGTCCAAGTATAAGAATGGTAATCTTCTTGATATCTAAATGTGTTGCAGACGTGTGTAAACCTATTCTAACATGTTTTCTATATATCTACAATGATATCCTATTAGTTTGGAGTACCGCACTTAGAGAAAAGTTGTAGAAGTTTGGTTAAGGCCTTCACAGTGTATATCCCAAGGCAGAGTTACATCATTTTTGTCTACATTCCTCTGCAGTGCAAGATTTAGCCTTGCAGTTCATAAGATAAGATGATTGGCATATGAACATGCTTTATCCAAGATTTAAGCTCATTACACCTTCAACAAATAAAGTTATAAGTAGTAGTGTTTCAAATTGTGACTTGACAGTATAAAGCAATGGTGGAGACTTGTTGGAATGCTCTGCATTCCTCAAGAAGAGAAGTTGTGACCATGAAGATTTAAAAATATGTTCGGAGATGTTTAATATACACTACCTTATAGTATCAAGTGCTCTTATGGTCTGCAAGGTCAAATTTCAAGTGACAGAAGTACTCTATAGAACACATGTTTTAGTAATTATAGAAAATGGAGAAGGTATAGATTAGCTATATGAGTGTCTACAAAGACTCTACATACCTTATAGTAACTCAGGTTTGAACCACATGCAAGTTTCTCTTACTTCCGGTAACACAAGGTGTTCAAGTCATCTCAAGTTATGTGTATACATAAATGTTGATCATAGTGCAACTAAGTCAAATGTCTCCGCATTTCTTTGGAAATGATAGATATGATTGTGTGGATCTAAGAATATGTTCATAACATTGCACAAGTTCATTGATGAGTATTTTAGTTAACTTGGTGATCCGTAATGCAATATCTGATGTAACCAACAACATACACTCAATAGAATTGTGCCATTAATCATGTGGGAGCCAAAGATTTGAAAGCTGGAACATAAAAAAACTTCTATTCATCAACTTTGTTTCTATAATGAGAGAAAACTCTCTTATGTCCAAGAAAACAAAAAAATAAAAAAATTACCTTTTTTGGCAGATTTCGACAATTGTCAGATTTTGCCATTTTAAACCTACCAAAGGTAATAGTCTTTGGAACACCATGTAGTCGAACAACTTCTAAAAAAAATAGCTCTGCTACCCTCATGGCATCATTAGTTTTCTTACAGGAATAAAATGAATCATCTTGGAGAACCTATCAACAACTACAAAAATAGAGTCATTACCTTGTTGAGTATGTGGAAGTCCCAACACAAAGTCCATGCTCAAATCTGTCCATGGTGCAGTTGGTATTGGTAATGGCATATACAACCCTATATTTTGTGAATGTCCCTTAGCCACTTGGTAGATCCTACACCTTGTTACATACCTAGTTATATCCCTTTTCATCTTTGGCCAGTAATATTTATCTTCTATCAAGGCTATTGTCTTGTCCTTGCCAAAATGTCCAACCAACCCACTACTATGAAATTCTCTGAGAATGTTTTCCCTCATAGAACCAGCTGGTATGCATAATTGTTTTCCTTTAAATAGATACCCATCTTGTATAAAATATTCACCCCTAAAGTGATCCAAGTTATCAGACACTGGTGCCCTCAATTGTTCCACAATCTCCCAAAAATCATCATCAGACTCATACAAAGTTTTTATGGCATCAAAACCAATCACCTCAGTTTCCATTGTGGTCAAATTACAACAGGCCTACTTAACGCATCTGCAACCTGGTTTTGTTTTCCAGACTTATACTTCAACACAAAATTGTAACCCTGCAAGAAAGAGACCCACTTGGCATGCCTACTATTCAACTTTTTCTATGTGTTCAAGTATCTCAATGCAATATAATCTATAAACAATACAAACTCCTAGGGAACTAGATAATGCCTCCAATGCCTCAATGCTTGAACAATTGCATAAAATTCCAAATCAAAAGTAGAATAATTCTTTCTCACTTCATTTACCTTTTCACTAATGAAAGCTACAGGTTTTCCAACTTGGCTAAGCACAGCACCTATTCCCACATGGGAGGCATCACATTCTACTTCAAATACCTTATGAAAATTTGGCAATGCAAGTATAGGTGCTTCTGTTACCTTTTGTTTCAAGTACTTAAAGCTCTCCTCAGCATCCGTCATCCATACAAACTCCCTTCCTTTGGTGCAATCTGTTATAGGGGCTACAATACTACTGAAATTTCAAATGAACTTTCAAAAGAAAGTGGCCAAGCCATGAAAACTTTTTACCTCTATGATGCTACTTGGACTAGGCCATTCTAGAATTGCCCTGACCTTCTCTGGATCCATTTTGACACCATATTTAGAAATAACAAAGCCTAAAAAAACCAAACTATCCTTCATGAACCTACACTTCTTCAAATTGGCATAGAGCTTCTCCTTTCTTAACAAACCAAAGATGATCCTCAAGTGTTGTAAGTGCTCTTCTTTGCTATTACTAAATACCAAAATATCATCAAAATAAACTACCACAAACTTACCAATGTAAGGTCGTAGTATAGTGTTCATCAATCTCAAAAATGTGCTAGGTGCATTTGATAACCCGAATGGCATAACCATCCACTCATATAATCCGTCTCTAGTCTTAAAGGTTGTCTTCCACTCACCCCCTTCTCAGATCCAGATTTGGTGGTAGCCACTTCATAGGTCGATCTTACTGAAATATATGGCCCCTGCAAGGACATCCATCATGTCCTCCATACGAGGTATAGGAAACTAATACTTGATGGTAATATTATTAATTGCTTTGCTATCAGTGCACATCCTCCATGTTCCATCTTTTTTGGGGGTCAACAATGCTGGTATAGCACATGGGCTCATTCTCTCTCACACCACACCTTTACTTATGAGTTATGTTACTTGCTTATTCAACTCTGCATGTTGTGTTGGATTCATCCTATAAGCTGCTTGGTTGGGTAGAGTTGCTCCTAGAATCAAATCAATATGATGCTAAATATCTCTCTTTGGTGGTAGACCATCAGTTAATTCATCAGGCACAACATCAACAAATTCTTTCAATAGCTTTGCTACTTCTGGGGGAACTGAACTGTCTTCCTCTTCACCTTTTTTCACTACTAATGCATAACAACACCCTGTCACCTTCATTTCTTTAACAAGATCTCTTTCAGACAACATGGTCTCACCTTTTCCTTCATCCTTGAGAGGCAACAAAATCATCTTAGAGCCATCTTTCCAAAAGGTGTATGTGTTTTTCTCTCCATCATGTATGACTTTTCTATCATACTATCATGGCCTTCCCAATAACACATGACAGACATCCATTGGGACAACATCACACCATATCTCATCCTGATAGATCTTCCCTATGCTAAACTTAATTAGGCATCTTTTATCAACAGTGACTTCATTTCCCTTTTTAAACCATGCAATGCGGTATGGATGAGGATGTTTTTCACAGTGTAAATTCAATTTGTCTACCATTTCTTTAGAAACCATATTTTCACAACTACCTCCATCAACAATAACTTGACATACCTTGCCACCCGAAGTGCATCTGGTTTTGAAGATATTGGTTCGAAGCCATGAACCATCAGAGCTTTTGGCTTGTGTTTTCTCCTTCTCTAGAATCACCATTGCTCTTCTCATCATGAGACTTTCTTCCACATCTAGTGGAACCTCTAGTTCCGTCCCTTCCACTTCATGTTACGTTTGAATCAAGTTCACCCTAGGTTGTCCTCCTTGATTTATTTCTTTCATGTTATAATTTGAGCATTCAAATGCCCTATGACCTTCTTCTCCACATCTAAAACAAGTGAAAGGCCTTCTCTAGTTTTCCCATTCTCTATCGCTACCATAACCTCTACCTGTTTGAAATCCCCTTCCTCGTTCTTGATTCAAAGGATCTTGTTGAGTATCTACTTGTTTTTCCAATCCATGGGATGACTCTCCCCTGCCATAATTTGAACCTCCTCGAAATGGGGTTGATGTACCCCTTCTTCCCCCTCTATTCCTCTTATGGTATTGTCTGTTTTGTTTTTCTTCAGCGTTTAGAGCCAATTGGTAAGATTCTTCCATACTGTTGATTCGATGCATGCTCAATTCATCTTGAATAGAGAATTTCAAGCCATTCACATATCTAGCAGCCATCTGTTCATCAGTTTCTTGATGCTCTATAAGTATAGATAGTGTGTAAAACTCATTTGTAGAATCTTGCACAGAAGAGAGGTTCTGCTTTAAATTTTGAAACCTATGAAAAAGGGTTCACGCATAATCTATGGGCAAAACTTTTTCTCTCAACTTCTTCTCCATTTTATTCCATATCCTAATCTTATCCTTTCCTTTCCTTGTTCATTCCTTTTGAAGATGATCCCACCAAATCATTGCATGACTCTTTAATTTGGTGCATGTGAATTTCACCTTCTTTTCCTCTGTCATGAATTTCCATTCAAAAAAATTCTCATATCATTCAACCAGCCTATCAACTCCTCTGGTTTAAGACTACCTACATAATCTGAAAATCTACCTTGACCCCTTCATTTTTCCCTTCTAAGGCCCTGAGCATCCTCTCTTCAAAACTCATGCCTTCTAATTCTTCTTCTTCATGTTATGTATCTCAATCTACACCTCCTCGACCTATCTCTTCATCAGATTCATCTCCAACTCTACCCAGTCTTTGGTTTTCCATCCATGTTGTAAGTTTTGCTACTTGCCTTTGTAGATTTTGCATTTCTCTATGCATCTAGACAAGACCGCCTCTTCCTCTTCCTCTCCCAACCATCTTCCTGCTCTGATACCAGATGATGTAACCAACAACATACACTCAATAGAATTGTGTCATTAATCATGTGAAAGCCAAAGATTTGAAAGTTGGAACATAAAAAAATTCTATTCATCAACTCTGCTGCTACAATGAGAGAAAACTCTCTTATATCCAAGAAAACAAAAAAATATAAAAAAATACCTTTTTTGGCAGATTTCGACAATTGTCAGATTTTGCCATTTTAGGTAATTTTACAATCATATCTTGAGAATCCAGTTTTTTTCCAAAATCTTCCTAAAACTAAGGTAGGACTAAATGACAACTAATATTCTAAATTTGAAACATGAGTTTCAAGTTATTACAAAAGCAACTTTTTAAAAATCTAGAAAAAAAAACACTAAATTGTCATTTTGAGGGCCAAGATGAAAGTTTCAAGCCCCAAAAAAGTGCCAAGATGGGGTCCAACCCACTAAGGTAGGTTGGGAAACCACTTGCCACCTCATAATGTATCCACCTATAAAATCTCGTAGAAAACCCACATCTGAGTCAAAAGTTATGACCTCTGGAAGTCCCTGCATCAATATCCTAAGTTTTTGTGTGTCACAGTCAGTCTGAAATGCCATGTTTTCATCAGTTCAAATTGATTCTTGTTTTGCAGATTCATGCATTGATTAGATACTTCAGGAGAATGGTGTATGGATAGTGTTGAGAAGATACATGGTTGAAATCTTGGTCCACATATTGTTTTTGGCTTCTCCCTGGTGGTGTGAAGATGGACAGTTAGTAGTGGTAGTGTTGGTTGAGCTGACAACTTGGTTTACTTCATATGAGGTGGATCTTGATAAGTTTTTCTGGCATTGAAGGACGTGTTGTGTAGTGATTTTCAACACATTCTCTTTCCATTTTAAATATGTTTGATGCCAACTCATAAAGAATTGCACATTTCATCTAAAGGTCTTTATGGTGCTGACCTAATTGAAGTTTTCAGTGGTTGCGGAGGATATATATATAGAAGAACAAATTCATTTGTGTGATGGTGATGTAAGTATAAAGGTGATAGAGAAGAATGAAGTGTGCAAAGTCAATATCACGAAGTAATTATGTAGAAAAGAGGACTGGAATATCAGCATGAGTCAGATGCTTCTTTCATAGCTGTTAATAGTTATGTTATCATTGTAATTCTTGGTAGCAGTGAGCTTTCTGCAAGGAGTTGTAGCTTCCTTGGATTGTAGCCCTAAAACAAACTTAGCAAGGAGTTGTAGTTTCCTTGAGTTGTAGCCCTAAAACAATGTTGTAAACTTTTATAAGCAATGGGCATTATATTGTGAGCTAACACTCACCATGGTTTTTCCCAGTTTTGGGTTTTCCATGTAAAAATCTTGCTGACAATGTGTTGATTAATGTGGTGCTCGTTTTACTTTCTTCTTTCTAAGTAATTTGATTTATTCTACAAATAAAGTACTTAAGTTTTTGTATATGCTGATTCACCCCCCCTCACCTCTCAACATCTTAGTGTGTTCAACAATTGGTATCAGAGCCAAGTGCCTTTGAGAAACCTAATAGATGAGGTAGATCTTGCACTTAAACACATGGAACTTGAAGCTATGGATAATGATGTATTTATTCCAGAACCAAATCTAGAAGTAATGGAACCTGAAGGCTAGGACTTAAATCTAAATGAGGTAGACCTTGAAGGAGAACTCAAGCCAACACTTAAAGATCTAGATAAGGCTAGAGAATTAAACCAAGAGTATGAAGACATGCTTGAAGAATCAAAGGAGACAATTCTAAAATTGAAGACAAAAGCTAAAGAATCAAAAGAAGAAATTGGCAAACTAAAAGCTCAAATAAAAGGAGATGAAGAACATGACATTAAACTCAAAGACGCAGAAGATATGATCTTTGATTTGAAGGTCATGGCTAAAGAAGGTAAAAGGATTGAAGATTGCCTAAATATCAAGCTCAATGAGAAATTTGTTGAATGTTCAAAACTTAATAAGTTGTCCCTCTAAGAAAAGAGCTACAAAAAGAAAAAGAACATATTAACAAGGGGTTAAAACTAAAAGGAGGTTCTAAAATTCTTGATGAACTGAACAATTCTCAAAAGCCATCAAAAGAAAAATATGGCCTTGGTTTTGAAAAGGGAAAAGGTCCTATAATTACTACATCCACAAAATTGTATGATAACTTCAAAGTAGAAGGAAAGTCTAAAACAAAGGAAGAAAAATCCTGCACTAAAGATGCTAAGATGATTTCCTCTAGAGATGCAAAAGAAGAAGGTTTCACTCCTGTCCAGAGACAAAGAAAGAACAACAAGAAGAAGAATTTCAAAAAATCTACCCCTACCAAGTATCCTCAAGCTTTCAATGTTTTTGATAATATAAGGTGGCTAAACAAGGGGCCAAACCCTTAAAAAAAGCAAAAGAGCCATAGAGGCAAACAACACAAAAGTGCCTCAAAACAGATACATCAAACTCTGTTTTCCCATCATAAACAGCAACTACAGACTAAGATAGTTAAAACGGAGTAGCAGAGTATCATCAATCTAGAAGCAAAAAACTGAGGAAGTATCTCTCCTTACTTAACCATGGATTTAATAAGATCATCCAATTTCGTAGAGTTCTCATCAGTGTCAGCAGTGATAGTAGCCCCAAGGTTCTACAGTACAGAAATATTGAGTAAGATAGAACTCCTGAGCACATTGGAAAGATTTTGTTCCAGCTTCTCAATGCAGCCCCTTAGAATGGCAATTTCAGACCCAAAGCTAGCACCAGTTTCTGTTTCTTCATCAGCTTCTTCCACGAACATCTTCCCCTCTTTGCCAGCATTTCCCACAGAATCATCAACATCCTCAGCAATAGCCTCCATCTCTTTATACTCCTGCTGACCATCAGCATCCTCAGAGATCTCTTGAACATCCATATCCTTAGCCTCATCACCCTAGGTGGATTCGTCGGAAGCACTCTCAGAATAATCAATAAGTTTGGCCTTGGGAGCAGGTTTGCCAGCAATTCGCCCAGACCGCCTAACTCCTGAGGAGAAGCCCTCCTTAATATTTTTTGCAGATGAATGAGACTTGCTACCTTGTCCCATAGGGGTCCTATAGGGATTTTTAGGGGTCCCCACAGCAGCCCCCACAGTGCCAGCTTCACCAGCTTGAGTCTTCCTCTTCTTGCACTTCGTACTAATAGTAGAGCCTAGAGTATCTATGGGAATCTCCTCAAGCGTAGAAAAAGAAACTTCTTTGATCTTAGTAGAAGCAGGGGAAGGGCACGGTTTTTCAACAACAACAGTAAAATCAGGGTTTGAAGATATTTCCCCACTATTAGTCTGAATTTCCTTAGAAGGCTCTAGGGCAAGATGGAATTTGTAAAGACAGAGGATGAGGCCTTGATGAAGGGGGATGGGTTTCTTAGTAGGTTTCTTGGCCAGTTTAGCTCTAACCCTAAGAACAGAATGCTCAAGGGAAGATAAAAGATAAAATGGAAAGTTAATATGTGCATTGCGTCTAAAGTGATCCAGAAGGGGAAGATGATAGTTATAGAACCTAGTGAAGTGCCCCTCCAAAGTGAAATACTTCATAAGGAGAAAACACACATCGTCCCAAGGCTCGGGTAGCTTGGCTTGCTCGAATCCCCCCTGATAGGGAACGAGTTCTTCGCCATCTCCAAGAAAGAGTTCTAGCTTGAATGGTCTGCAATTATGGTTTTCCTTTGCAGTTTAATCCCCAGAGTAGACATGCCAGTTGCCATAGCAATGACCCTTTCTGAAATCTTGAAACTAATTCCCCCCACAGAGACACGCTGGTTTTGCCAAGACCTAGCGAACTGTTCAGACAAGTTTTCATCATACCCATTGAGCCGCTCCAAATAGGGACTGATCCCACCCTCTTTACAATAATGCCAGACCACCAGGTTATCTTTGAACTCGCAACAAGAAACGAGCTCCGTTCAAATTCTATCGCCACCCATCTTGGACTTACAGAGCAAATCACGAAAACCCCAAATTTCCACAGAGTTCATATACAGGGTACCATTAACCCCTTGATCAAGGATAATGATAATGGTAATCGAACAACACACATTATCATTAATAAGGAATGCCTTACAAAGATAATGCTTACTCTTCCCATGCTTAATCATAATTTCACGACAAACACTATAATGAGCAAGTAAGTTGCTTGCCTTACCAGAAGGGCATAATAAGGTAGAAATAACAATAATCAAGAAAGTACAAAAAATCTCGTACTTCAAGATGCACGTCAGCATCCTCCAGTAGAGCTGACGAAGTGATCTATCTTTCCAATAAATCTGACTCATCCTTGACACGTCACTTCCTTTTGAATAAGATCCCTAATGTTATAAGGGATGTAGTCAATTTGGTGCCAACATCGCCAATTTGAATACTGTTGGCCAAGTTTGGCACAAGCATCTGCAACCCCATTACCCTCTCGATAAATATGAGAGATGTCCACCCTGGGAATCTTCTACAGGAGAATCTGAATATCCATAATAATATCTTTCAGCTTAATACCAATGGTCGACACATTGTTCACCGCATCAAGAACTATTTTGGAGTCCCCCTGAATATTTAGATTTCTAATACCAAGGGAGATAGCCAATTTAATCCCCCATAGAAGAGCAATTGCTTCAGCATAATTATTGCTTTGACAGCCTAACCCACTAGCATAGACAGCAACCATCCACCCTTTGTCATCCCTTATAATCCCTCCACCACTAGCTTTGCCATCCGCCTTAGAAGCCCCATCAAAGTTTAGTTTTAGCCAGTTAGGCTTCGAAGGACTCCATCTAGTGTTAAACCTCTACAACCTTTTGGAATTATTATGAACAAGAATATGATTTAGGATCTTCCAATTAGCCACAATTTGTTCCTCTTCATGGGTTAGAGGTTTTTCCACAATACGGATATGGGCATTAGTGACACTTTCCATTAGAGTCTTAACAAAAGAGTGAGTAACCTGAGAGGCATCTCTAGTAGTATCCCTAAAAATTCTGTGATTACGTTCTTTCCATAAAGTCCAGCCCAAACAGGGTAGAGTTTGGTTCTATAACTCAATAAGCCAGGGATGAGAAAAGGTAGCATACCAACTGGTAGTAACTTCCTTAATATCAGAATTATAGACCCACTGAAAGCCAAAGTTTCTTAAGATTATGTTCCAGATTTCCCTGGCAAAATCATAGTGTATGAAAAGATGAGAAATAGTTTCCTCCTTTACACAGCACAAACAACATCTATTGACCAAAGTAAACCCTCGCTTCTGTAAGTTGTCTAGGGTTAGAATTTTGTTATGAACAGATGCCCACCAAAACATATTGATTTTCGATAAAAGTTTATGATTCCAAACTTTTCTCCATATCTCCTTTCTATGAACCTTAGGAACCAACAGATGGTAAGCAGACTTGACAAAGAAGCGTCCATTCTTATCTAGCCACCAATACTGCTCATCCTCTCGAGGGAAGAGAGGGATTCTAATCCCCTGAATCAAATGTTGAACAACTCGAGCTCTAGCAGTGAGATCTGGGCGATGGGCACAACAATCCAATAAGTTTTTCCAGCTTCTATTGCCATTATTATTAACCATGTAATTGCAGACTTTATCCCCAAAAAACTAAGTAGCAATGCCAGTAATAGCTCCATAATCCCCCTGAGTAATAAGAGCCTTATATTTTATCCAAATATCATTCCAGAAATTAATAGACATACCATTTCCCAATTTCCATCTAACCCCTTGCTTAAGAAGGCTTCTGGATTTCAGCAGTTTATTCCAGATAACAGATCCCTGAGGTAACCCTTCCTGTTGGAGAAAGCTGGACCAATCAGTGGCATGAAGATATTTGGCTTGCATGATTTCCCCCCAATCTTTGTGGTTATAAATCAGGTTCCAGTTGACTTTGGAAAGGAGGGCTTTATTCATGTTGCGGATGGATCTAATATTGAGACCACCATGGGATTTAGGAAGACACACTTTTTCCCAGCTGACCAAAGACATTCATTGTTTGTCTTCAACCCCCGTCCATAAAAATTTTCTTTGAATCTATTCCAATTTGTCAACAAAAGAACTAGGTATCTTAAAAAGAGATAGGAAATAAGTAGGTATACCTTGCAGGGAGGCACAAGGAAGCTGTAATTTGCCCGCACTACTGAGTAATTTCCCTTTCCAGCCCATCAATTTCTTCTGAGTTCTTTCCAATATTCCATTCCAGAAACCTTGAGACACCTCTTTGATCATAAGGGGGAGGCCAAGGTAAATAGCAGGAAGATCAGCTTTAGCACAAAACAGGATATTAATGATTTTTTGTCAGAGATCATTAGTAGTATTAAAAAAATACACATTGCTCTTTTGGAAATTTATGCTTTGACCAGAAGCTTTGGTATAGTTATTTAAAATATTCTTCCAACTCTGAGCTTCAATCACAGAAGAGATGCCAAAAAGAATGGTATCATCAACAAACTGCTGCATAGACATAGGGGGAAGGGAGGAAGCAGGTTTGATGCCCAAGAGATCCTTAGAAGAGATATTAGCTTGAATATGTCTCCCCAGGGCTTCCACCATCATGATAAACAAGTAAGGGGAAAGAGGATCCCCCTAGTGGAGCCCTCTCGAGGAAGAGAAAAAACCCCTAGGGACCCCATTGACCAGCACCGAGAATTTAGCAGAAGAAACAACCTTTTGAATGAGAAGAGAGGTTTTATTATTGAACCCAAACTTCCTAATGACTTGAAACAGAAAAGTCCATGAGACCCTATCGTAGGCTTTAGAGATATCTAACTTAAGAGCCATACCAGGGATTCTACTCTTGTCCATGGAATGAATAGTTTCATGAGTGGAGATCACAACATCAAGAATTTGACAGCTCGGGACAAAGCCTTTCTGAGAAGGTGAAATAATTTTATCTAAAAAAGGTTGAAGTCTCATGACAAGAACTTTAATGCATAGCTTATAGACAGTATTACACAGACTAATGGGTCTGAACTCAGAAAGATGAGCAGGCTTCAACTTTTTAGGAACAAGGACAATAAAAGTATTATTGATCTGCTTTAAAAGTTTACCAGTTTTGAAGAAGTCTCTAACAGCAAGAGTGAGATCAGCCCCCACAATATCCCAATATTCCTGGGAAAAAATAAGAGGGAAGCCATCAAGGCCCGGAGCTTTGAAGGGGTCCATAGAGAATAAAACAGCATGAACCTCCTCCTTAGATATAGGCTTTAACATTTCTAGGTTATCTTCCTTAGTTATCAGACAGGGAATCTTGTCAATGAACTGATTCATAATCCTGCCATTCTCATCATTGTTAGCTTGTTCAGTCAACAAATTCTGAAAGAATAACATAGCTTGATCTCCAATCTCATTATCCTCAGTGATAGTATTGCCATTTTCCAAACATAATTTTGTTATGGAGTTAGCCTTCCTATGTTTCATGGCTGAAAGATGAAAAAAGGCTGTATTCTTATCTCCCTCTTTAAGCCACTGAATCCTGGACTTCTGTTTCCAATAGACCTCTTCTCTGCTCATAAGATTCTTCTAGTCAGAAATCCAATCATATTTTTCCTTAGTAGTGTCTTCTGAATCATCTCCTTGGTCAATCCGCTGCTGGATATCTGCTAGTTTTCTGGCCATATTTTTCTTCTGAAGAAACACATTACCAAAACTATATATATTCCACCCACGAACTTCTTACTTAATGTGTAGGAGATTTTTAACCAATCTGAACATAGGAGTACCTTGAATAGGAATTTGCCACCATTGAGCCACAAGTTGTCTAAAGTCTCTATGCTTGATCTACATAGCTTCAAAATGGAAAGGGAAGGGACCCCGTTGGCTCTGATCTTTCCAATTGAGGAAGATAGGGCAGTGATCAGACATGGTTCTAGGAAAAGCTTGCAGATTTATATTATGATGATTATCCCAATTACTAGAAATAAGAAACCTGTCTAATTTTACTTGGATCATTTGGTCTCCTCTTCTTCTATTACACCAGGTAAAATTTTGATTCTGCAATTCCACATCAAGCAATCCACAAACATTGATGAATTCTGCAAAATCAAACATGCTGTCAAAATAATCAAGGATCCCACTAGATTTCTCAAAAGGATATAAGGGAGTGTTGAAGTCACCAGCCAACATCCATCGAGAGCATGAGATATTGGTCAGAAAGGTACTCAAATCAGTCCGCAATGTTTGCCTCAAAGTTCTAGTATTTGGGGCATAAATATTGATTAAAGACTAGTTTAAGGAAGGCAAAGAGAAGTTAATGACCAGAAAATGCTTGCTAGAAGCAACAAGAGAACCCTGGAGTTTGGCACTATTCCACATAGTAACAATCCCACCAGAGGCCCCTATAGCCAGACTAATGCAGAAAGTAGCCTTGGGCCATATGTAATCAGCTATCTTCTTAAAGCTCTCCTCATTCATCTTGACCTCTTGAAGTAACAGAATATCTAACTTATTATCTAAAATACAGTTTTTAACCTCAAATTGTTTAGTGGAGCTATTAAAGCCCCTCAAATTCTAGGATAGGATTCTCATTTAGAAGGTTTGAGGGATTGGACCTCCAGTGTTTTCTGCTTACCACTGGCAATCTCTCTTTGCCTTGTTTCTCTGAGGGTCAGTCTCCCTTGTTTGGAGTCAGTGCCTACATTCGTAGATTTTTTGCCTCTACGGTTCTTTTTGTTAGGGGTAATCCATTCGTCTTGCTCATTACCACTACCACTTGGACCTATTTCAACTGTTAATGAGTTAGCTGATTGGTCCCCTGTTTCCATAGCATGAGAAGCATCTTGGGTAAAATTTAAGGTTGTTACTCCATCAGTACCTACAATTTCTGGAGGTAGAACATCCTAATCATCCCTCAAAACCTTGCCCTCTTCATCATCCCCATCGATAGAGTGGGATCGTATTTCACCCTCAATCATATTGGTCTGTTGATCCATATGATTATCTATTTCTGAAGTAGCATTCTGACAATCTTTTTCCATAATCTTCTCAGTATTATCTGCTAGGAAAGCATTTTCCTCATTACCCCCCATTCCCTGATTGACAAGGGTACCATTTTTGTGTGAATGATCCGCAGCCTCATTAGGAGGAGCAACCTCAGTATGAAGATCAGCCTCCTTTCCCATTTGCTTCAACTTGCATTGGGTCATTACATGACCCTTCTTCTTGCATATTTGACAGAAGGTAGTAGCATTTTTGTAGAGAATCAGCTGGGTCCAAATCCCATATTTAGAGTTTAACTCTATGGACATGGGAAGGGTTTGATTAATCTCCACATTAACACAAAACTAGGCATATACACACCTAGATTGAATGCAAGTAGTATGATCCATAGTAACATACTGGCCAAAGGGTCCCCAATAGCAGTAAATATTTTTTCATCCCAAAATTCTAAGGGAAACCCTGGCAATCTTACCCAAATAGGAGCTAACTTGTTGAGGTTCGTGTTAGGGTCAAACCCAAGTTTCCAAGGGCACAAAGCAAGCAAATGAGAACCATAAATCCAGGGTCCTCCTGCAAGAATAGCTATCATATCCTCCCTATTCGTAAATTTAAATAGGAATAGACCTCTTGCCATAGCAATGACCGAAACACTACCTTTGATTCTCCATCGAGAAATCACCCATTTCCTAACCATCTCAATATTAGGATGGAAGGAGAAAAACTTACGGACCAGAGCAAGATCCATGGCCGCCACTATTTCTTCAATTAGATCGTCTGGAATATCTAGAGCCATACCTTCCACAGAATCCTTTTTGACAGGAAGCCCCAACCTGCTTTTAGGGGAGCACATCTTTTCCCCTATTAACGCGCTCTTCCATCCTTTGGAAGGGTCTTCCTCCATCATGTTCGAGTTCCCAGAGGCACTGCCCAAGGCAGCAGCCTCCATTAGCACAGAAAGCAATCAGATCTAAAACCCTAAAAACCCTAAAAAGCTATGGAACGCAGAGAGTGCTTCATTACTAGTTGTTTTTTAATCTTTGTTTAATAATTGATGCACATGTTGGAGGTGTGATAAGCTTTCAATGTTAATTGATATGCTTGTAATAAGTTTGGTCACAAGGCTATTGAATGTAGAAGCAAGATGAATCAGAATTCATTTAGGCCTCCTAGGTACAATACTGTGAGCTCTCATGGTCAGTGTCATGCCTAAAACAAGGTTAGTCATAAGCCTAATGGATACATGAGCAAAATGATGAGGAATGGTTTCATGAACAAGAACAATGCTAGGACCTCTCAGGTCTTCTATGGCTACTGTTATGCATATAACAATTATGGTCATAAGGCTGCTAACTATAGATCTAATGTAAGAAGAGATGGTTACGCTCCGTAGTCCAATATCACCTACTAAAATTGCAATAAATTAGGACACATTGCAAGGTTCTATAGGGGAAAGAGTGTAAGGTCCTCTGCTCCTCAAAAGAAGGTTGATATTGCTCTATAAAAGAAGGAAATAAACTGGACATGGAGGAAGAAGGAAGAAAACAAAGTAAAGGAAGGATTTGCACCTCTACCCGGTGCAAATGGATCCTCCGTAAACTAAAAGGAGGAAGTATTGGTTCAGAAGGAGTTGCAACTACAAACATTTTTAAATCCCCTAAATGCATAAGATGCTAAAATCTTCAGCATATTGGCTAAAAATTATATGAATATGT
Organism: Cunninghamia lanceolata; assembly: GCA_027924645.1. Taxonomy (NCBI): domain Eukaryota; kingdom Viridiplantae; phylum Streptophyta; class Pinopsida; order Cupressales; family Cupressaceae; genus Cunninghamia; species Cunninghamia lanceolata. The sequence goes on along the minus strand of BSBN01000872.1, from coordinate 768,024 downwards.
TTGTCTAGCAATATCATGATGTGTGATCAAAATTATGGACCAAATGGACCCTTTGCGAAGGATTGCTAAATGATCATAGGTTTATGCATAATAAAAAGATTAGGTCAAGAATAAAGAATTCAATTAATCTGGAGTACTTAGGGTTGGTGAGAAGCCTATTTAGGCAATACTTGATCAAATTTGATCTCATTTGAACAAATTTGAGAGCGAGAAAGAGAAAAGGAGAGAAGAAGATCTTCAGCAAACCTTGTGTGCAAACCCTAGCGATAAATTTATCAAGTATTCCTCAAATTTGTGGTTAAACCCTAGTTTACTAAAAGAATTGTCATGGCAAAACTAGTAGTAGTTGATGAACTATGGAGAGACCAAGATTGAAGTTTAAGAAACATCCATACATATCCACTGAAACTAATAAGGATGGATCATTTTCTAGCATTCCCTCCAATGTGTTACATACAAAAGATGTCCAGATATATATCCACTCATAGTTGGATGAGTATGATCACCTAATGGAACAATTCAAAAATGATAATATGATGGGTGATGATTTCCAATTGAAAGCAAAATTTGCAAACGTTGTTGCAAAATGACTTGACATTTGGAAGGGTTTCCCTAACTTATGATATGAGGAAGAATTGGTCAGGATTGCCCTAAATCAGATTCATGAGGACTTTTTCTACCTTGGTCAACCATATATGATCACTAAAGAAGCCATCAAGGTTGTGACTGGACTATGCTCCTCTGAACCAGTGCCTATACTGAAATCAGTGAAGAATGAGGAAGTGATGAGACTCACCAGAGCAAAATTTGATAAAAGAACCCTAACAGTGGATTATATTACTGATCTACGGGTCTAGTATGCCACTATGGGCATTGCCTACAAAGTGTACTACACAAAAAGAGAGGGGACTGCTACGGCTACTGCCATTTACACTACCCATCAAATGGTGAAAGAAGGGAAGGACTATGACCTCTATTAGCTATTGCGGCAGCAATTGCTAAACAATTTGAAGAGAACCAAGGAAACAAAATACAAATTTCATTATAGATCCTTAATCATTTACCTTATGTTCTATTTCCTAAGGGAATTACCTTCAATGAAGGGTATGGTGTGGAAGGTAGATACCCCTGTTTCTCACCAAATTAAAAACTATATGCTTAGCTTTCCTGACCATAAAAATTGTAACACACTATCATGGGGTTTCTTGAATACCTTTCAAAATGATATGCAAGAAAGAGAAAGGATACTAGGGAAGGTTGTTGAAAAATATAAGAATGATATTACATTTATGGTGGATAAGGATAATTGCTACATGGAAGCAATAGAGCCAAGAACCTTTTGGATAACCACCCTACCCTATAAATTGTTTGAACAAGATTTGATTGGATATGCTGATATGTTGCTCAGAAAACGCAAGGATCCTGTTACAGAAAGATTTGGAACTTATGATGAGATCACCAACAAAAAAATCTTGAAGGATGTGAAAGAAAAGGTAGAAACTTGATGAAATCAAAATTGGAGGAAATGGTTGACACTCCTGAGGCTCCTACAGGAGAAGCCCAGACATCTTTTTCTACACATCCACCTAAAAGGACAAGTAGGTCTTCCTCTTATGCTACTACCTCTTCAAAATCCTCTAGACCTACTCCTACATATCCCAGCAAGAAAAGAACTGCCACTAAAGTGTTGGTACAAACCAAGACTACAGGGACAAAGAAGCATAGACCTAAGGTGCAAGAAAAAAAAGGAAAGATAAATCTGGTGAATTTTGAGGATGATGAAGAGGATGAAGAGGAAGAGAAGAAAACATTTATATTAAAGAAAATAACAAGGCAAGGAGAGGAGGAAGCAACATCTAAAGGACAAAAAGATAAAGAAATCAAAGAAGGCTCCTTTGGAAGTATCTGAATATGTGCCTCTACAACTTTCAACGCTACTACAAATGCAATTTCAGAGCATGGTGCATTGAAAGGAGTTGCAGATCTCTATGATGAAATACCACCTACTAACAAAGCCACAATTGAGAAGGCCATAGTTATGTACATGATGGGCTTTAATATAGCCCTAATTGAGATCATTGATAAACTTCCTACAAGTCTTGCAGACATACTTACAGATAAGAGGAATAAAGCTATGGCAAAAGACATTGAGATGAGGAATCAAGCAATTGAAAAGGTTGATCCTTCTATCTCTAATGAAGATAAAGTTAAAGTCTCTCAAAAACAAGCAAAAGAATTCAGAACAAAAAGAAGAATAAACATCCTAATGGGAAAAGGCAAGGAAGAAATAGAGAGATTGGAAAAAGAGACAATAGAGAAAATTACAAAAATTCTTGAAGAGTTGAAGAATGCTAAAGTAATTGATATACCTGATGTGCCCATTCAAGATATAGATCTATCTACCTTTGAAGGCAATGCAACTGATGGTGATGAGACTACAAAGAATTCTTAGATGAATGAGGATACTATTCATCTAGAAGCACGAGATGACAAAGATCAAGGAAAAATAAGTACCCCTCCTCTAGATACCATAGGAGCACAGAGTTCAGGAGATCAGGTTGAAGTAAATGAACCCCCTCTAAAAAATACTGACTCTGGTGTAGAACATGACAATCCTCCTCCAGAAGATACAAGGAAGGATGAACAAAGGAAAGAAGATAACCTTGAGGAGAAACAAGATAAAGATGATTAGGATAAAATAGAGGAGAAAAATCAAGATGAAAAAGATAAGGATGAATCAAAAATGAAGAAAGAAGAAAGAGTGGAAGACATAAATTAGAGTTCTTCAAAGTCAGACTCTTTCAAAGACCTATTAGATTTGTAGATGTAGTATCAAACAGTGATTACCCCACAACTTATGCAAATTCTTACTCATGAAGGGCAAGTAGACTTGTCAAACATTTCAGCCCTTCACAAACTACATCTTGGAGACATCATGCATGCTTCTACAAGAAAGGAATTCTTGCAAGGAAATCTAAAGAAAACCAATTTGGTTGAAGATGTAGTGAAGCTGATACAGGAAGGGTTACCAGATGTAAGCATTGATTCCTCTCTATCTCTAGAGAAAAAGCTAAATCTTTTAATGATTCCTTCAAGGATCACTCCTCACACATTAAACAAAAGATAGAACAAGAGTCCTTAAGGAAGATGAATGATAAAAGGTTGGCTGAGATGTCTAATAAATGTATCAATGCAGATAATAAACTAGAGGAAAATATAAAGATGTTTAACTGATGCATCAATGAAGTCACTACTTTATACTTGTTTTGTTTGAAATGGCCTAACTCCACAAAGAACATCAAAGCTCATATTGACTCCATTGAGTCACAGATCTCCAAATTCACCAAAGTATATGACCTGTCAAAAGACAAGAATGGGGTAACCATGGCACAAGTTGAAAATCTTCATGCACAAATGTCACAGCTACAGGACCAAAGAGAACAAATAAAGAAGCAGTTTGGTTAGTTGAGAGAAGCAGTGAATCTAAGACTTGCTTCATTATCAGGGTTTTTTGGTAAAGCTAAGAAGATTGAACAAAAGATGAAGACACCTTGTAGTATTGATGAGGTTGAGAACTTATATGTGCAGTTTGAATGATAAAATCACATCCCCACCAAAGAAAAAAGCAATTTGGGCATCTACTTTCACTCAAATCAAGGTAATATATAAAGCCATTTTACCTTCTAAATGAGTTGTAGAGTATTGTATGGAAGAAAATTTTGAATGTATATTGACTTGCGGAGGACAATAGTGTACATAAGATCAATTTTTGAGGCATTTTCATCTCAGGGGAGAATTGTTTGTAAAAATTATATAGTGAGGGGCAGTTTATATAATTTTGGGATAATTAGACCCTCTATTCTTGCTGTCAAAGGGGAAGAGAAAGGAATTTACATCTAAGGGGGAGTGGTTGTACACATTTTATTTTGGGTGTTGCCATCAATGACAAAGGAGGAGATTGTTGGCAATATGTGTTTTCATTTATGTCAACTCTATATGTGTCAACCTGAGGTCAGAAATGGTTGAAGCTGATGGATTGTGGAAGATTTGAGAGAGATAATTTGACTAAGTTAAAGACATAGGATCGGCATGCTTTTAAGGTGGGTCAGTCTGGAAGACTTAGCAGATGTATAAAAATTATCCAAGTATAAGAATGGTTATCTTCCTAATATCTAAATGTGTTGTGGTGTGTAAAACTATTCTAACATGTTTTCTCTATATCTACAATGATAACCTATCATTTTGGAGTATCACACTTAGAGAAATGTTGCAGAAGATTGGTTAAGGCCTTCACAGTATATATCCTAAGGTAGAGTTACAACATTTTGGTCCACATTCCTTCATAGTGCAAGATTTAGTCTTGTGGTTTAGAATCTAAGATGACTGACATATGAACATGCTTTATGCAAGATTTAAGCTCATTACACCTTCAACAGAGAAAGTTATAAGTAGTAGTGTTTCGGATTGTGACTTGACAGTATAAAGCAATGGTGGAGACCTATTGGAATGCTCCACATTCCTCTGAAAGAGAAATTGTGCCCATGTGGCTTTGAAAATATGTTTGGAGATGTGTAATGCACACTAACTTATAGTATCAAGTGCTCTTATGGTCCACAAGGTAAGATTTCAAGTGACAGAAGTAACACAGATAGTTCCGGATGTAGAAGTACTCTATAGAACATATGTTTTAATACTTACAAAAAATGGAGAAGGTATAGATCAGCTATATGAGTGTTTGCAAAGACCCTACATACCTTATAGTAACTTAGGTTTGAACCACATGCAAGTTTCTCTTACTTCCGGTATCACTCAAGCTATTTAAGTCATCTTAAGTTATGTGTATACATAAATTCTAATCATAGTGCAGCTGAGTCAAATGTATCTGCATTTCTCTGAAAATGATAGATATGATTGTGTGGATCTAGTAATACATTTATAACATTGTACAAGTTCATTGATGAGTATTTCAGTTAACTTGGTGATCCACAATGCAATATCCTAAGTTTTGATGTGTCACAGTCAGTTTGAAATGCTATGTTTTCATCAGTTCAACATGATTCTTGTTTTGTAGATGCATGCATTAATTAGATACTTCAAGAGAATGGTGTAAGGATAGTGTTGAGAAGATACATGGTTGAAATCTTGGTCTATATATTGTTTTTGGCTTCTCCTGAATGGTGTGAAGATGGACAGTTAGTAGTGGCAGTGCTAGTTGAGCCGACAGCTTGGTTTCCTTCATATGTGGTGGATCCTAATCCATTGTTTTGGCATTGAAGGATGTGTTGTGATATTTTTTGGGTCCCATTGTGATGTGTGGTGATATGCAACCCATTCTCTTTCCATATTAGATATGTTTGATGTCAACTTATGGAGAATTATGCATTTCATCTAAAGGTTTTTCTGGTGCCAACCTAATTGAAGTTTTGAGTGGTTGTGGAGGATATATTTATATATATAGAAGAACAAATTCATTTGTGTGATGGTGATGTAAGTGTGAAGGTGATAGAGTAGAATGGGAAGCATGAAGTGTGCAAAGTCAGTATGATGAACTAATTGTGTAGAAAAGAGGACTGCAATATAGACACATGAGTCAGATGCTTCTTTCATAGCAGTTCATATTTATGTTTTCATTGTAATTCTTTGTAGTAGTGAGCTTTCTGCAAGGAGTTGTAGCTTCCTTGGGTTGTAGCCCTAAAACAAAGTCAGCATGGAGTTGTATCTTCCTTGGCTTGTAACCCTAAAACAATGTTGTAAACTTTTATAAGCAGTGAGCATTATATTGTGAGCTAACACTCACCATGGTTTTTCCCATTTTTGGGTTTTCTACGTAAAAATCCCGGTGTCAATGTGTTGATTACTGTGGTGTATGTTTTTGATATAATAAGGAAGGAAAAACCAGGGGCTAAACCCTTACAACAACAAACAAAAAAGGAACAGCAAAGGTTCACGAACAAAAGGAGCCACCAAACACAACTATAACAATAACAACATTAATAGTTGATAACCAGCAAATAGTAAAAACTAGTAGTTAGATAGTAAATAAACAGACACAAATAAACAAAGCTAGGGAGAAACATCCTCCTAGCCTTTAGCCAAAAATTCATATATTTTATCAAACTCTTTAACTTTCTCCTCATCTGTGCCATGGGCAAGGGTGTCATGCTCCTGCAGAAGAGTCAGGTTGAGCATAGCCGAGCAACAAAGCATACTACTTATGAAACATCCAATGGATCGAACCTTCTACTCAAGAGATTCAACATGGCCTCTGAGAATAGTAATTGTTGGATACAAGGAAGATAACTAAGAGGGGGGGTGAATCAGTTATCTCAAAATTTTCTTAACTTTCTTTTCTTTTGTTATCTTAATATTCAGTGTTGCATCAAAACATGAAAGCATATATAATCATAAGAGCAGAAATAAAATCAACACACATAACACAAGGATTTTTACGTGGAAACCCTGTTAAGGGAAAAACCACGGGGTGACTCACCCAAGATTGTATTCTCTGTTAAAAGAATAAAGGAGTACAAAATGGCACTTGCCAATTAGGGCTCACTGCCGAAGCACACTGCTCACAAGAGGCACACTGCCTACAAGAGATTCACTGTCTACAGAACTTACAGAAGATAATCAAGTGTTTGAACTGATGATAAGCATCAACAAATGCAAGAGTTCAGTTTCGGTTAGGCACAGTACACTGATCTGATGCACTTCATTCTTCCCCTATTTTAATGTTGTTGCTCTGTCACATCGAGACTTGAATTTCTACTTTTCTTTACACTTTATTTCATCACATATTCGCCACACACTTACATGCTGAAATCTATCTGTTATATATATCCGCATCAACGATTTTTATCAACTTTCTAGTCAGCACCAAGAATACTGCAAGTAATTAATCTGTCGGCTGAATCCATGCTTGATTTGTGATGCGTATCAAAAACATAGGCATATAAGTCATTAATCATGTCGGCCATCAATGTATAATCCCACAAATTGCTTGATCAACATGTTTTACTCATCTAGATTGATGTCTAATACTCTACTAGTCAATTCTTTCTCTGTCTGCTCTGCCTGACTGGAACCCAACACTCATGTGCTCATATCTTTTTCATGCTTTATCACCGGAGGCTAAATCTCTGGAATACAGCATTCATGATACCCCTCTTGACTTGTCCGAGTCTACAACTTGCTGAGCTACACCATCTGAGAGATCCGGACTTGATTGTCGGACCTTGTTACATACTCTGTTCTTGTTCACCGGACCAAAACAATCTTCAAACTGACTTCTAGTATAGACATACTATGTACTGCGGATGTGTGGGATAGACTTTGTTTCTATCAATGACAACACTTATGAAGCCACACAATGTCTCTTGCCAATAGTAATTTCATCCCCCTGACCATCACTTTCCTCCTTAGCATCCTCTTCAATCTCCTCCATAGTCATCACCTCCCCCTCTTGAGCATTATCATCAGGTCCAAAATCCCCTCCATCAGTATCCTCAGCTTGCTTCTCTTTTTCCTTTACCCCTTCGGTCTCCTCCAAGATCTCTTGAACCTCAATGTCTTCACCTTTAGACTGGTCATCCCCCTAAGTACAAGCCTCAAAGTCACTTTTAGAGTAATCAATTAATTTTTCCTGAGGGGCCGGTTTGCCAGCAATTCTACCAAACCTTCTAACACCCAAAGAGTAACCCTCATTCTTATCTTTGGCCACCATTTTAGTTTTGGTCTTTTTCAATGGTCCCTCACTGTCACTGTTAAGATTATTATGTGGTGTATGTTTTACTTTCTACTCTCTAAGTAATTTGATTTATCCTACAAATAAAGTAGTTAAGTTTTTTGTATATGCTGATTCACCCCCCTCTCAGCATCTCAGTGTGTTATATAGTGTCATCCTATAAGAATAGGCTTGGGATAACTTTAAGAGAAAAAATGAATAATTTCAAAGCCTTGGAGGAGCATGGGATACCACAAGTTCAGGATGGTGACAATTTAATCAAGTCTCTAAGTACATGGAAAGAGGAGTTCTAGAAAATTACACCAGAACTTATCCAATCACTTTTTCAAGATGACAAGGTCAGCCCAATCTTATGCAATGCCAAATTTGATAAGATTCTTAAGTTAAAGTAAGGTCTAGACAACTTTATTAAAGATGTCAGATTGGTAGTAGATGCTAGATATGTGATAGGATAGAACAAATTGAAGGGAATATTAGAGTACAAATGACCCTTTGATGAAGAATTTGAAAAGTGGATTTCCATATATTGGTAAAATCAGGAATATATGACATAAAGCAGGTTTTAATTTACTTGGTTTGTTTAAGGGGTAATTAATCTTTATATAATCATGAGTTACATCCCAAGATATATTGAGATTCTTCATCAATGTATGTAACTTGATGTACTTCAAATTTGATGGTTTTTTGATGTCTTTGAGTCTGTCAAAATCATGCACATCATAAGTGGCATTTTGGCTATTTAAGAAGATGAACTTTTAGTTGAAGGTAGTCAATTGAGAAGTGTGGAAAATCTATTTAGAGAATTTTCTAGTGGCTAGAAATCTTGTTGTGCTTTAACGCAATGTTAGTTAGAGTTATTTTTGAGATGCATATTCAGCCTCAGCCCTTGGTGGTTAGTTGTTGCAATGGAACATTTAGTAAAAAGATGAGGTGTAGGGACTATGGGATCACTCAAATCTTTTCTTCTTATGGAATAATAATAATCAGTTGGTGGCCCTAGCTTTCTTGTTTCTCATTAACCATCTTCCACTGCTTTGTGAGGAGGGGTGACCCATCAATATGAAGCTCTCTTAGCTTGAGATATCTCTATAATTGCCAATGAAAAATGGCATGTCATTCTCCCACAGACCCCAATAGTTTGACATGTCTCTCCAAGAACCTATATATGACTATTGGACATGGTGATCATTGGTCTCTAGGCTTAGTTTGAGGTTAAGGGGTCCCCTAACTTCAAGCTTCCTAATATCAAATTTCACCTATGGATCATCCTTTTCTTTCACATTTCTAGCTCTAGCAACTGCTTCAACTTAGCCCATGGGAAGTAATTGTTCAATTGACCTAGCCAATAGTTGTAATGAATTGGAGAGATCATTAGCTCTTAGTGTGGGTTCCATAACTACGCAATTCATATTTTACTCATAGGTGAACAAGTGTCACTTATCTAGGGGGTTATTCTCTTAAGGAATCTATTTATATAAGGGGATGTAATATTATTCTATAGAGGGGGAAAATAGTGAGAAAGAACTCTAAAGTTGATGTAATTCCATTTTCTAAGAAATAAAGAAAATTATATGTTGTCTATAATTTTGTGTTAACACTTTTTGATTGAATTGCATTATATGAGTGGATGCTTACTAGTATAATTGTCTCCTTTATTGTGTTAATTTTCTTGAGATAAATTGTTAAGGGTGATTAATCTCAACACACATTTTTTTGTCTATATTGTCAATCTTGGTTAGTGCATGTTTAAGGAATGTGGTAAATCTTTCTAGATGGACAATAAGATCGTTATACTAATAAAGGATAAGTAAAAATGATTATGCTTAAGTAACCCATAATACCCTAGTTTCTATCATTGCAAGATAATGACATTTGTGTTAAAACCATTAGAGATATTATTGCTAGGATAAGGGTTGTGGCATCATCTTGATGACTCTGTATTCCCAGAAACAGGTACTGATCAATTTCCAAAAATCCTCCCAACCCAATTTATGTTTAAGAATTCTTATCTTTCGAAGCATAATTTATCTATAATTTAATAAATTCATGTATGAGCCTAAAGATAAAAGGAGTGATTTGATGTTCTTTTCAATTGTAAATCCTAGTCAAACCTATATGAATATATATGCCTGTAGTTTCACTAAGATTATCTCAAATTAGTTTACCGTGCATAAATTTGGTGAACATTCATAGGGTAACCCCTTGATTCCAACATATCTCAAAGTGTAGAAGAGGTTTGCTTGCCTCTTGTTTGTTGGCCCACTTTTTTAGTAAATCTTGATCATGATGTGCTTGCATAACAAAACATGTGACTCTATAGATGATAAAAGAGCCTTGAATGGATATTTATTATGCCCAATTGTCATATCTATCATGCATCTTAATTTATGAAGAAACATCACTACATGAAAAATAGTTGAAATATAAAGAGAATGAATGAGAAATTTAGCAAAAATAATGGCATGTACAACTATCCACCTTGCTTTTAAGATTTTGGATAGCATGGAAATGAGAACTTTGCTAATTTGATCCCAACCAATACTACAATGTCTAGTCCCCAAATCTCACAACCATATGAGATTGTTGGTGACACTAAAGTTTGAAAAATATATATTTTTGTTTTGGCATCTTGAAAATTAGAGTTGGAAACATTGTCTCTCAAGTATATTAAGTGCAATTTAACCCTTGCACAATATTTCTTCTATAATAGAGAATATATTGAAAGAAAGTCTAGTGAAAGGCACACCAAGATAAGTATAATAGGAAACCACTTTAACCAAATTTATTTTTATAGATGAGATTAGTTGTGTAAGTGTTTATTTTTTAGTTGTGTTGAAAACCATGACCTTAATTTTATTCAATGTCACTAGTAAACCATGAACCTCACAAAATGAACTCAATATATCAAAATAGTAGAGAGCAATGTGCCTTCCACATATAATAGTTGACAATTCAATTTAATACTAACAATATATTATATAATTTCTTAATGCACCTTCCACATGCAATGGTTGGAAATCCAATTTTATGCTAGTTACAAGATATTGTATAATTTAAAAATTTTGAATAACTCACAACTATTCATAACAATGTTCAATTACAATAAAGGTTAGTAGATTAACTATAATTACATGAAAAATAGACAAAATTATAAGTTTTAGTAAATTTGATAAACATTATTTTATTCTCAATATTAATTGGCTAAACATCACAAATAATTTCATCTAATAGATGCTTGGGACATGAACTAATAAAGAAGACAATCAATAATTATTATTTTTCAAGAGTAAAATCTTACTCTTTAAAAGATAAATTAAATGAAATTTGTATTGTTCAACAAAATAGATAATTAGCATTTCTACTCCAACACAAAAGTTTTCTAGTTTCTATTTTGCATTTGTTTCCCCTGACTCACCCCACTAAACAAAAGAAGAAGAAATAGAGTAACATTCCTTCTTCAAGATAGTAAAGTCTTGGCATTTGGACGATGAAATAATTGAACTACATAGTCAACAAAACATCAAAAAAATGTTTGTTGTTTTGCAAACAAATAAAATGACAACTACATCTTTCAATAGATGGAAGAATCTTGTCTACTTTTCTCAAAAATGTATGGTTGTGTGGACGTGACAAAGACACCTTAACTGCAAATAGTGTAATATTATTATTGAAATTGCTCCAATGTTTAGGAATCTTTTTTGTTTATGCAAGTAAAACAAAATTTATTTTAGTTCTTATTGATAAATATAAATAAGATTTTCTTTTATCTATATTAAGTTTTAACATGTATATAATCTTTTGTTTAACTAAATACTGAACATTAATGACAAGTTGTTGACATGTTCCCATCATAAAGAAGAAGAAAAAGAGTAACATTCCTTATGATAGTAAAGTCTTGACATTTGGAAGATGAAATAATTGAACTACATAGTCAAAAAAACATTAGAAAATGTTTGTAATTTTAAAGACAAATAAAATGATAACTACAACTTTTAACAAATGGAAGACTCTTGTCTACTGTTTCCAAAAATGTACATGATAGTGTGGATGTGATAAAGATAATTTAACTGCATATAGTTTAAGAGTATCATCGGTGTTGCTCCAATGTTTAGGAATCTATTTCTTTATGCAAGTAAAATGTAGAGTATTTTAGTTCTTATTGATAAATATAGATAAGATTTGCTTTGATCTATATTAAATTTCAACATGTATATTTCTTTTGGTTTAACCAAAGGAAGTATTGAACATGGATGACAAGCTAATGACATGTTCCCATCATATAAATTTTTTAAAAAGCAATTAAACTAAATGTTTTTATAATTATATTTTATATTCCAATTACACTAAAGTTACTTAATACCACTATTTACCAAAATTGAATACTTGTTCAAAAATAACACAAAAGGCTTGCATATTTATGTTGATGAATCTATATGTACATCAATAGACGGCATTGCTAATTAATTAATTACATATGTTTTATCAACGATGATCTGCATGCTTGGTAGAGGTGTGAACTAAGGAAAATATATTGTTCCACATAGAAATTACATTTGTGAAACTATATGGACCTAGCTAATACCCCTCAATCTATCTAACAAACTAATAGCAACCTCATCTAAGACCTGAATGTATTTTCTTCTCCAATACCTTTTAACAATCAAGATTCCAAATACCCCTCAAAATCCAATAGCAAAACTTGCCATCCACTCAACATACCAATGCCACGGAATTTCTCCTCCCTCTTCATCCTCTTCTTCTTGAGGGGATTTCATATCAAAATTTTCCTTTTGTCCACATTTACATGATTTATTATTAACTGGAAATCCACAAAGACCAAGGTTCCCAGAGAAATAGGTAGGGTAGAATGTCGCAAATTGACCCCCTGGTGGGATTCTTCCACAAAACATGTTGTTAGATATAATGAAAATAGTCATAAATGAGAGTTTTAGTAGTTCAATTGGAATCTCTCCATGCAGTTTATTATTTGAAAGATCTAGTGACTCTAATTGCTCTAACATTCCAAAACTATCTGGAATCTTTCCAGTAAGACTGTTTCTTGTTAAATTCAATGTGTGTAGACCTTTAAGGTTTCCAATGGTTGAAGAAATGCCATTTGATAACTGATTTCCAGATAGATCAATGCAGGTAATAAGTAACAAAATAGAGCTAACATACACTTGCTCCAATTCTTTATTTCTCACTTGGATCTCTTCTTTGTAATAATACTCTGAATTAACATGACTACTATTTGAGATTTTTACTTGTGCATTCATTATAGCTATCAAATTTGCCAATTGTGGTGGTATGGCTCCAATCAAATTATTATGTGAAATATCTAACACATGGAGATTGGAAAGATTGCTTAATTGATTTGGAATGTGCCCATGAAGATCATTTGACCTCAAAACAAGTATCATCAACTCAGAGAAGTGTGCTAGCTAGAGGGGTATATTGCCCACTAATAAATTATCACCCACATCTAAAATATGCAAGGTAGAACAATTTTGAAGACTTGATGGTAAGTTTCCCTTCAACATATTGCCATTGAGTTGTAGAGTGACAAGATTGCTTAGCATTCCTATCTGAGCTGGAATCTCTCCAGTCAAATTGTTCTTTCCCAAGTTCAATCTTGTCAAATAAGAGCAATTAGTTAGGCTTGATGGTATCTTACCAGATAATCTATTCTTTGAGAGATCCAACACTTGTAGTCTTTGTAGAAGACCAATGGAAGAAGGAATGCCACCACTTAGATCATTTGCTGAAAATGACAAGAAACTAATACCATGTAGAATTCTGCCAATCTGCTTTGGGATTACACCTGAAAATCCATTTTGTGACAAATCCAATAGATGCAAAGATGGGGATGGTTCTGAAGGAACTGGAAGGTAACCATTCAACATATTCTTATGTAAATCTAAATAGGTCATGGAAGACATGCTCAAGGTAAAGGGTAGTTGACCTTGCAAGTTATTGTATGATAGATTCAGTCTGTGTAGATTGGTTAAATCTCCTAGCCAAGGTGGAATGTTTCCAAAGATATTATTCTAGGAGAGATCTAAAACTTGTAAGCTATATTGAGTTGAAAGGAATGGAGGCATGACACCTTCAATATTACAAGAAACCAAGTTCAAAGTTTGTAACAAAAATGGAGGTATCCATTTTGGGTCAACTTGGACAGTTAATTTATTATAAGAGAGGTAAAGCTCATCAAGATATCTAGTACTTTTGAAAGCATCAAGAGCAAAGTAGCCTTGTAGGTTGTTGGAAGAGAGGTCCATATATTCCACATTAGGGAGAAGTCCAATAGAAGTGGGAATGGTACCATTTAGCTTATTGCCTTGAAGAGAAAGATATTTTAAGGATGAAATGTTACCCAACGAGGAAGGCATTTGGCCACTCAAATTATTTTGGGAAAGATCGAGATCATTCAAAGATGAAAGTTGACCAAGGGAAGAAGGAATCTCTCCACTCAATGAGTTTTCCCTAAGATTTAGATGTTGAAGAGCAGAGGCGTTGCCAAGGGAAGAAGGAATCTTTCCACTCAATGAGTTTTCCGTAAGATCTAGATGTTGAAGAGCATAGGCATTGCCAAGGAAAGAAGGATTCTCTCCACTCAATGAGTTTTCGCTAAGATCTAGATGTTGAAGATCAAAGGCATTGCCAAGGGAAGAAGGAATCTCTCCACTCAATGAGTTTCCATGAAGATCCATGTGTTGAAGAGTGGAGATGTTGCCAATGGAATCAGGGATAAGACCTTCCATCTTTCCATATCCAAGATCAAGATAGACAAGGGAAGAAATATTTCCAATACAAGGTGGAATACTCCCTGTTATATCAGAGTTTGCCAAAACCAATGTGGTCAATTGCGGCCATTTATTGCATAATACATGACCTATATCTCCATTTATTGCAAAAGACAAACTAAGCTCTTGCAAATGAGGCATATTTCCCAACCATGAAGGCACAATGGAACTAAATGTGTTGGCATCTAAAATAAGATGGGAGAGGGAGGTGAGGTTTTGGATAGCATTGGGGATTATGGTCAGAGAGCACGATGAAAGGTCAAGGTGTTGGAGGAGATGGAGATGAGAAAGGGTAGCTTCCAATTCCTGACTTGTCATATTCAATGACACTCCACTAAGAGACAAATATTTTAACTCCCGTAGCTTCTTTGTCCACCATAAACTAGAGCTATTCAATCCCAAGTTGATTGAACCATCTAAAAACTGCAAGTGAGAGAGATTACTGAGTTGCCATGGAATTCTACCTTGGAATTCATTCCCGCCCAAGTTGAGATAAGTCAATGTATGCAAGGAGCCAAGACATGCAGGAATCTCACCTTCAAAATAGTTCTCTCGAAGATTGAGATGTCTCAATTTTTGGAGACCAAAAAGTTCTAAAAATAATAAAGAATTTAATATTAATAATTAAAATAAATTGTTGTTTAAAAAATAAAATAATTATTCATTACTTTTAATATAAATGAAATGTAAAATTACTATCAATTATTTAACCAATAAAAAAATTAATATTGAAATAAAACATCAAACACCAAAAGATATTATTATTTATATTCAAATGTAAACTTTAAAATATAAAAATAAAAAAATGATTGAATTAAAAAGTACCTTTGGGTAGAAGACCAGGGAACCGATTCCCGCTCAAGTCCAAATACTCCAGATACTTCAATTGGAACAAAACTGGAACAAGTGTTTTGAAACTATTGTTGGAGTAGTCATAAATATAATTTTTGGAGAAGCGGAGTTGGATGACATGGGAGGAGAATTGGCTGCATTTAACACCACGCCACTCGCAGCAATTAAACCCCCTCCATGTCTCCAATCTCTTGGCTGCATCTATATATGCCAATGAATCCATAGAATTCCCCACTGCAACTGCAACTGCATGTGGATCCATATAATATTCGTTCTTGAAAGCAAGGAGGGCATCTCTCTCATGGGGGAAGCATGAAACATAGCAGCTGGCGGTGACACAGCACCATGTCATCACAGTAAACAACCATAGCATAGCGCAGAATCTCAATCTCTCCATTTTACGAACTGATCTGCAACAATGTTTGGAAAAAACAATTGCACAGTAATTAAATAAGTGCGAATGCTGATTAAAAACTAAAGCAAAGAAGAAATGAAGTAGTAAAGAATGTATACCTGCAATAGAAAAGGAGACAAGTGAAGGAATGATGAATGATAAGAAAAGGGGTGGGAAAGAATATATAAGGCGTTACCATTGCGTTTTCCACACCAAGTCAAGAAAGATTAGGAAAATGGCGTTAGGAATAATGCGTTACAGCTGGAAAGCATTATGAGTCCATATCGTATTGACCAAGCTGGATCTTTTTAATATTTGACTTGACGAGTAATATGAAAATTAAATTACGAAATTGAGTAGACTGTTAATGAATTAAGAAGAAAGTTCGCACCCTTAATCATTTTCCACTTCCTTACTTTTACATAAAATTATTTAGTGTGTATTTATTTTTTAAATAATAAAACAATAAATTTAGATAAATGAATTGTATTTAATAGTTGAAAATATTTAAATATGGAATTCAAATAAATTAAATGTTATAATTAACTGTGGAAATTTAAATAAATTAAAAGTAAAGGTTTTTAGCTTTTAAATTGGTGCAGATGTTATTATTTCAATATGAGGAATCTATCTTTCATGATGTAATATTTTTCTAATTTATTGTCGACTTAAAAATCTAATCGTGTATTGAATCTAGACCTGAACCATATGCATCTATTTGAACCTAAAACTCATGAACCTATTCCATAATTTTCTGTCATCTTAGACTTGTTCACCTCTCTAAACTATTAATCTTCTTTTTTAGTTTAGTTTAATATTTTTCAAAACTCTTTGGTGAAATGTTAGTTAAGATCATGTAGTAGGTGAAATATATTTTCATAAAATTTTAATTAATTATATATTTTCATGTAAAACACACAAATACAAAGGGATTAGATGTGCCTAGGTTGCCCCAATACTAAGACAATCATATGAGTAATAATGAATAAGGATAAGTCATCTTAAGCATGATAAAATGAGTCCTCTATAATGTGAGCAATGTGAGTACTGTCATATGGGATGGTCAGAGATAAATCATGTAACGATGTGAGCATGAATTAATCATGTGATAGTGTCACCTAGGCTAATAGATATAGCAATGAACAAGGTGTGTGAAAATAGTTTATAAATGTAATGTCTGTCATGATCATATGTCATAGATGTTGTCTCAATAGAATAAGGGTAATAATAAATGCACTATCATATAATTCATCAAAAGATGTGTCAATAGATCATCTCAGATTATCAATAGTGGCAATTGTCAAGAGTAGTATCGTTTTAGGTCAAGTGTAGGTGATTAGGGCAAAAAAATTTGTATAGTGGTGAATACACCACGACTATATATAGAAAGGTAAAAGTGTGACAGTGAAACATCATTTACATATTCACCCCTATATAGTGAACTTTAATCGTATCGAGATGGTTCACCATAGAGGTCATATCCCTACATGTGTTGATAGAGATTGCATTTAGATTGATGCTGACAACCGTTAGAGGTAAGTAAGTGTCAAATTTGCTTAGTTTTTGTGAATTTTTACAAGTTTAAAGCACAATGAGAATAGTGTAAAAATAGTGTGAGAATTTTTTATTTTTAACCTGATATATGTGGGATCTAAATGCTTTCCTACAAAAGTGACCTAATTCTTGTGGGTTTGAACTAATACTCGTGTTGATTGTATGGTGACTATATTGAGACTCTTTAGTGGGCTATGTGTCATGCTTCATGGGTAAGCTAGACTATGGGGTTGTTGACTCTATTTTGTGTTTGACGAACCTTGTGTATTATTATTTTGAAATGCCTACTTTGTGCTTGAAGAATCTAGTGTATTGTTATTATTTTTAAACCCTAAACATACTAAGGTATTTGTGGTTAGACTATAGACTATTATACCCCTAGAGCTATAAATAGGTTCATAATGGATGATTTTATGTCATTGTGTGGATTGATTATGGTATGGTTAGACTTTACTTGTGCCTAGATGGGGACTAGGTGGCACTGGTTAAGCTCTTTGGATGAGGTCCTATGATGGATTATTATCCATAAGTGGTTGTCTTCTATAGAACTCATGGGCATGAATAATGGAAATGTAGTGTTGTTGACCTTTGCAATGTAAGATTTGTATTAACAAGTTAGGTAAATAACAAGCATCTACACTTACCAAAGGCAGTTAATAAATTCTTACTTTTACCAAATTTACACTATGGAGAAGAAACAAAATCAACTTATTTAAATATCTCTGAAATAACATTATAATTAAATATTTAGTTATTTAAGTGAAACAAAATAAAATGGTAAGAAACTTAATAAATTCTTTAGAGTATCCTCTAAAACCCTAGAAAAGAGATCAAATTAGAATACGAAAACTAACTAAATATGAGTTATAAGCACCTAAGTTGGATACACACAAGACATCATCAGTGAAAAGGACTTTGATACACACAACTCATAATAATTCACACTCCATCACTTTTTCCACGACTGCGACTGCACAGACAATTTAGACTTCATTCTGATACGGCAAACTATTTTCCAAAGTTTGTACTGACGGGAAATGCTGAGTGCCTTCTTCCCAACGCCAACACTTTTTGAACTTCATTTTATTCGTCTTCCCCACGGCAAGACTTTTCTGTCTTGGGCGAAAAAATAGCGATAAAAAAAAAAAAAACACGATTATATTCCTATGTGCAGTAAAATGTCACACTTTCTGTCATTGTTTTCATACTTACTCACCGCCTTAGACACGTCCACGCTCATAATGCAGTCACAATTTTCTGTTTTGAAGAGGAAATTTTCATACCAACTCACGGCTTTAGTTACGTCCACGCTCAGCACTTTCTTTAAATTTTCACACTTCTCGAAGATTTTTGATAGATTTTTGATAATCTTTACTGTTGAGTAATGTAGACCAAACACTTTCCAAAGCTTTTGTTGACAGAAAATGCTAAGTGCCTTCTCAGAAAATGCTCAATGCTTTTGTGTTGGAAAGGGAATGCTGTCATAGTTTAATTAATGTTTAAACATGGCGTTGGACAATAAAATATAATTAAGGGGTTGGTCATAATAAATATTATCTCAGATTTTTATATATGGCACTTATCAAGTCTAAATTATAGATTAATTTTTTCCTATGTTTTTTAATTTCGTTGGATCTTTTAATAATATCATTTTAGATTTTATTATAGTTATAATGAAATTTCTAATTTTATGTTTTATAACTAGTTTTCAAGTTTGGATGTTCTTTGTTTGTAAGAAGTTAAAATTATTAAGTTTGGCTTTCTACTGCTTACTACGTTATTTGACCAACCAGTTCATTTTTGTGTAGCAATCATTAATTGGGCCATGGAGGAGTTGTCATATTCTTCTCGCCTAGGTGGCATCAACATTTATTTGATCATGGATATGACCCCACTAATAGAACTTTATGGGCTCTTTTCAATATTGACAGTCATTCTTTTGGAGTTATTAATGTGTATGCTTCCAATGATGCTATTGAGTGATGCGCTAGATTGCTAATTCAATGCCTGCCACCACTTGGGTTTTCTGTGGATACTTTAATATGGTAGAGATGGTGTATGATAAAGATAAACCTTCTCCAATGTGTTGGATAGTTGGCAAAAGGGAAGCCTAGTACTTCATGCACAATAAATTAAGTCTTTTTTATCACAATATGGGCCGCCATCATAACCACCCACAATGGCATTCGTGGAGTAATTTCTCGGCTAGATTTGACAAAGTATATAAACGGTTTGATCATGCTATGCTTTTAGCACACTCTTTGTTTTTCATTTGCTAGTTGTTTCTCTCTTCTAGTGGAGCCTTTGTTGGATGTTGTCCTTTCCAACCACTTTCTCATTCAATTTTGCATTGAATGACAACTTGCTAAACCTAAGGCCAAGAAGACTCAATCTTTTCTTAACACTTCTTTGTTGAGTCATTAGTCCATGTTGGCCCACATCCAACATGTTTGGAATCTTGATCCTCAACCCACTCAATAGACATGTTGAATCAATTGGTGGAGTTGTGCTAGTAAAGGTACCTCCCATTTCTTGCGAATCAATGGCCACTAGCTAGCTAGGTTTCACCAACCCTCATGAGGCCAACACCTTGGAGCTCTACTAGGCCATTTTCACCCTAGAAGCCAATCCATTTTCTTTAGCTTTGCAGCTATGGGTGGTTGAGCTTTGACAACATAAGAAAATTGTTGATAGTCATACAACCATAGGTGCCTAGATTAAAGCCTTTTTTCTTTAACTTAAAGTGGGAGATAGAGCTTTTAAAGAGTTTTTTTAGGCTCTTCATGCTTGCCACACTTCCTAGTCTATTAAATAAATTAAAGAAGGCCATCAACTTTTGACTGAACTACCCGATATCCTTCAGGCTTTTTGTTCGTCATTATGAATAATTTTTCAAAGCTTAAACGTGAAAAAGATTTGCATGAATACCTTAGGGTTTTCCTTTGTCATCTTTCTTCTTCTCAACAAGTCTTTTGTAATCAATTGCTCTCCATTGCTGATCTCTAAGAAGTTGTGTTTTCTATGGCAAATGATAAAGATCCTAGCTGTGATGGTTTTCCTTGTGAATTCTACAAGGTTCTCTGGAACTTTGTGGATCTTCACAAAGTCTCTCTTGAAGCTTTTCATTCTAACTCTTTAGGAGAAATTATAAACAAAGGAAATGTTAAGTTCATACCTAAATCTAAAAATCTTGAGGAATTCTACAACTGGAGGTTGATTACCTTATTTATTGTCTCTTACATGGTCATAGCCAAAGCTCTTTCTTTGAAGGTGTCTCATATTCTTTCTCAAATTGTGTGTTTGGAACAAACTATTTTGATCAAGTCTAGATATATCCTGGATAATATTATTGTGGTGTAGGAAGGAATGGAGTGGGCTAGATGTTTGCAACAACAAGTGATGTTCATCAAAATTGACTTTTCCAAAGCCTATGATCGAATTAAATGGCCCTTTATCCTTGCCATGCTTCAAGCTTTAAGATTTGGGCTTTGCTTTATGTAATTTGTTCAAATGCTCTTCTCAGATGCCTCTAACTACCTCACCGTTAATGGCCATCTATCTAATGCTTTTAGGTTGTTTAGGTCTATTCATCAAGGTTGCCCTCTAGCCCCTACTCTTTATGTGTTAGCTGCCAAAGGATTTGGCTATCTTTTGGCCGATTCTACTACTCAAAAGTTGGACAAAAGAATTTATTTGCCCGATTCTTAAGCTTAGCTTGTGAATGGTCATTTTGTATATGACTCTTTTCTTACACTCATGGAAGAAGAAAGTAACATCAACCAAGCTTTACATTGTCTGGTTATTCTCTGTAAGGCCTTGGGGTTAAGCATTTAGTGGTAGAAAACCTAATACTATAGGAAAACTTTTTTTCCTAAACCTTCCTAATTGGATTCATGTGGGTGGAAGTGGATTGAGCATGGAGAAATTTTTAGATTTCTAGGTATTCTTTCTTTTTCAAGCCTTCCCCTCTACCTTATGGTAGGTTGTCATTTCTAGAATTGAAAAGGCGTTGGCCTGTTCGATTACCAAACCTCTCTCCCTAGTAGGGAAATTCTAGGTGTGCTCCAAGATTCTTGCATCTACTTATGTTTATTATTCTTCCAGTTGGGTTCCTTCTAAAGCTTCTTACCAAAACTAGAGAAGCTTCTTATGGATTTTATTTGGGCTTCCTTCAAAAATCACAAAGGCTTTCATCACATTTATTGGGAGTTTTAGCGTCTCCTTCACAATTCTAGAGGGATTGATCTAATTTCCACTCAATGACAAGGGTTGGCCTTGTGTGCCAAATCAATTATCCAGGCTCTTGAAGACAACAAAGCTTAGAAATTTATGGTACACCATTGTATTTCTTCAAGCATTCCTCATGGGAGGCATGCCTAGAAGGGAATTGGTCTTCACACCCTTCTTATTATGTAAGAGCCTATTTATATTCAAGGTACTTTCGTGATTAAAAGCATTTGGAGAGTCTACAAAGCTATCAAGCATTGGCCTGTTTGGAATGGCTAAAATTTTTGTTCTTGTCTTTCCATTAACTAGCAATATATATGGTGGTCTCTTGTTATTTCTTATCAAGATTATCCTCTTGCTAGAGCTCCTTGGGTGTAGGCTTTGAGGTTCTTCAAGAAGGGAATCAAATTCTTTCCAAATCTTTTTTCCATGACAACTAGAACACTCTTTCATGGATTTAGGACTTTGAAACTTTCCAAGTTGTCATAGATTCTATGCCATTGTGTAGTGCCCCTCATTTTGGTTTTCTGACAGTTTGTTAGTGTTTCATTTATATTTAGACATTTTGACACATGTGGATGATGGATCACTTACTTATGCTCATTATGGATTATGGATTTACTGACGTAGTTGTTGATATTCATTTATGCTCATTATGATGACATTATTGATGTTATGAGTAGTATATGATGTTTTGACATGATCAGTTAATGGTTAATTGATTTTGTGGATTAGTGTTATCATGCTTTATGTGATCATTTGATGTCATGATATATGATTGTTAGTTAGTGATGTATATGCTTAATATGGATATATGTGATGCTTTTGGTGAAGGAATGGTGCAGTATTACTCATTACGAGCACCCTACTATGCTCTGATTCCATTTAACAAAGTGTTTGATTATATATATGTATATGTTCGTATACAACATCTTGGTTTGATACAGGTTGCAGGTACCAGGCATCGACTCCACCTGAATTAACAGGTCTGAGTGTGCCTTTATACCAATGGATAATGTGGATGGGAGATAACAAGAGGTCCCCCTCTATTAGTCAAAGTCCCCCAGTTTGTCAACATTATGTATTCTTAGTCATGGGTGTAGTTGTTGACCAGTTGGAGCTTGTCTATGGGTATGTAGGTTTGAGTTGTTATAGTGGTCTAATAGTTTGTTTATTAGTAAATGATAATATTCCTTGCAAGGTAGATTAGTAATTTATTTTGTTGTAGTAATGAGTTTAGATATATCAATAATTATTTACCTTGATAGATATAATGTGATATCTATAGTATAATTAAATAATTGATTTTTTTAGGAATAGTTTGATAATAGTAATAATAATATTATTAGTATTAATAATTAAGTCATAACTAATTAAAAATATGTAAATAGATTTACTTGGTGTAAACTTGTTATGGTCATTATTTTATTTATCATTTAATCACGTTAATGGGCTGAGTTGTCGAGAATCTCCTCTAGATGGAGAATTAATGATTTTCAAATTTTGGTGGTAGTGGGTTCTACAGTAACGGGAATTGGAGGAGTGGAAATTTATGATTGATCTAATTTTAGTGTCAAAGGATTTTTGAAAAAGGGGGTTTTCGAGAAGAATTGGAGGGAAGATTTTTATAGGAGGATTTTGGGGAAATCAAGAGAGGACTTAGAAGTTCAAAGTTTACTTCGGGTATGTTTAATCATGTATTCATGTGTGTGAATTCATTTCTATCTCTGTAAGTGTTTAATTATCTAGAATTTCACATTTTGTTGTTTGATATTTGAGTACTTCTACTGCAAATAGTTTTCTCTATATATAAAATTCCCTGTTGACATAAAAATCCCCATTAATTCCATCATGGACTTTCTTCCTATATTTTTGTCCCACGAATGAGCTCCCTACATAGACATTATTCGATTTTCTATTATCATGAATATTTTCTTCATGAAGTTATATCTCTTCGATCCTCACATTCTTCCATCATATAATAAACCTGTATGATTGCAAGCAGATGAAATGCAAAAGAAATTTATATTAGTTAGCACATCTTGAGAGCATCCTTGCAAAAACCACTTTGTACATAACTCACAAACATGAGATTACTTTTCTCTGAGGCTTATATCAATTGCATGCATTGGATGTCTCTAAGTTTTTCTTTTCTGCAATTCCACTTTTGTTCATATCCTGAAATCATTGCATTCCAAACAACCACATTTCTTTGAGGCATTCTGCTATTTGGTACCCGTGCCTTGAGTTTACTTCCACATTTTGCATATCTGTCTACCACGACTCTTGCAACAGCAACATCTGATATCTTTTGGACACTGATCGTACGGTGATCATCCCTCTACCCATCAGCACCTCTCAGTTGAAATCTTTTTATTCCTTTGATGCCGTCGGTTGGATAATCATTAGCATACTTCAGACAGAAATAAAATATCATTGCTTTACTCCTTGTGGCCGATTTCAATTTTTGAACGCCATACTTTTTATTGTTTTCAATTTTATTTGCTACTCTGTTCGCCATTCGACCAGAACTACCTGGCATTACTGAATCTAAATGAATCCTTATTATTCTTTTAAACTATCAATTGAGATATCATGGACCAAACTTCTTTGAAGGAACTAAACTATCATATCAATACCCATTCAGGCAAATTTCAGAGACGCCATTGCTTCAATGAATTCTAATTTATACTCTTAGCACCGTCCATACAATGGATACTCGATTGTCTGGCGACTCCATCATAGTGAAACCCTTTGTACACTCTTAAGTCATCGTTTGATTTTTTTTCTTTTCTAAGGAAAGATTTATTTGTTTTTAAACCAGCTCAACAATGTACCTGTCCATGTCGCCTAAATGAAACCAATATTATATCAACCTTCATTAAATCTCTAGCCTAACCTATTAATGCTCACCATACAAATTTAGGTTGAACATTTCTTATGTATTAGTTTTAATCCTCCTCCTCTAAACCGTTTTCTCTGTAGGTAATGTTTTATTTGGCTAAGATACTATGACATTTCTATTAGTAGGAAGTTTTAGTAAGTTGTTTTTTTTGAAAGGGATAAGAGAATTTCCTAATAGGAAAGTTGCCTCTAAATCTTGTCTATCGATTAGATTGTCTCTTTGTTTCCTTAACATGCTTTGTTTCTATTTTGATTTTTTTAAATTATTAAAAAAAAATTGTATAATAATAATAATAATAATAATAATAATAATAATAATAATAATAATAATCCATTGACAACAATATACTGTCCATTAGTTATAATTAAATACATTTAAGAATACGAATACTTTTGTTCAATAGTTAGTTTTAAATACACCTAGTATAGATATAAACACTATTGATTTTTTTTTGATAGGGTCAAGATAAGTAATTTAGAATGTTCTTAAATTGCTATGATTCATGGTGTTTTAGCAAAAGTCCATATATCATGTTTTGGTATATCTTAGAGTGTTGAAATTTAGTCAATACAAGTTAGCCAAGAAATTTAGTGTTAATACCATTATTATTAGATTGGCTACGTAGTCATGCTAAAGCCAACCAAATACCTCATTAAGAACTAGTAGATTAAAAAGAATGCATAGGGGAATTATATAGTCAAACTCAATATCATAAAATATTACATTACTTTTGATGTAGAATGATATATTTTCTAGGTCTATTGGATATTGGATATTTGTACTTTGAGAATATCAAGTTATAAAGTGTCATTATGTTTTATTAGAATGTCAAAATTATTATTGTAATGCCTTGTTATTTAAACATTAAATCAATTGTAGAGGCATAGATGCTTTCTTTTTTTTAAAATTTGTGTCATTACCCTTAGTGTTTGATCTTTTACCTCTTGTAAATATTAAAACTAATTTAGTTTGGATTGTAGTATTGTTAGCTCCTAAGGCATAAATAGTGGGATTCGGGGTTGTCTTGTAATTGTATAGTGTACTTTCTACATCTGTGAGTATGAAGTTAATTGCCCCCATGGAGGATTGTTGTTTTGAACCTCAGATCTTTTATATTGTTCTGAGTTGTTATTGGTATGCAAAAAGGAGTAGATGCCTTGCTTTATTAGTGTATGCATGTCTATGGGGAAGGAATTCTTGTCAAGTTGTAGGGTTACTAGTTGCATGTAGGAGGGTGGCTTTCATAGAGGGGCCGGTTCTCAAAGTGGCTGCCTGGATAACCCTATGGAAGTTGTAATTAAGTAAAAACATAATAATTTATCTAGGAGGGACTGGGTAGTTAAATCACTTAATAAGATAATTTGAATGTGTCACCCATGCCTATAGCACTCTCTTAGGCTAAGGATGGGATGAGAACGCCTAGTTGGCATGATCGACCTCCTTGTCTTCAAGAAAGGATAGTCAATTTCTGCATGTGTCACACTATGGGGCTGATGCCTAGAGAGAGGCTGCCAAGATAACCATAGATGGGGGCCGACGTCTAGAGAAAGACAGCCAGGATAACCCATGCTAGGACCATGCAATGACACTCTTTCTACTGCAGCATAGTTATCCCTCTTATGTTTACTTGTTAGTTGTGTTGCCTCAGGGAGTAGTGTTGAGCCATTATTTCTATTCTTGAGTTAGTGTGTTCATTGTTGGTCATTGTATCTGTACCATCTTGATCTTTGTTTTAGTGGGACCTCATTTTTATCTCCTAGGTCGGGTAGATGAGCTATAATCCATTAGTTCTTTGGCATCTTGGTTCATGATCGAGGTAGATGTGTCTCTCTTGTCCAGTACTGTACTGGCAGTTGAAGACATACATTGTACCTTATGGATCTAGTTTTGTATATCTATGTTATTCATTTTGTAAATTTTGATGTATTCAAAATTGAAGGCCTTGCATCTATATTATGATCTCCTCTTCATTTGTAAATAGTGTTGTAAAAGAATGATGTAAGATTTCTGTAATGTAACAAATGTTGATAGTGGATTCTATGATCATTCAAGATGGAATTATGTATATTATTAATCTATGTTTATTTGCGTTAATGCAGTTGTGTTTCCCTAGAGATGTTAGTTTGTTAGATAGTTAATTTGGAGTAACTAGTTGTCATTCTATCTAGTGAGGATTGCTTTTTCTTGTCAAATAAATAAAAAAATTCCGCACCTTGTTGTACAACTAGACCTAACACTCTAGGGTTGCATGACAAGGCATTACATTTGGTATCAGAGCCAGGTTTAAACACTGGGTACTCTTGTTATGGTTGAGCCCATTATGTTAACCTAGTGCTTAAACTTTTTAGATTAAAGTACGCCCCTTTTTAAGTATTATTTGTCTTATGATTTAAAGTTGTCCATTGGTGGTATGTGTATGTGGGAAGATGCCTAGGGGTTGAGGTAGAGGTCGAGGTCGTGGTAGAGGTAGGGGACATGGGAGAGGTGGTGGTGGTACACCTCCTCCTATTTCCCCTCATGAGAGTGCTCAGGAAGGCATGGGTCAATATATGGAAAATCAGGGCTAGCCTGAGGGAGATCAGTTACGTCATTTACTTGAGGAGGCCCTTGCCTGTCTAGGTCCTAGACAGGAAGTAGAATAGCCAGGAGGGGGACAGGAGGTAGATCAGCCAGAGGCTAGGAAGAGAGAGAGATCACCTAGAAGGAGAGAATTGACAACTGAATAGGAGGCCACCTTAGCTAGTCACATGAGAGATCTTCTAAGGGCACGTCGTCCCACCTTTGATGGATCTGGTAGTGGCTTGGAGGCCGAGACCTGGTTGCTAGATTTGGGTAGGTGTTTTGCCATGCATTCGTATGGTAGTAATACCAAGGCTAGATGTGCTATCTTGCATCTCAGAGGTTTTGCTTCTACCTGGTGGCATGTAGAGGAGCAGAAGTTGCACTTGCACATTTGTACTATTTCTTGGGAGTTATTCTTAGAGAGGTTCAAAGCTCGCTTTCTGTCAAATCACTGGAAGCAGTGCTGCTTAGATGAGTTCCATGAGTTGAGATAGATGGCCATGTTAGTAGAGCAATATGAGCGTAGATTTTATGAGCTCAAGCAGTATGCAGGCATCGACGATGATGAGGCTATGTTAGTGCAGCACTTTATTAGGGGCTTGAATGCCTAGATCAGTGGAGGAGTTCATGTTTTTGAGCCTAAGACTATGGAGGTAGCAGTTGAGAAATCTCGTTTGGTGGAGGAGAATTTGACTATGGCACTTGGAGGGCATACAGGTGTGCATATTGGTAGTGCACCTTCTGCAGGCTTTGGTTCTCGTGGTGGTCATACTCATGCACCCTCAAAGGGTGGATAGCAGCAGCACTCTCAGGCCAAACCAAAGAATTCTCTGCCTCAGTAGGGTAACAGATTCTAGAATAAGAAGATCCAGAGTTCGCAGCGAGCTAGACGTGATCGTGTTGATCAACCAGCTCAAAGCATGTAGTCTATAGTGAGCAGAGGGAGTTATCAATAGTCTAATATTTTTCAAGGTGGTAGAGGATTTAGTATAGGCATAGGGTGTTTCTCTTGCAGCCAACAAGGCCACATTGCTAGACAGTGTCCTCAGAAGATTGCTTCAAGATGTAGATAGGGACTAGCAGCTTCAGAGCCTACTATAGGTGATGCAAGTAGGTCACACAGAGTATTTGCAATGGTTGATAACCACCAAGTAGAGCATCAAGGCACCGTTGTGGAGACTTCTAGATTAATGCGAGGTATTAGTTGTTCCATTCTTTCTGATTCTTGTGCTTTAGATTCATTCATTTCTCCTTCTCTAGTGGAGCGTTGTGGTTTAGTGGCAGCAAAGCAGGATGTTAGGTGGCAGGTTGAGTTAGCCTCCGGGGCTAAGGTCGTAGTAGAGTCTCTAGTGCATGGTTGTGAGTTGAGGATTGGTCCTTTGTCTACCACATCATATCTCTGCATCCTACCCCTTGGTTCTTATGATATAGTTTTGGGTACAGATTGGTTAGATGCACATCAGGTAGTGATAGATTGTCGACATAAGTCAGTGAGGTGTGTGGATGATTCTGGTAGAGAGATAGAGGTAATTGGTATCCAAAGACCTATTTCCCTGTGTATGATCTCTGCTATACACCTTAAGAGGTGTATGCATCATGGGTGTCAGCTGTTTGCAGTGATAGTTAATGACCTCGAGATGGAGGAGAGTCGAGAGACATCTCTTGATGATCACCCACTCCTTAGAGAGTATGCTGATCTTTTTCCTAGTGAGATTCTGAGAATGCCACCTAAGCATGACATTGATTTCAGGATTGATCTTGTTCCTGGCGCAGAGCCAATCTCACAAGCTCCATATAGGATGACCACTTAGTAGCTTAAGGAGCTTCAATTGTAGTTGGAGGAGTTGTTAGCCAAGGTATTCATTTGACCTAGTGTTTCTCCTTGGGGAGCACCTGTGATCTTTGTGAAGAAGGATGGATCTCTACGGTTATGTATAGACTATCGACAGCTTCATAAGGTGACTGTGAAAAATAGGTACCCCTTGCCATGGATTGATGATTTATTTGACCAGATTAAGGGGGCTAAGGTGTTTTTGAAAATTGACCTTAAGTCAGGATATCACCAGTTGCAGATCTTTGAGGCAACTATTCATAAGACAACATTTCGCACCTTTTATGGACATTATGAGTTTACTATTGTACCATTCATGTTGACGAATGTACCTTCTGTATTCATGAGTCTGATGAATGGTGTATTTTGCACTTATCTCGATAGGTTTGTCCTTGTGTTTCCATATGATATCTTGATTTATTCGAGGACTATGGAGGAACATGAGGAGCATTTGCGTCAGGTGTTGCAGTGTCTGAGAGAAAATCAACATTATGCTAATTTGGCAAAATATGAATTCTTTCAGACAGAGGTGAAGTATTTGGGTCATGTTATTTCTAGAGAGGGTATTGCGGTGGATCCTTCAAAGATCCAAGCTATTATAGATTGGCCTACACCTACTAACTTCTCTGAGGTTCACAGTTTTATGGGTTTGGCAGGCTATTACCGCCGGTTTGTTCAAGGTTATTCGAGGATAGCTCACCCCATTACTTCTCTTCAGAGGAAAGGGATGACGTTTGTTTGGTCAGAGCAGTGTCAGGCAGCTTTTCAGACCCTTAAGGAGCGGTTGACTAGTGCACCTATTCTGGCAGTTCTTGATCCTATCGGGGACTTTGTTGTGTGTACAGATGCTTCTTTGGAGGGTTTAGGAGCAATTCTGATGCAGGATGGTTGCATGATTGCCTATGAGTCTCGTAAACTTAAGAATCATGAGTTGAACTACCCATGCATGATCTGGAGTTAGCCACAGTTGTGCATGCCTTGTTGAGGTGGAGGCATTTTCTTTTGGGGCATTGGTTTGAGCTACACAGTGATCATTGTAGTTTGCAGTATATTTTTACGTAGCCAAACTTGAATGCGAGGTAGAGGCAATGGATGGAGTTCCTGTGCAAGTATGATTTTGAGGTGAAGTATATCCAAGACAAGGAAAATGTAGTAGCTAATGCTCTTAGTCGTCGGAGGCATGAGATTTCAGTAGTCTCTCTTGCAGTGGATTTGAGAGGTCAGATTCTTGCAGCACTTCCTACCGACAGTTGGTATCAGGAAGTGAAGTCTAAGATTGAGTTAGGTAGACTTTTAGAGGTAGATTTGCCGGTTACTCTCTTGATTTAGATGGACTTTTGGAACACTTGGGTCATATTTATGTTCCTAGTTTTGAGGGTCTTCGTACCGTGATCATGTCAGAGGCGCATCAGGCACCCTATTCAACTCACCCAAGTGTTAAGAAGATGCATGCAGATCTTCGTTAGCTATATTTTTGGAGTGGCATGAAGAGGGATATTGCTGATTTAGTGTCAAGATGTCTTGAGGGTCAGAGGGTGAAGGTGGAGCACCAGCACCCTATAGGTCTTTTGTAGCCCCATCTTGTTCCCAAATGGAAATGGGACATCATTTCTTTGGATTTTATAGTTGGGTTACCTATATCCTCCCATCAACATGATGCTATTATGGTCACTGTGGACATGTTGACAAAGGTAGATCACTTCTCTCCTATTCGATCATCATATAATGCCTGAAATGTGGCCAGAGTATTCATGGAGGACATAGTTAGATTGCATGGGATTCCTCGCAGGATCATCTCTGATAGGGATCTAGTGTTTACTTCAGCCCTTTGGACTTCCTTGCAGCATGCTTTGGGGACACATCTAAACTTTAGTTTAGCATACCATTTGGAGATTGATGGTTAGACTGAGAGGGTTAATCAGGTCCTTGAGGATATGCTCATGATGTATGTTATGGATGAGTAGAACCATTGGGAGGACTATTTATACCTGGTGGTGTTTGCATATAATAATGGTTATCACAGCTCTATCAGTATGTCTCCATTTCAGGCTTTGTATGGTTGTCCGTGTCAGACCTCTCTGAGTTGGGATCGCCTTGAGGATAGGGTTCTTCTTGGACCAGATATGCTTAGAGAGATGGAGTAGCAGGTTGAGAAGATTAGAGAGCATTTGGTGGTAGCATAGGATAGATAGAAGAAGTATGCAAATGCTCATAGGATCGATTGTCAATTTTCTGTTGGGGATCTAGTGTTCTTGTGTGTGCAACCGTGAAAGAGTCTAATCCATTACGGACAAAGCTCTAAGCTCACACCATGCTTTGTTGGCCCATTTGAGGTGTTGGAGAGGATCAGTCTTGTCGCTTATCGTCTTTCTTTTCTGCCTAGCTTATCACACATCCATGATGTGTTTCATGTTTCTATACTTAGACCTTATTATCTAGATATTGCTCATGTACTTGATTGGAATGCTCTACAGGTAGAGGATGAGCAGTTGGCTTTGGAGCCCATAGGCATTTTACAGCACATGAGACTCGCACTCAGGGGTAGAGACATGGAGCAGGTCAGGGTCCAGTGGGATCCTAATGATGATACTTCTGCTACCTAGGAGGATGCACCCGGGATGTGAGAGTTATATCCCTATTTATTTGTAGGCTTCTAGGAGTAAGCTTGATTCTAGGGGGGAGGATGTAGTGCCCCTCATTTTAGTTTTCTGATAGTTTGTTAGTGTTTCATCTATATTTAGACATTTTGACACATGTGGATGATGGATCACTTATGCTCATTATGGATTATGGATTTATTGATGTAGTTGTTGATATTCATTTATGCTCATTATGATGACATTATTGATGTTATGAGTAATATATGATGTTTTGACATGATCAGTTAATGGTTAATTGATTTTGTAGATTAGTGTTATCATGCTTTATGTGATCATTTGATGTCATGATATCTGATTGTTAGTGATGTATATGCTTAATATGGATATATGTGTTGCTTTTGGTGAAGGGACGGTGTATTATTACTCATAACAAGCACCCTACACTGTGATTCCTTGTCATAGAGTGTTTGATTATATATATGTATATGTTTGTATACAACATCTTCGTTTGATACAGGTTGCAGGTACCAGGCATCAACTCCATCTGAATTAACAGGTCTAAGTGTGCCTTTATACCAATGGATAATGTGGATGGGAGATAACAAGAGGTCCCCCTTTGTCAGTCAAAGTCCCTCAATTTGTCAACATTATGTATTCTCAGTCATGGGTGTAGTTGTTAACAAGTTGGAGCTTGCCTATGGGTATGTAGTTTTGAGTTGTTATAGTGGTCTAATGGTTTGTTTATTAGTAAATGATAATATTCCTTGCAAGGTAGATTAGTAATTTATTTTGTTGTAGAAATGAGTTTAGATATATCAATAATTATTTACCTTGATAGATATAACGTGATATCTATAGTATAATTAAATAATTGATTTTTTTAGGAATAGTTTGATAATAGTAATAATATTATTATTATTATTATTAATTAAGTCATAAGTAATTAAAAATATGTAAATAGATTTACTTGGTGTAAACTTGTTATGGTCATTATTTTATTTATCATTTAATCATGTTAATGGGTTGAGTTGTCGAGAATCTCCTATACATGGAGAATGAATGATTTTCAAATTTTGGTGGTAGTGGGTTCTGTAGTAACAGGAATTGGAGGAGTGGAAATTTATGATTGATCTAATTTTAGTGTCAAAGGATTTTTTAAAAAGGGGTTTTTTGGGAAGAATTAGAGGGTGGATTTTTACAAGAGGATTTTTACAAGGGGATTTTGGGGAAATCAAGAGAGGAGGACTCAGAAGTTTGAAGTTTACTCTAGGTATGTTTAATCCTGTATTCATGTGTGTGAATTCATTTCTCTCTCTGTAAGTGTTTAATTATCTAGAATTTCAAATTTTGTTGTTTGATATTTGAGTACTTCTACTGCAAATGGTTTTCTCTATATATACAATTCCCTATCAACATAAAAATCCCCATTAATTCCATCATGGACTTTCTTCCTGTATTTATGTCTAACGAATGAGCTCCCTACATAGACATTATTCAATTTTTTAATATCATGAACATTTTCTTCATGAAGTTATATCTCTTTGATCCTCACTTTCATCCATCATATAATAAACTTGTATGATTGGAAGTAGACGAAATGCAAAAGAAATTTATATTAGTCGACACATCTTGAGGGCATCCTTGTAAAAACCACTTTGTCCATAACTTGCAAACATTAGATTACTTTTCTCTGAGGCTTATATCAATTGCATGCATTGGATGTCTCTAAGGTTTTCTTTTTTGTAGTTCCATTTTTGTTCATTTCCTGAAATCATTGCATTCCAAATGACCAAATTTCTTTGAGGCATTCTGCTATTTGGTACCCATGCCTTGAGTTTACTTCCACATTTTGCATACCTGTCTGCCGCAGATCTTGCAACAGCAACATCTGATATCTTTTGGATGCTAACCATACGACGATCATCCCTCTACCCATCAGTGCCTCTTAGTTGAAATCTTTTTAATCCTTTGATGCCATCGGTTGGATAATGCTTAGCATACTTCAAACAGAAATAAAATATCATTGATTTACTCCTTGTGGTCGATTTCAATTTTTGAATGCCATACTTTTTATTGTTTTCAATTTTATTTTCTACTATGTCCATCGTTCGACCAAAACTACCTAACATTACTGAATCTAAATGAATCCTTATTATTTTTTTAAACTATCAATTGAGATATCATGGACCAAACTTCTCTGAAGGAACTAAACTATCATATCAATACCCCATTCAAGCAAATTTCAGAGACGCCATTGCTTCAACGAATTCTAATTTATACTCTTAGGACCGTCCGTACAGTGGATACTCAATTGTCTGGCGACGCCATCATAGTGAAATCCATTGTAAATTCTTAAGTCATCGTTTGATTTTTTTTCTTTTATAAGGAAAGATTTATTTGTTTTTAAACCAGCTCAACACTGTACCTGGCAATGTCGCCTAAATGAAACCAATATTATATCAGCCTTCATTGAATCTCCAGCCTAACCTATTCATGCTCATCGTACGAATTTAGGTTGAACATTTCTTGTGTATTAGTTTTAATCCTCCTTCTTTAAATCATTTTCTCTGTAGGTAATGTTTTATTTGGCTGAGATACTATGACATTTCTGTCAATAGGAAGTTTTAGTAAGTTGTTTTTTTTTGAAGGGATAAGAGAATTGCTTAATAGGAAAGTTGCTCTCTAAATCTTATCTATCGAGTAGATTGTCTCTTTGTTTCCATAACATACTTTGTTTCTATTTTGATTTTTTTAAATTATCAATATTTTTTTATATAAAAAAATAATAATCCATTGACAACAATAAATTGTCCATTAGTTATAATTAAATACATTTAAGAATACGAATACTTTTATTCACTAGTTAGTTTTAAATACACCTAGTATAGATATAAACACTATTGATTTTTTTTTATAGGGAAAAGATAAGTAATTTACGATGTTCTTAAATTGCTATGATTCATGGTGTTTTAGCAAAAGTCCATATATCATATTTTCTTATCTAACTTAGAGTGTTAAAATTTAGTCAATACAAGTTAGCCAAGAAATTTAGTGTTAATACCATTATTATTAGATTGGCTAGGTAGTCATGCTAAAGCCAACCAAATACCTCATTAAGAACTAGTAGATTAAAAAGAATGCATAGGGGAATTATATAGTCAAAGTCAATATCGTAAAATATTACATTACTTTTAATGTAGAATGATATATTTTCCAGGTCTATTGGATATTGGATATCTGTACTTTGTGAATGTCAAGTTATAAAGCGTCATTATGTTTTATTAGAATGTCAAAATTATTATTGTAGTGCCTTGTTATTTAAACATTAAATCGATTGTAGAGGCATAGATGCTTTCTTTTTTTTTAAAGTTATGTCATTACCCTCGGTATTTGATCTTTTACCTCTTGTAAATATTAAAACTAATTTAGTTTGGGTTGTAGTATTGTTAGCTCCCGATGCGTAAATAGTGGGATTCGGGGTTGTCTTGTGATTATATAGTGTACTTGCTACATCTGTCAGTATGAAGTTAAGTGCCCCCATGGAGGATTGTTGTTTTGAACCTCAAATCTTGTATATTGTTCTGAGTTGTTATTGGTATGCAAAAAGGAGTAGATGCCTTGCTTTATCAGTGTATGCATATGTATGGGGAAGGAATTCTTGTCAAGTTGTAGGGTTACTAGTTGCATGTACTAGGGTGGCTTTCATAGAGGGGCCGATGCCCAAAGTGGCTACCTAGATAACCCTATGGAAGTTGTAATTAAGTAAAAACATAATAATTTATCTAGGAGGGACTGGGTAGTTAAATCACTTAATAAGATAATTTGAATGCCTCACCCATGCCTGTAGCACTCTCTCAGGCTAAGGATGGGATGAGAAAGCCCGATTGGCATGATCGACCTCCTTGTGTTCATGAGAGGATAGTCAATTTCCGCATGTGTCACCCTATGGGGCCGGTGCCTAGAGAGAGGCTACCAGGATAACCATAGATGGGGGCCAACGTCTAGAGAAAGACGGCTAGAATAACCCATGCTAGGACCATGCGATGACACTTGTCCTACTGGAGCATAGTTCTTCCTCTTATGTTTACTTGTTGGTCGTGTTTCCTATGGGAGTAGTGTCGAGCCATTGTTTCTATTCTTGAGTCAATGTGTTCATTGTTGGTCATTATATCTGTACCATCTTGATCTTTGTCTTAGTGGGACCTCATTGTTATCTCCTAGCTTAGGGGGTGGACCTCAGGGTTCCACATGGTCGGGTGGATGAGCTATAAACCATTGGTTCTTTGGCATCTTGGTTCATGATCAAGGTAGATGTGTCTCTCCAGTCCAGTACTGTACCAGCAGTTGAAGACATACATTGTACCTTATGGATCTAGTTTTGTATATCTATGTTATTCATTTTGTAAATTTTGATGTATTCAAACTTGAAGGCCTTGCATCTATATTATGATCTCCTCTTCATTTGTAAACAGTGTTGTAAAGAATGATGTAAGCTTTCTGTAATGTAACAAATGTTGATAGTGGATTCTATGATCATTCAAGATGGAATTATGTATATTATTGATCTATGTTTATTTTCCTTAATGCAGTTGTGTTTCCCTAGAGATGTTAGTTTGTTAGATAGTTAATTTGGAGTAACTAGTTGTCATTCTATGTAGTGATGATTACAAGTTTTCTTGTCAAATAAAAAAAAATTCCGCACCTTATTGCATAGCTAGACCTAACACTCTAGGGTTGCATGACGGGGCATTACACATTGGATACATATGATTCACAAGGTGGGAGTTCATAGTTTCAAGCCTTGGTGGAAAGATTAGAAATGGTATCCTAATACACAATTTGATAATTATAAGCCTCATAAGGGCTATTCCTAGCTTTCTCCTCACCTACCTATGGTGCCTATTTTAAATAAGAGATGGCTATTGTAATCTCCTTTAAGTGTCTGGCAACATAGATTTCAAATAGTTTGGTCAACTAGTTTTAAGTTGAAGCTTTGTAACTTTGCCTTAGACACATCCACGCTGATAGATTTTTAGCAAGAGAAGGGAATGCCGTCACATTTTTTTATTTTGAAGAGGAAATTTTCATACCTATTCACCGTTGTAGTCATGTCCATGCTCAATAAAATATTTTTAAATTAGTAAAAACATGTACAAAATTTAATAATAATTTATAATTCCAAAAAGTAAATTTGATCAAAAATCACACAAAATTAATAAAAGAATAAATTTTTAAAAATCAATTTAATCACTAGTTAACTATTTTAAATTTAAATAATTTAAATTAAATTTTTTATTCATATTTAGAATACAATTATAAGCCTCATAAGGGTTATTCCTGGCTTTCTCCTCACCTACCTATGGTGCCTATTTTAAATAAGAGGTGGCTATTGTAATATCCTTTGAGTGTCTAGCAACGTAGATTTCAAATAGTTTGGTCAACTATTCTTGAGTTGAAGCTTTCTAACTTTGCCTTGGACACATCCACGCTGATAGATTTTTGGCAAGAGGAGGGAATGCCGTCACAATTTTAGATTTTGAAGAAGAAATTTTCATACCTATTCACCATTGTAGTCACGTCCACGCTCAATAAAATATTTTTTAAATTAGTAAAAACATGTACAAAATTTAATAATAAATAAAAAATCTAAAAAGTAAATTTGATCAAAAATCACACAAAATTAATAAAAGAATAAATTTTTAAAAATCAATTTAATCACTAGTTAACTATTTTGAATTTAAATAATTCAAATTAAATTTTTTATTCATATTTAGAATATTAATATTAAAATTAATATACATATAGAATGAATCAAAATTAAATCATTGTATTAACATTAATAGTAAAGATTATAATGAAATTGATATATATTTATATTTAAATTCAAAATAAATTTTTACTAAATTTTATATTAATTACACTTAGAGGTATTATAAATGGCATAAAAGTGCTTCATGTTGTGAGTGTGTTTAAATCTTATTTTTTTAAAAATACATGGAGGACATAATAAAAAATAATACAAATTGAATTAAATAACTAATTATAAACTATAGGCAACATAATAAAAAAATACTAATAGAGCTGACAAAATAAAATAAATAATACAAATACAACATTAAAATAATACTAGAACATATAAATACACAAAATTAAAAATAAAAAAAATCAAACCAAATCAAATTAAAAAAAAGGAGGATAGAAGAGGGAAAATCAATTTGAAAAAGCCAAATTAGATGCAAAAAATAATTAATTCCACTAAAATAATAACATATGCACCTCAAGAATGATATCTCTTAGTGTGTTTTAATAATATAGTATTTCAATATTGGTACTAGAGAGTATATAAAATTAAATAATCATATGTAACACAATTTTTATTAAGGAGGAATTATATTGACATCCCTTGTTAACAAAAGATTTCCTTTTATATGAAGATTAGTACTAGAGACTATATTAAATTAAATAGCTATACATTATACATAATCTTCACACTACATGATATATCTTCACACTACATGATTTATACATAATATTAAATTAAAATATATCTTCCTTGTTATGCACCCCAAAAAGGCCATCTATCGTTTCTTGCATGTGTGCCTAATTGGGGTGTCCATTTTCCATGGTTGACAGCTATCCAAAATTTTCAGAATCCACGAAAGCAATTGCAAATGCCAATGCCCACTCATCTACCATAAAACCCTTGCCACATGCTTTGCTGCCATCATTCCATCGCAAGGAAGGGATTGAATGTCAGTCTCAGAAGTTGGCTCCTTCATTACCTAATACTTTCCGTCGTAACACATGCTCTAAATTGATTGCAAGGTTTGCCAACTCATCGGCTTCTTTGTTGCCTTCTCTTAGCACATGATTGAAGGTTATGTTATCAAAGCCCTTCACTACATTTAAAGCCTCCAATAGGAGGCCATTTAGTCTCTAGTTGGAAAATCCCTTTTTTCTTAAGGCATTTATAACTACTAAAGAATCCCCCTCTATTGAACTATCTTCTTAGCCTTGAGGGAGTAGCATAGGTTAAGGCCCAAGATAAGGGCTTGTAGTTCTGCTTCATTATTAGTACCCTCAAGGAGTCTTTTTGCCGCCTTTCCAAGAATGTCACCCTTATGATCCCACACCAAATAGCTTGCACCTGAAGCACTTGGATTCCCTTTGGAGGCACCATCGAAAATCATCTTAATCCATCCTCTTGGTGGTGGGATCCATTTTATCTCTAGTCTCTTTTGACGAGCCTCAACACCCCCATCCCTATTAACGAGGGGTACTGAGTTATAATTGATGAATGCATAAAGATTGATGTAAGTTTGAATCTCATATGCTTTAGGATCAAGAACAATAAATGATAGATTATTAATCACTTAAAAATCAAATATTCTATTCACTATGTAGGAATGGGTTTGGTGACAAAGGTGGAGTTCATGACCATGAACTTGTCCTACACCCATGAATTTGTATTATGTATTTTGTAGACTTTTCTTTACTTGTCTGATCAACTTTGGCTTCTTCTTGTCTTTTGATATAGATAATGGATTGGCAACATTTATAAATACCTTTGCGGGGCTACTGGTATATCATAAGGGGACATGTTCTACTAGGTCAATCATAAGAAATGTGAACGAATAAAAAAAATTTAGTCATGCAAATGCTTTTAGAATATTCATACAAAACTAGATTCCTTTTAGTGCACCAATTGAAGTGCTTTTGCAAATGATATGTGAATATTGCCTAAAGAGTAGGATATGATTAAAATGAATGCATTCAATGTCTTTAAATATAAGGACATAGAAAAAATTGCACAAGCAATTTTTGTTTAGTTAACCCTGGGTGGGAAAGGTAATGATAGGAAGTTGGATAAATTTGAATTTAGGAAATATGAGTCCATAACCACAACTACAAACTAGTCATAAGATATGAAATGGACTAGATCATAGTGGATAGTACATGTATACATGTTTGTGTGCATATAAGGTATGATAAATAAGAAGGTAACTTGAATGTATGGAAATGTGTAATCATATGGATAAGAGAAAAGTGCAAGGCATACTTTAAGAATTTGGCCTCTTGAAAAATTTATAATAATAAGTTAATGAATTGACAATACAAAAGAATAATATCCATGGTGATTTTGTTTTAATAGTGGAAATGAAAGTTTAAGATAGATGGTAATTTTATTCCATATACCATTTTTAAAATTTATTTAAGGACTAAATTTTCCTATCAATATAAATTCTATGATGATTCAACTTCTAATTTTATTTTGATATAACTTGAAAATAAAAATGTTAAAATGGGGGCGAGTATAGAAAATAAAAATAGCCCTTAATGAATTTAGGTAATTAGGGCCCAATTTTTTTATAAATAACGGGCAATGTTTTTCTATTTTAAACAACTGAAACTTATAATCCTATGTGATTTTATGCTGAAATTAGGAAAAAAAATCAAATATAGGTAAATAGGACACTTGTAAAGAATCTAAAATCATACAAATTTGGTGGCTCAAAATTTTACAAAGAGGACAAATGGCAACATATAGCTACTAAAAAAGTCATTAGGTCATGTGTGGTAGTTGCATATAAACATGTTTAAAGGGTAGGTGGCTAACACATGGCAACTTGGGACTCAACTTTGCTCAAAATTATGCCATTTGTTAATATGCTTATGTATCAAGGCACCCCCCTCAAAATAGATAGAAATCTAAATGGGAAATGACATGAGTATGAAAATCCCACCATTACATTTTTCCCCTGGGCACTTTCATGTGCATGTGATCATGCATCTAAAAGTATGTAGCATTCACAAACATACATGTAAAGTAAATATATCAGATAATCAAAGGATATCAATATGGGGTCCATATTTAAAGGAATTAACCTTGTGAGGATGTGATGATATAGGTTTTCCTTTTGTGTACTCTCCATAAGAATAAAAGCTAAGTATTTATATGCACATGTAACTATTTGTAGATCTAAACATGAGAAGGTCAATAGCATCATATGCCCCCCTAACAATTGATTGTATCCATAGTCCATCCAAGGAATTGTAGGAATAGGAAAAATGGTACATGAAAAGTAAATGTAATCTTAGAAGCATGTAAGAATGTATTATCATGTAATCATATAATCTAATATATAGCGATGATTGTAAAGAATGTATTACATAATGATAATATAAATGTCTTGAAAGATAAGAATGATAACTACATGGGATGGCGATGATATTGATGGATAATGATGTTGTCCCCAGGATGGGAAAATGATCATGATGTGGTCCTCAGTGGTCTAAAATACCCATGTAAGTGTACAATGGCATGACACCACATTAATAGGAAAGTTTGATGCTCCCATATACATGAAGATATGTCTATGAAGATGTAATATATAAAGATGCAATATGTAATATATATATATATATACATATATATATATGTATGAATATATATATGTATATATATATGTATGAATATATATATGTATATATACATATATATATATACATATATATATATATATACATATATATATATACATATAGATATATATATATATATATATATGTATATATATATATATATATGTATATATATATATATATATATATTCCTTGAAACCATATGGCAATTGGATCACTCAGATAGGATCCTTAAGAAACATAAGAAAGCTATATTTTTTCCTCCATTAGTAAAATTAGCTAACTTCTACATCTTAGTCAAGGAGAGTGAAGACAAGAAAAGATCAAAGGTAAATAAATGGAAGATAATACAATACACACACAATACCTTCACCTTAAACCCTTCTTTTCTCTTTGGATAGAGTGGAATGGAGTGTACCCATGCTCTAATGGCTATGCTATTGATAAGATATCATGTTGATTACTCATAATAGTAGCATAACTTTACTTTCAAATTGTGGATGATAATGGCTTGGTTGATATTTGATTGAGGACATGATATTTCTAAATTCCATGACATGAATTGAAAAGCTTCTGGTTAAAAATTGTGTATAGATTGTTTTCATTGATGTTTCCAATCACACTTCATGATCCATCATCAGGAAGAGAAAGAGAATGAAAATGAAGTAAAATGCAAATCAAGTTCCTTAAAAAGAGAGAGAAGATTTGACATGGAGTACCAGATTGCACAAACAGTGAAGGGATCGCAAGTAAGAATGGAAAAAACTAAAACTAAAATAAGTTTCAAAATGCAAGATAAAAACCTAATATTAAAGAGAGAAATAGAAATAAAGTAAAGGTAAAAAGACCAAGATGGTGGAAAATAAAATGATAAAAATAAATATAGAATAAAATAAAATAAACAAAATAATTATTTAAAAAATTAATAAATTGTAGACTCGAATTAGAAAGAGAAGGAACAAGTAAGGTTATGAAGGGGAGGAAATTAATTGAAAAATAAAAATAAATAAATAAATATAAATGTAGTGTTCCTTTCTATTGTTATCAAGTTGTTAATTATGTGTAGAATGTTGATATGTCCAATTAGTATAAATACTGGCATTTTACCTAAATTCTTCAAGATTTGGAATAAGCACTTTTTGAAATGTTGCTTTGGAAATATATTCATTTACTTAAGAAAGGCAAACACCCAATCTCTTGAACCATTTTGTATGAATGTGACTTTTGTCCTAAGTTAGTGAATCTTTAATCATCTTACGACTAAGTAAGAACTTTATTCCAATATTTTAAAACGTTGAACTTTATCTTGATGATTAACATTAGATTTCTTCAATAGTAGTTGTTATTGCAGTAAACTATTATGTGCTTGACCTAGGATTAAAGTATGAATGTGTAAGTTTAGATTTTAATTTATTTCATCATCTTATATTAATTCATAGATAGCATTTTTGAGAAGACTTTGGTCAATAGAATAACCTAGCATGGATAGTCTCTACATTTTTTAATTAATGGAATATGACCTATTTAACTTAAGTTTTGATTGTTAACTTACTGGAAGATTGTGTTCTCTACAAATGATTGTGAAATAGTACTACCTTTGGATATAAATGTATAATTAGATAAAACCTTAAATGTTCATTACATTCCAAATAGTACAACAATTAGATTTTGAGCATGTTCTTTTCTTCTCTCTCATTTTAATTTATTTGTTTTATTTTGTCATTATAATTTTATTTTTTGAAAAATATAATAATAGTTCAAAGACATGATATTTTCATAGTATTAACTTTTTAGAATACAATGATCCATGTAAAGGATAAATATGATCTGAATGAATGGGTTTGGACTAGCCTTAATTAGTAATATATTGATCAAAATTAGCAAATCTTTAAACTACTGTAATTTATTGCTACACAACATTTCCACAGTGATTAATTCAATGTAAACAACTTCTATACAATTATTTATTAAAAGCACTCTCAAATTAATAAAAAGGTATTAATGATGAATTTGAATGGCTTATCCTCCCCCTTAACATTGCTACTACTTGGAGGAAAGTGTATGTCATTAATTATTCTTTTATAAGTTATTTACGTCTTAATTCTTGAATCATTGTGAATTTTAGTTTTACGGTAGAATTTGGGTTTTCTTATTCCATCTTTAAAAGATGCTTTAAAAGAAGTTATTTACCCTAAGTAATAGTTTACCAAAGCATTGACAAATTGCAAATGTTGTTTTGTAGAAATTAAGAGTACTTAATTGGTATTCCACAGTTAAAGGTAGACAATAAAATCAAAATCATTTCAAATATATATTTAGTAGTTTGATTTCTAGGAATTTTTTGTAGACATATTTTGAGATGGTCTTTCTCTTCTTCCGTATGATTACATACATATTTTTTCCATACATTTATATCTTTGAAATGAAAATACAGGGAATATTCATAGATTTAAAAAACTTCTTGCTGTTGGCATTGCTATGAAGATGAGCCCTTGATGGTTAATGTTTCCACTGTCTATGGTTGCTCTATTTGTGGTTATACCCTACTTTGTGGATTGTAAGTGCATCCATTTTCAATAGGATTTATCTATTGTATAATGGTGTATAATCAATGGTCTGAAAAGTATAATTCAATTTGATAGGATGGTTAATTTCATTTTGTCAAATAACTAGTCTAAATACAATCTTTGGTTGTCTTAGTTGATTGATCACTTACTCTTGTTGTATGCTATGTTGTTATTCAAATTATATTTTACACTATACAATTAATAAAATGGTATTACGATACAATGAGCAAGTTGATTTTAGTGTCTTCACTCTATACAATAGTTTTACTAGAGTTATTGTAGCCCCACCTTACTCTAAAAGAAACACTATCACAGACTTATACAAAGCCTCTTATTTATAGAGTTTGGATATATAAGAAACCATAAATTCTATCTACAAATAAGAAATCAAAAATATGGTTATGGATTCCATTTAAGAGTGCACAAGTATCAATTCAAAATAGGTACATTAGGGACCTTCACTTCATTTCTCAACATAGGGTTCTCTCTGTTGTCCTCCCAAACCCATTGTTGCTGCCCCTCCTAACTCTCCCTTCTTTCAATAGAGGGGTCATCCTCCTTATCTAATTTGTGGATGTCTTCTTCTATCACCATGAGGGGTTTAGATCCCCTAACCATGTCTGAAGAAACAACCACCCA
Source organism: Cunninghamia lanceolata (assembly GCA_027924645.1). Taxonomy (NCBI): domain Eukaryota; kingdom Viridiplantae; phylum Streptophyta; class Pinopsida; order Cupressales; family Cupressaceae; genus Cunninghamia; species Cunninghamia lanceolata. The sequence continues at coordinate 723,920 of BSBN01000872.1, read as the reverse complement.
TCCTATTCCTCATGAATCACTTCATTCTGAAAACCTACTTCCACCACATTAGTCTCTTTATTATTAATAGCAAATACCTCAACTAGATGTCCTTGTTTTTTACATTGTTTACACTCCAAAGGGGTTTTTTCAATTTCATCTGGTCAAACAACCAGTCTAAAAATAATCTTTTGTTGTCTTATCTGATTGATCACTTACTCTTGTTGTATGCTATGTTGTTTTTCGAATTATCTTTTATATTACTTCGTTTCTCAACATATGTTTTTCTTTGTTGTCCTCCCAAACCCATTGTTCTTTCAATAGAGGGATCATCCTCCTTATCTGATCTAGGGATGTCTTCTTATGTCACCTTGATGGGTTTAGATCCCCTAACCATGTTTGAAGAAACAAGCACCCCCTCCTATTTCTCATGGATCACTTCATTCTGAAAACCTGCTTCTAGAACATTAGTCTCTTTATTATTAGTAGCACATACCTCAACTAGATGTCCTTGTTTTTTGCATTGTTTACATTCCATAGGGGTTTTTTCAATTTCATCTAGTCAAACAACAAATCTAAATATCTTTTGTTATCTTATCTAATTGATCACTTACTCTTTTTGTATTCTATGTTGTTATTCAAATTATCTTTTATATTATTGAAGCATGAAAATTAAATATCCATTGTCATGATACCTACAACAATATATATTTTGTCCTTGATTTTGAAGAAATTTTTATACTTTGTTGCCCATAACTTGAATATAGTATTAAGTTCTTGTAATATTCCTTCTTTTATTGGAAGAAGCTTTGGCAGGAGACATATTCCTTAATCATCATTAGGAAAAGGTGTGTCTCTACAATGATTTTCATGAAAATGTTCTATAAACACTAATACCTACTTGATATTGGGTGTTTGTTTGATAGGATATTCTAGATGACCCAACTAGAGAGTTTGAAAACATTAAGAAGTTTATCAAAGATAATGTGGATGTATGCAAGTGGGCTGGTCTTTCAATAGTAATTATTCAATTATGTGTAATCTAGCAATTTTTTTTAAAATTTTGGTTGAACATTGCCTAATAAAATCTAGATATGCATTGAAATTATATATTTCCTGATATAATATAGGCTTTATAATATTGCATGTATTTGATGGCATCTTATGGGTTTGTGGATTGTGTTCAAAATAAACATAGTTTCTTTTGTAAATAATAGTTTCTACAACAACAAGTAGCCAAATGAAGGTAAGGAGAAGGATGTGAGTTGAACAAATTACATCTTGCCAATGATGTTTGGGGGTCCACTAAATTTAGGTCTTGACTAAAGTCTCTGCAAAGGCTTATTCCGAGTGAGACATACTTAGTGAAGACAGAAGTGTTGTTTACGGAGATGGTTGAATATATATATAAGGAGAAGGATGTGAGTTGAACAAATTACATCTTGCCAATGATGTTTGGGGGTCCACTAAATTTAGGTCTAGGCTAAGGTCTCTAAAAAGGCTTATTCTGAGTGAGACATACTTACTGAAGACATAAGTGTTGTTTAGGGAGATGGTCGAATATATATGTGGGATGAGGGCCCACTCTAGTGTAGCATAAAAATCATAAAAAAGAAGGAAATCTTAAGACCTGAAACTAGGGAACAACTAAGACAGAGAGAAAGAAAAACAAAGAAAGACAACTACAGAATTCTAGTTTAACTAGACAGGAATTCATCTTCTACACTCAAACCAAAAAACTCTAGAGATCTTAACTTTTCTTGTACTTTTGTTTGGTCCTTGTGAGGAGTGCATCCATTGTCCATTAGGTGCCATCACCTATCAACTCCAGAGCTTCTAACCTTAGTTTTTCTGCTTCAGATTTCCTACCCCTGTGATTGTCATCCTTGGGAATGAGTGGTTTTAAAGTCTTGCCTACAATTTGTGATGGGGACGATGCTCTGAGCAAGCCAAAAACTCAACCTTATCCTAAAGATAAACATGCTCTTCAGTAGGAGCTGACTAGGTTTTCTTATCCGTAAGATGTGGGATGAGGGCCCACTCTCGTATAGCAAAAAAATCATAAAAAAGAAGGAAAGCTTCAGACCTAAAATTGAGGAACAACCGAGACAGAGAGAAAGAAAAACAAAGAGAGACAACTACAGAATTCTAGTTTAACTAGACAGAAATTCATCTTCTACATTCAAACCAAAAAACTCCAGAGATCTCAGCTTTTCTTTTACTTTTGTTTGCTCCTTGTGAGGAGTGCATCCATTGTTCATTGAGTGCCATCATCTATCGACTCTAGAGCTTCTAACCTCAGTTTTTCTGCTTCAGATTTCCTACCCCTGTGATTGTCATCCTTGGGAATGAGTGGTTTTAAAGTCTTGCCTACAATTTGTGATGGGGGCGATGCTCTAAGTAATCAAAAACTCAGCCTTATCCTAAAGATAAACATGCTCTTCAGCAGGAGCTGACTAGGTTTTCTTATCTTTTGGGAGAAAGTTGTCTTGTTGTTCTATGACGAAATGCTCCTACTGATTGATAGCTTCATTAGCTTCAGCTTCAACACCTGGAGGAAATGAGCACTCAAAGTCTTTTTCAGCAAGCCCACAAGCCAGGGAAGCTAGAGAGTGATGATCCATGAAGACCCCATGATTCCTCTAGATGAAATTAGAATCAGGACTACCCTTCTTGCGGACCCATCTCTTGAGATTAATAGCATGAAGGTTGTTTCCAGATTTTTCATGGTATCCAGTAATCTTATGTCAAATTTGGTTACATATGAAGCATCGCTCTGGGAGCCCCTCATAGTTTAAATATTACAACCATGATCCCAAAGAAGAATTTATGTGGACCATGTGAGGCAGTGGTCTGGAAATGTCAACTAGGGCACAAACTCTGGCAAAACATCACGGAGCCAAAGAGGCACCATTCTCCATTTTAATGAAGGTGCCGATATGGTTTATTAAAGATTCTATAAGCCCTGCATTACCAAAACCAGAGATAAGTTGTAGAGTCATAGCCAAATCATAATCGAAGTGATATGAGCAGTTGCGGCATAAAAAGAGGAGACCATGGGATCACAAAAAAACTAGATCTATCATAAAACCAAGGCCCATTATCCATAACAAACCTGTAATCCTCTGGAGTATGAAAAATCACAAGGAAGAAGCCATGATCCAGTAGCTCCACTGTAGGGGCAGTCAAACTATCCTAAATACTCTTGCTCCAGGCTAAAAAATCATCCACATATGGCCTCTTGCCCAATGCTCTAAAGATCAGAGTCCATGACCTGACATCGGTAGTGACCTCCACTATGCACTCATCCAAAATATTAAAATCCACTAGCTCAGAATCCAAATCCACCTTAGTATCTCCCAAAAATAGAGGAGGGGAGGAATCAGAAGAAGTAGGAGGGGGCAGGGGGATAAGGGATTCCCTACCTATCCTAGAATATGCTATTGAAATGACCTTCAAGATCTTCTCTTTGTAAAATTCACTACATGTATGGAATGGGTTGGAGGCATTTTTGCATTGTTTGTAGATATTTCTAGCTTGCTCGGCCATAGCCTAGGATGGAAAACTAGAAGAGCGACTATCTAGCTTAATGCAGCCTCCATTCCCAACTGAATCCTCTGCAAGGGGATCAAGACCTTGAGACATTGTCCCCTCTTAAGTATGCTCACCATTGCACTTGCCTTGCCTTTCACCCGTGCTCCGGTCCTGCTCTCCTTCTGACCGCTCCTTCACAAAGTTCTTCACCTACACCAATTCCTTTAAGGCACTCTTTACGACTTCAAGCCTTTTTTGAAAGATTTTGGAGCTTTTGTCAATTGGAGCTCCATAGTAGGTGATTCTTGAGATGTGATTCTCTTTTGGTTCTAAGTCTCCTGACACATTCTTTTCCACTTGAGAAAGATTGACCTATTTCAATGGTCGCTCACCAATAGGGCTAAAGCCCTGAGCCTCCACTGATTCTCCTTCAACTGGGATCTATCTTAATGATGTTCCCAAGCTGCCATTCGGTGGAGCATCCTTCTTAAGATGAAATACAAAAACCCTTGCTTCTGCAGTCGTGGGAGATTCCTGTGACCCCCTAGCAATCTTGATTAGACTTCCCATGTCATTATTATAATATTAAATAGAATTATTGACTTGGAAAAATCATTGCAAGCGTGTGTAGGGTTTGAATCATTCCTACATTCCTTGTAGATCTTGCCACCAGATACATCTTGGGTGGCACCATTTTGAGATCTACCGCATCCATTGTTCTTGCCCTCTAGAAAAGACTGTGCTTCATACTCTTTTCATGCCCTAAGTGCCTTATCCTACTCCTTGGCCCCATTCACCCTTTCTCTCTTTTGCTTTTGCTCCTTTGATCCAATTGCTCATTCGTTGTGCTTCCCTCCATCTCCTCTACTTGGATCCTGCTTGCTACTCTTGCTACTCCTTCACTCCATCACTTTGTCAAATACATTATTTTACTAAAACATAAGATAGCTAATTTTTGAACCCTTCACTATATCAAAAGAAGTGGATGATTTGTAAACCCCTAATTTAAAGTGAATGATTGGTGAACCCAATGTAAAATTCTAAGACACACCCAAAGAAAAACTAACTAGGATCTCTAACAGAAGCTCTTAACTACAAACACACAAATATAAAATACTCTAAAGTAATGCACTGACTAAAGAAACGATATAAGATCTTATTCAGCTTACCGATCAAATAGTTTTATAGAATTAAGTGGATTTAGTTAAAATTCCACAATGTAGTGAGGGGTATAAATAAAAAATTTAATTCAAACTATAGATGGTGCACTGGCAATGCGAATTTATAATTCACTGTAGAGTAATATGGTGTGGCATTCTTAATTTAATGCAAAAGATTTTAACTAAGATTGCAATACAATGGTGGGTGAAATAGAAATGAGAATAAATGTTTTCCTTCTAGATTATGGTTGGAGAGCATTTGAAACAGGGCTAAATGTTCTCAATCTAGATTGTAGTTGTCAAAGAGTGTGATGTAACAAGTGTGATTATTGTACTTGTGGTTTACTATATAAATTAAATATCCAAACATACACAAATGACAAGAGGTTTCCTTTTAGATTTTTATTTGAAATTAAATCTCATTAAATGTAATAGGTATTCACCTCATTGTCTTGGTAGTTGCATATGTCTTATCAAACCAAAGCATACTGTAAAGGTTACTGGTAGATATTGGCCTCACTCAATATGTTAACCGAGTATCTTCATGTTCAAGGAAGTTTGACTTTTTACTACACTTTAGTTTCAAATTAGATATCAAGCTCAAAACTTAACGTATATCTTACCATCAATTTAAACTGGTAATCATTTCACATTTTTCATGGCTACACGGGCATCATTTAAACTAGTAATCATTTCGCCGTACGATGTTTGAATTACCTTTAAAGCATTTCAATATATAGCAAAGTCATAAAAAGAGACAGAGACCCAACTACCAAAGAAACAATTTGTATGATATTTTATTCTCCTACGTTTTGGTAATAGATGATCATAACGTGCTTCAACAACTATGTATGTTTGATTTCCAACTTTTTATAAAAATGGGGAATCTTCTTTTAGGATGCTCGTTGTTTATCAAACAATTGTTCCAAACAACAGAGTTGTGTCTTATAGTCTAGCTCTTTGTTTGAGTAAAAAATAGAATGCTGACAATTTTTCTTCTTCTTAGGTCTTTTATAATTTATTACTTTTTCCAACAAATCAATGGGTCAACCTTATTCTATAGTAGTCCTTTTAATCTGGACCATTCATTTATATATTTCATGTAGTGATCCTCACTAAGAGAACGCATCTAGTGCTTCTCAATGGTTTAACTTGCTCACTAATGGAACACATCTAGTGCTTCTCACTAAGGGAATACCAACAAATTATTTTTTGTAAAGTGTTTTATGATGGCACTCGACTTTGTGCCACAAACCCCTCTTGAAACTTCATTAAAATACATACACCACAAATAAAATTATGTGAGATAGTGGAGGTGAGTTAGGTTTGCAAGAAAAAGCTCTATAAACATTTATACCTACTTGATATTGTGTGTTTGTTTGATAGGATACTCTAGATGACCCAACTTGAGAGTTTGAAAATATTAAGAAGTTTATCAAAGATAATTTGTGGATGTATGCAAGTGGGTTGGTCTTTCAATAGTAATTATTCAGTTATGTGAAATCTAGCAAAATCTTCCAAAATTTTGGTTGAACATTGCCTAATAAAATCTAGATATGCATTGGAATTATTTATTACCTGACATAATATAGGCTTTATAATATTGCATGTATTTGATGGCATCTTGTGGGTTTGTGGTTTTGTCTTTCATTGGGATAACCAAAGCAAAACAATAATATTGGGAGTACAAAATGATCTTCAACCCATATAGAGATGATAGAATAGTAGCTACAAGCAAAGCACAAAAATAGATTCTAACCAACTAGGGCAATTAGACCCAAATATATCCTATATTCCAAACATCATATATTCCCATAAGAGACCAAACAATTGCTAGATAAGAAGATATAGTTAATAGAGTCTCAGACAAAAGAATTTATTTTCCTAATTTGTATAGAAAAAGGATTGGCATCTCAATCATCCATGGTCAAAGTGCCAATAGAAGGTCTAATAATGCCATAAAAGAATGGCTTGGATTAAGTGGTCCTAGCTAGGTAATCCTAAGGGGATGCAAATAATATCTCCTAGAAACACTCCTAACATCCATGATTGATGGTCCCTTCCTGGTAAATGAAGAAGTTGGTTATACACATCTCACTAGATCCCTTGGGATGTGGCCAAGGAGGGTGGGAGACCCTTAAGGCTGAGCAATGGTTTCAATGGGCATGCTGATAATTTTTTTCAAGCAAGTTTTGTCCTCAACAATTATTGCCCTATGTTTCGTACTTTTTTACAAAGTGCTTTATGATGGCACTCGACTCTGTACCACAAATCACTGTTGAAACTTCATTAAAATCCATACACCACAAATAAAATTCTGTGAGTTAGTGGAGTTGAGTTAGGTTTGTACCAAGTAAGGTCACTATCTTTAGTTAAAAGTTGTGCATCCATCACTACAGATTGTAAGTCTCTTCCATCATTCTCAATGTTTGAGGCAAAGTCCATGGAACAAAGAAAATGTTTGTTAATTTAAAAAATTCAAACCATAAAATTCCTTACCCCACAATCCAAACAAGAATAGTAAAAAAAAAACCAAGAAAATCAAAAGGGTCACACAAAATCTTAAGAAAAGGTCTAAAAAGTTACACTCACAAATACAATCACACATTATAACAATACCCACCTTAAATTACTTCAATATTAATAGATTAATTATATATATAGTTTATTATTAATTTATTTAATTATTGTAATAAAATAATAATAAATTTTTAAAATCACTAATATTTTAATTAGAAAAGAAAAAAATTAATTTATAAAAATAAAATGACTATTTAAATAAAACTACAATATATATTAAATAAAACAATAGAAAAATATTTAAATAAAACTAAATTATAAAAAAATAATATTTATTATAAATTATAAAATAGTAAATACTTTGTAGAAAAGAAGTTGCATAACAAAGTGCTTGGATTAAATTCAGGAAAGAACATTGGCGAATGTAGTCATCTAAAACCTTGTAGTAAACATTTATGATTAAAAAAATGCAAATATTGATATCTTATTTGTCACGTAATGGGAGAACCAAGAGTGACTCAATTGTCAAGAATATTTGTGGGCTAATTTTGTTTTGAAATGAGAGTTAATTTACTACGTGGAAGCAGTATAAATTGAGCTGACTTATCAAGTTCTGAATAAAACATTCCCACTAACTTGATTTTGGAAAATTGTGAGCACCAAGAGCCACCGGGGGCCAGAAACTTAGAGATATTATGCTGGAAAACTAGCTCGACTTATATGGTCCTTATTATGTAAGCTGGCATCCTTCATTGTTTTGGTTTTTCACTAGAGACCAACTTTTGCATGTTTGATCCCTATGTAATTATGACAAAAAAAAATTTAATTAGCTTTTGCTATTGGGGATAGTTACCTTCCAATTAATCAACGAAATCTCATTAAATGTGATTTATTATGCAATCTATTTAAATCACACATGTCCGGTGTAATGAGGCGCTTTCAACCCTATAAGTTAGAGTAATGTCATCCTTTTAATATTTATGAATGAATAAATCGTGTCATGAAAGTGGTATTTTTGTCCTCTTGCTCCTTTAATAGCCTTTCAATTCTACATAGAGTCCCGTTCACCATTTCTCATAAACGCCTACCCTTACTTTGCCTACAAGCATAACCCGACTCAAATACTGTTGGAGTACGTATGTTAAATAGTATAAAATGCTACCAAATTTCATTCTAAATTTCATGGAAAAGATCAAAAATTAAAATTTGATGTGTAATAAATGCAAGTTTTTATGATTATTTAAGAAATTGATTAAAAAATGGAAGGTCAAGATTTATTTAATGGTAGTCCTTTTAATCTTGACCCTTCATCTATGTATTTCATCTAGTGCTTCTCACTAAAGGAATGCCTATCGGCGTAATTATAATATATATTTTTTCATAAAATCTAATTAATATTTAAACATGGGCGGGGGCCCTGGCTTGATTGGCTAAAAAATTCGGTTGCGGTAAAGAAGGTCATGAGGTCTAGTCTCCCCCCGTCCCCATGGTATTGGAGGGCATGTCGTGCCAGCGTCACCGGTCAAATGGAAAAAGTTTACCAGGGACACCACAGTTTATAGGGGGGCTACCCGATTCCTACAGTAACCAGGGCCTAAATTTGATAGTCGACCCTGCATGTCAAGCAGATTTTTATGACGGTTATCCATTTAAAGGTGCCTTTAAAATATTATGACTTACCTTAGTATAAGTAAATTATATATATATATATATATATAATGTCGAGTGGGTGTGGTCTAGTGGTTAAGACCACTTGGTCATTGTTGTAGAGACCAAGGTTCAAATCCCCCCAAAGACATCTTGACTTCTAAATGGTTGTGGCTCTCTGTAGGTGACTCTTGGTAGTTCGTGGTTCTTGAGTGGAGTGTGTTCAAATTTTGGTGTATCTTCGTCTTCTGCAACTCAACAAGGTTGTGGCGGTAATAGTATACAAGTGACAGATTTACTAGTGGCAACTCGCGCTACAAGTGGCATGAGTACAATGGTGGTAAACTTAGCAGGGCTGCACCACTGGCAATCTACGCTATGGTGGCAGTGGCAGTTCTATAGGGAGGAGGTCCCTTGTGACCTTTGTTGGAGTGGAAGGTCGTGACAACAATGGTATACAAGTGACGGATTTACTGGTGGCAATTCGCGCTAAAAGTGGCATGAGTACAATGGTGGCAAACTTAGTAGGGCCGCATAGCTGGCAATCTGCACTACGATGGCGGTGGCAATTCTATGGGGAGGAGGTCCCTTGTGACCTCTGCTGGAGTGGAAGGTCATGGCAGCAATGGCATACAAGTGACGGATTTACTAGTGGCGATTCGCACTACAAGTGGCATGAGTACAATGGTGGTAGACTTAGCAGGGCCGTATTGCTGGCGATCTGCGCTACGGTGGCGGTGATAGTTCTATGCGGAGGAGGTCCCTTGTGACCTCTGCTGGAGTGGGCCAGCCTAAAAATTCCCACACTTATTGAGCAATATATATATATATCATAATCCTATATAAATCTTTCCAAAATATTTTCTTTCATATGAAGTCTTTTTTAAATTTTAATTGTATTTTATAGCAAAAATGACTAAATACAGCTATACGACCATCAAATTTAAGCCTTGATCATAATAAATATGATCTCAGATTTTTATGTAGGTGATAATGAAATTTTAAATAGGTGATCAAAGTTTAAACTATAAATTATATTTTTTCATATGATTTTTATTTCTATTTCTAGTAAAGATGGATCTTAATAATATCATTGAAGGTTTTATTAGATGGTCCCTCTATAAAAGGGAGTGATCTAATTTTGGAGACTCTGCCTTAAGCATGCAAGATGATAGAAATTATATTGTTCATTTTTTTTACTATCGTCAATGTCGTTTGTTTTTTATAAGATAAGCGGCATAAAAGGGTGTCGATCCCAATACAAAATAGCCATTAAGGCACACCAAAGTCCAGCAAGAACCAAAAAATAGACATAGACCAACCAACAGACAAAGTCAAAAAAGACTTAAAATAATGACATCACCAACAAACAGCAGAATGACAGTAGACAATAAACACAGGCGATAACCATAGCCTCAACAACTAGTTAAACATCTAGTCCCAATCCTCTACCAGAAACTTGCAGAGGTCCTGGTACTCAGAAAGATCTTTATCCTTCAGACCTTGCGTAACAAGTTCAACATCCTATAGAATGGCCAGGGTCGTGGCAGACATGTGCATAACTTTCACTATGAACTTCGCCAGAGTTTTGAATTTTCTCTCCAGCACTGAGATCCTCGCAGAGAGACTATCCATCTCATTATCCTTATCTATCGCATTACCATTTCTCTTCGACTTGCCTATCACCTTCATCGTGTTCTCCAAGCTCTTAGATAGGGAACCCTTAGTATTGAGCTCAACATTGAGCTCAAGGAAATTATTGGGCCCTTCCTCAGCTTTAGCCTCTATGTTGTCGTTCTTGATTTCCTTATTGATAGAGAACTCCCCACCCATCAAATCCGTCTTTGGCACAACAGTATCCATGGCCCACAGTCTCTTCCTCCATCTTAGAGACTTCCTTTTTAGCAACCAACCTTGTTGACCTCCTAGTCGATGGCACATGGGGTTTGCTTCTCACCAAGGTAAAGTCCTCATCTGCAGTACTATCACTACCTCCTATACCCTCTTCAAAGCTGACCTCTTCCACCACCACCGAGACATTCTTCGCCTTATTTTCACTATTCGTCTCACTCCCTTCCTCCAACCTACCCTTTCTCTTTTTCTTGGGGGTCCCCTGCATAGACTCTTCAGGCAAAATCTTCCTTTTGACAGGGGACCTTGCAGAGGTTAAAGGAGTCTGGTCTCTAGTTTTAGGATTAGAGCTTAAACTGATGGATTTTTTCTTGCCAGAAGTGATGGCCTTAGCATATTTTTCAGGGGTGACCTCCATTATTATCACAGGGCCAGACACCATAGGACTGGAATAGGACGATAGGGGAGAATCAACCCTAGAAGCCATGAGGGCTTTCGGGGGGCAAAGAGCAAGATGGAACTTATACAATCTGAGGATTAGCCCCTGGTGGAGCAATGAAAGGAAGCTAGGTGTGCGGAAATCGCTTCCTACACTAATCTAATGAGGAGAGGGCTATGCAAATCCAAATTATTCCTTACAACTACAGCAACATAGAACATCTAAACGAGATATTGCAGCAATACACATGAACTAGAAAGAAGATAAAAGAAGAGAGACAAAGATATACGGTGGGGAAAACCCTTATCGGGTGAAAAACCCCACACTCAGAAACCTGCACAATGTATTAACAAATTTGAAAGAATATTTACAATACACTTGCAATGCAAACTTCAATGGTCTTCAACACTCGTATCTGGAGTCAATCTGACAGCATAACAGTACCTGTAAACCTATGATACAAACTCCATCTCCAAACACCTATTTATATAGAAAATACAAGGCAGCATTGGACCTATCTTTTAATGGGCGTCCAACTTGGCTTCATGGACCAAAACCCATGCCTAAGGACACTTGGTCAACATTGTAGAATGTGCTTGACACTTGTCCACAGTTCCCATCCCAAAGAGGTCACCTATTTCCAAAATGGGCTATGACAGATGCTCTTACGACACTTACAACCGTCATAGAATCTGTCATAGCAGTTACAACTTACAACTGTAAGAGAATCTATCATACACATGCATATAAATAGTATATTCTCTTACAACATGTCATAGTCCACCTTGGGGCACCCAAATATGCCTTTTTCAAAGATGCTTCATGACACATGTCCTCACCTGTCTTACAAACTTCTATTTCTGACTCTTACATGTCATAGATTCGTCATAGGAATCCATCATAACCATTTTGGTCAAACATTCCCTTACACAACATGGAAGATGCTGACACATGGCAAAATGCTCCTACCAAAAAGTGGGAAGCCTATCTCCTCATGTGAGGACAAAATTACAAGTTGTCATATTCCATGTAGGATTGACACATCACCGTGCCACATCCCACAATATGACAATATGGAATCTACAAATATTTACAACATAGGCAATTAAATAATAAATACAAACATTAATAATGTAAGGAATTATCAAGATTGAGACACCTTAATTCCCAACATTCTCTGACTTTTCAAACACCTTGTAAGAGCCAATAGAAAAATAAGATTTAACTGCTATAGGCCAAGAGGCCTATAGACTCTAAACACCATCTGAACTTCTCTATGCCCACTGGCTTTGTCAATGCATCTGCTACATTCTTCAAAGTATCTACCTTCTCCAAATTTACCTGTCAATCCTCAACCATGCCTCACACGAAGTGAAACTAAACATCAATGTTCTTTGTTCTAGCATGGAAAGTTGGATTCTTCGCAAGGCAAATTGCACTCTGATTGTCACAAATGATCGTGATCTGACCTGCATCAACACCAATATCTAAACACAATCTCTTAAGCCAAATGGCTTCCTTACAAGCATGAGTTGCTACCATATACTCAGCTTCTATCATGGACAAAGCAACAATAGGTTGTCGCTTACTCATCCAACTAATAGCACCACCAAACAGTGTAAACACATAAGCAGTGGTGGATCTCCTGCTGTCAATGTCACCTGCCCAATCTGAATCCACAAATCCATGAATATCAATAGAATGTGGAGTTCCTAAAACATTACCATGATAGCAAATGGAATACTCGAAAGTACCCCTCAAATATCTGAACACTCGCTTAACTGCATCTCAATGAACTCATCCAGGATTAGCCATAAATCGACTAAGAACTCCCACTGCTTGGGCAATGTCTGGTCTTGTGAAGACCATAGCATACATCAAACTGCCAACAACACTAGCATAAGGTACTCTGCTCATGTCCTCCACCTCACTAGGAGATTTTGGACAATCCTCAACAAACAACTTTGTCCCCAAAGAAATGGGAACACACAATGGTCTACAATCTACCATGCTGAGCCTGTCTAACACAGTCTTCACATACTTACTCTGGCTTAACCAAAATTTTCTGTTAGTTCTGTCTCTTCTGATTTCCATTCCTAGAATGTACCTGGCTGCCCCTAAATCTTTCATTTCAAACTGTACTGAAAACTGAGATTTAAAATCAGAAATCATATTCTTACCCTTCCCAATGAGCAACATATCATCAACATATAGTGCAATAATGAGAATACGATCACCATCAAACTTATAATACACATAGTGATCTGATTTCAATCTTACAAATCTAATTGACAACGCAAAGGCATCAAACTTCAAGTACCATCTCCTAGGGGATTGCTTCAAACCATACAAAGACTTCTTAAGTTTGCAAACTAGATTTTCTTTACCTTTCACCATGTAATGCTCTGGCTGTGACATGTAGATTTCTTCCTCCAAATCACCATGAAGGAAAGCTATCTTCACATCCATCTATTCTACCTCCAAGTCATAAGCTGCTGCGAGAGACAATAGGAATCGAATGGATGTCGTCTTTGCAACATCCATCTTCACATCCATCTATACCCTCCACTTGTGAATACCCCTTCGCAACCAATTTGGCCTTATACTTCTCAACATTGCCATCTGCACCAAATTTCTTCTTGAACACCTATTTGCATCCAATAGGTTTCCATCCAGAGGCAAAGGGACTAAGTCCCAAGTTTGATTCTTTTCCAAAGAAGCCATTTTATCCTCCATGGCCTCCTTCTAGGAACCTACATCTTTTATGTCCATAGCCTCTGACACAGTTCTTGGTTCATCACTATTAGTAAGCAAAGCAAAAGCACAACTAGAATCAAGCAATGTAAAACCAAACCTTTCAGGTTGCTTTCTTATCTATGTAGACCTCCTCAAGAGCTGAGGTTGAGGTTCAGCTTCTTCATTTGAGCTTTTAGAGCTGCTAGATCTCTCCTCATCATCAGGCCCAACATTGTCTTTTTGTTCAGTCTTCTCAGGGGTGAAAGGAAACTGAACAACATCCTCTTTCTTTCCTTTTTCTTCTGGCTGTAAAACAATGGAAGAAGGTGTAAGCTCTTTGAAGATGACACTTCTGCTATACAACACTTTTCAGCCACAGGGTCCCAAAGCTTGTATCCTTTCACACCGACACCATAGCCAATGAAGATACACTTAACAGCCTTGTTCTCCAATTTTGGCTACTTCTCCCTAGGCACATGTGCATATGCCTCACAACCAAAAACACAAAGATGCCTTATTGAAGGCTTTCTACCAGACCACACCTCCATGGATGTCTTTCCAACAAGAGATGATGTAGGAGATCTATTAACAAGATAGCAAGCAGTGGCAACAACTTCAGCCCAAAACTTTTGTTCTAGGCCAGCTCCACTAAGCATACTCCTAGCCTTCTCCATCAGTGTCTTGTCATCCTTTCTGCAACTCCATTTTGCTACGGAGTGTATGGAGTTGTCTTATGTCTTTCAATCCCAAGTTTCTTGCAATATTTATCAAATTCTGTAGAACAGAACTCACCACTATTGTCAGTTCTCAAACACTTAATCTTCTTACCAGTCTAATTTTTAGCAAAGACCTTAAACTCCTTAAACTTACTATAGACTTCAGATTTGCTTCTGAGAAAATAAATCCATGTCCTTCTGCTGTAGTCATCTATAAAAGCTACAAAATATACAGATTTTGCTAATGAAGGAACATTAACAGGACCAAATACATCAGAATGAACAAGGTCCAACACACTAGAAGACTTGTGAGAACTCGAATAAAACTAAACACGGTTTTGTTTCCCATAAATGCAATGTTCGTAAAAGTCAAACTCAAGATTACAATCATCTAACCCCTCAATGAGGTTTTTATTTTTTAGGGTACGCAGACCCTTCTCACCAATGTGGCCAAATCTCTTATGCCATAACATTGTCTTTTCAGCAGGAAGTTTAACTTCCAAGGCATGATTACAAACATCAGAACTAGAAACAATAGATCTCTTGACTGCTCATTTAGATGGTGGGGATGAAGTGATTACTGCCCTCTTCTTTGAATCAGAAGAACTATTGCATTGTGAAATGCATGCCTCCAGCTGAAACATAGTACCTATCCTAGTACCTTTAGCAAGCACCATAGCTCTTCTAGTCATCTTGCATCCTTCTTTTGAAAAGACAACCTGCACACCTGCATCATTCAAACTACTTACAAAAAGTAGGTTCCGTGCTAAGCCTAGGATATGCATATCAGAGATCCCCTTCACTCAGCCATTAGGGAATCGGATAGAGACTCTTCCATGACCAATAATCTTCAGATGAGAGTCATCACTCAAGTACACCTTTCCACCATCAAACTGCTCATACTTAGTGAACCAGTCTCGATGCGAGGTCATGTGGAATGATGCACCAGAGTCAATTAGCCACACATCATTAGATGCATGGGTTGCCAGGGTTGTGATGAAAGCATCACCATCATCTTGTGATTTGTTAGAATCTAAATCAGAAGCTTTCTTCTTCTTCTTTTCCTCTTTTCATTCCTTTCAGAATTGCCCAAATTTACCATAGTTCCAACAGATAGCCTTGGACTTTCTAGGAGATTTGGATCTACCCTTCTCAGCTTTCTTGTCCTTCTTTTTCCCTTTCTCCTTAGATCTTCCACAAACTGCAAGAGCCTCTTTGGCTACATTAGAAGACTTCCTCCACATCTCTTTAGATAACAACGCAGATACGACATCTTCCATCTTGAATGTGGATGTGGTGCTTCCAATAGCCATGACAAGGTGATCCCACGAGTCTGGCAAAGAACAAAGCAAGGTCATACACCGATCCTCCTCCTCCATCTTTACACCAATAGATGTCAACTGTGCAACCAGCATGTCAAAAGCATTCATATGTTTGGCAACGGATCATCCGTCCTCTATTCGAAGTGAATACAGCTTCTTTCTCAGAAAAAATTTATTAACCAGGGATTTGGCTTGATACACATCTCCCAACTTCTTCCAAAGCAAGGTTACAGTCTTCTCCTCATGGACATTTAACAACACAAAATTAGCAAGACTAAGTCTTATGAGACCCTTAGCCTTCCAATCCTTGAGATCCCAATCAGCCTGTTGCATTGCAGCTAGTTTAGTTTTGGTAACAGTTTCTTAAAGGTCTCGGTCAACAAGCATGTCTTCCATCTTGAGCTTCCACAGCTCAAAATTAGTGCCATTGAACTTCTCCACTTCCATTCTTCTAGATGTGCTTGCCATCTCCTTGCTATAATAGAAAATAGAATACTCTGCATAGACTCCCGCTCAACTTAAGATCAGCTCAAAAAACCCCTACCCAACAACTAGGACCAAAGGTGATCGAGCTCTGATACCAACTGAAAGGAAGCTAGGTGTGCGGATATCGCTTCCTACACTAATTTAATGAGGAGAGGGCTATGTAAATTCAAATTATTCCTTACAACTACAATAACATAGAACATCTAAACGAGATATTGTAGCAATACACATGAACTAGAAAGAAGACAGAAGAAGAGAGACAAAGATATATGGTGGGGAAAACCCTTATCGGGTGAGAAACCCCACACTCAGAAACCTGCACAATGTATTAACAAATTTGAAAGAATGTTTAAAATACACTTGCAATGCAAGCTTCAATGGTCTTCAACACTCGTATCTGGAGTTAATCTGATAGCATAATAGTACCTGTAAACCTGTGATACAAACTCCATCTCCAAACACCTGTTTATATAGAAAATACAAGGCAATATTGGACCTATCTTGGGATGGGCATCCAACTTGGCTTCATGGACCAAAATCCATGCCTAAGGACACTTGGTCAACATTGTATAATGTGCCTAACACTTGTCCACAACTCCCATCCCAAAGAGGTTGCCTATTTCTAAAATGGGCTATGACAAATGCTCTTATGACACTTACGACTATCATAGAATCTATCATAGCAGTTATAACTTACAGCTATAAGAGAATCTATCATACACATGCTATAAATAGCATATTCTCTTACAACATGTCAGAGTCCACCTTGGGGTGCCCAAATATGCCTTTTTCAAAGATCCTTCATGACACATGTCCTCACCTGTCTTACAAATTTCTATTTCTGACTCTTACATGTCATATATTTGTCATAGGAATCTGTCATAACCATTTCGGTCAAACATTCCCTTACACAACATGGAAGATGCCAACACATGGAAAAATGCTCCTACCACAAAGTGGGAGGACAAAATTACAAGTTGTCATATTCCATGTAGGATTGACACATCACCATGCCACATCCCACAATATGACAATATGGAATTTACAAATATTTACAACATAGGCAATTAAATAATAAATACAAACATTAATAATGTAAGGAATTACCAAGGTTGAGACACCTTAATTCCCAACAAGTGGGATGAGGGGTTTATTGGGGTCAGCGGTATGTTGTTCAATGGCCATCGAAATAAGTGGCATGAGTATAATGATGGCAAACTTAGCAGGGCTGCACCACTGGCAATCTGCACTATGGTGGCGGTGGTAGTTCTATAGGGAGGAGGTCCCTTGTGACCTCCGCTGGAGTGGAAGGTCGTGGCAAAAATGGTATACAAGTGATAGATTTACCGGTGGCAATTCACGCTAAAAATGGCATGAGTACAAAGGTGGTAGATGTAGTAGGGTCGCATCGCCGGTGATCTCCACTACAGTGGCAATTCTATGGGGAGGAGGTCCCTTGTGACCTCCACTGGAGTGGAAGGTTGTGGAAGCAATGGTATACAAGTGACGGATTTACCAGTGGTGTTTCACGCTACAAGCAACATGAGTACAATGGTGGTAGACTTAGTAGGGCCGCATTGCTAGTGATATGTGCTACGGTGGTGGTGGTAGTTCTATGGGGAGGAGGTTCCTTGTGACCTCTGTTGGAGTGGGCCAGCCTACAAATTCACACACTTATTGAGCTATATATATATCATAATCCTGTATAAATCTTTCCAAAATCTTTGCTTTCATATGAAGTCTTTTTAAAATTTTAATTGTATTTTACAACAAAAATGACTAAATACAGCTATATGACCATCAAATTTAAGCCTTGATCATAATAAATATCATCTCAGATTTTTATGTAGGTGATAATGAAATTTTAAATAGGTGATCAAAGTTTAAACTATAAATTATATTTTTTCATATGATTTTTATTTCTATTTCTAGTAAAGATGGATCTTAATAATATTATTGAAGGTTTTATTAGGCAGTCCCTCTATAAAAGGGAGTGATCTAATTTTGGAGACTGTGCCTTAAGCATGCAAGATGATAGAAATGATATTGTTCATTTTTTTTACTTTCATCAATGTCATTTGTTTTTGATAAGATAAGCGGCATAAAAGGGTGCCAATCCCAATACAAAATAGCCATTAAGGCACACCAAAGTCCAGCAAGAACCAAAAAATAGACATCGGACCAACCAATAGACAAAGCCAAAAAAGATTTAAAACAATGCATCACCGACAGACAATAGAATGACAGTAGACAATAAACATAGGTGATAACCATAGACTCAATAGCTAGTTAAACATCTGGTCCTAGTCCTCCACCAACAACTTGTAGAGATCCCAGTACTCAGAAAGATATTTATCCTTCAGACCCTACATAACAAGCTCAACATCCTGTGGAATGGCCAGGGTCGTGGTAGACCTATGCATAACTTTCATTGTGAACTTCGCCAGAGTTTTGAATTTTCTCTCCAGCACTGAGATCCTCACAGAGAGACTATCCATCTCATTATCCTTAGCTGTTGCCTTACCCTTTCTCTTTAGCTTGCCTATCTCCTTCATCATGTTCTCCAAGCTCTTAGACTGGGAACCGTTAGTAATGAGCTCAGCATTGAGCTCAGGGAAATTACTGGGCCCTTCCTCAGCTTCAGCCTCCACATTTCGTTCTTGATTTCCTTATTGACAGAGAACTCCCCACCCATCAAATCCATCTCTAGTACAATAGTATCCATTTTAATGTTCTTTTTATCAGAAATATCCTCACCCTTAGGGCCCATAGTCTCTTCCTCCATCTTAGAGACTTCCTTCTTAGCATCTAGCCTTGTCGACCTCCTAGTCGATGGCACACGAGTTTTGCTTATCACCAAGGTAAAGTCCTCATTTGTAATACTGTCACTACCTCCTATACTCTCTTCAGAGCTAACCTCTTCCACCACCACTGAGACATTCTTCACCTTATTTTCACTATCCATCTCACTCCCTTCCTCCAACCTACCCTTTCTCTTTTTCTTGGGGGTCCCCTACACAGACTCTCCAGGCAAAATCTTCCTTTTGATAGGGGACCTTGTAGAGGTTAAAGGAGTCTGGTCTCTGGTTTTAGGATTAGGGATTAAACTGATGGATATTTTCTTGCCAGAAGTGATGGCCTTAGCATATTTTTTAGGGGTGACCTTCGTTATTATCACAGGGCCAGACACCACAGGACTAGAACAGGGTGAAAGGGGAGAATCAACCCTAGTAGTTGTGAGGGCTTTTAGGGGGAAAAGAGCAAGATGGAACTTATACAATCTGAGGATTAGCGCCTGGTGGAGTGGGATGAGGGGTTTATCGGGGTCAGCGGCATGTTGTTCAATGGTTGTCGAAATAGAAGTTTCTAGGGATGATAGAAGATAAAAGGGAAAACTTATCACTTTGCTATGGTGAAAATGGTTTAGCATGGCGAAATGATAATAGAAAAATTGCTTGAATCTACCCTCCAATGTGAAGTACTTAATGAGCATGAAACATACCTCGTCCCATGTCTTAAGCAGCATTTATCGATCAAAACCCCTTGCAGACTATGAAGAACCTCCCCTTTCTTCAAAAAGTATGTCATTCCCTCAGGGTCAGAAACCTTGCTCTTTCTGGGGTGTTTGGTGTCGTCCGTGGACATCCTCATCACTAAACCAATCACCTCTTCAGTAACTTCAAAACTAACATGGCCCACCTTAACCTTTCTATCCTCCTGAGAACGTAGGAACTGTGTTGAGAGGCTTTCATCATGGCCCTGTAAGCATTCAAGATATGAGGCCACTCCGCCCTCCTAGAAAATGTGCCAGAGGGTTTTGTTGCATCTAAACTCATCACAGGATTCCAGTTCAGTGCGAGCTCTGTCACCCCCCATGGTAGAATTACCCCAACTTCTCTTAGACAATCTAACAATTCAGGAGGTAGTAGAAGACTTAGCAAATTTCAAACTGCAAGAAATCTCCCTGTCCCTAATATTCATACTCAAATTAGTGATTGTGATGTCCTTTCGACTGTCGGGGGTGGGGTCGTTGCCTAAATTCACAATAAGCAAACTATCACTCCCATCCCTGCCATTATAACCATTCATTAATGAATCATAATTAAGTACTATGTAAAGCACCTTCGGGATGGTCACGTGCCCCTTCATGATAAATCTCTCCTTAGGAGTCCATGTCTAAATGAGTGCCAGCCAAACTTTCATACGATAACAGGTCTTGCCTCTAACCTAGAAAGAACCTGTCACCCTTTTCACATCATAGGATCTTGAAACCATAATGTTATAAAGACATGATTCCACCTGACCCCTAAAGTACACTATAGGAATAAGATCAATCATGAGAAATCAATAATAGGGCCTAACTCCTTCTCAATCAGGTTTTGAATCTGGATGGGTAACTTAAATTTACTTTTCCAGCATCTCCACTTATCCAAGCTTTGTCCCAGGTTAGCCAATCCATCTACCACTTTGTTACCTTCGTGGTAAATATGCCCAATTTTAATCTGTCTGAACCTAGTTAGTAAGCAAGCAATGTCATCTATGATATCCTTCAGCTTCCATTCGCTAGTAGACCTGCTAAGGGCTGCCTCAATAATGAGTTTAGAATCTCCTTCCACCTATAATTTGTCCAAACCCATAGAGAGAGCAATTTTGAGACCCCACACCAAAGCTAATTCCTCTACAACATTATTAGACTGAATGCCAATGGGCCCGACATAGGCAACAATAAAGGCTCCCTGGCTATCTCTGAATATGCCACCCCCACTTGCCAGCCCAGAAGTCTTTTTTTCTGCTCTGTCGAAGTTGAGTTTGGTCCAATCTTTGGGAGGGGGTCTCTAAGGGGTGTTTTGTCTAGAAAGCTTCTTGGAGTTATCTATCTTGGTTATATCCTCTATCAATCCCTAGTTCAAGGCAGTCCACACTTCCATAATAGTAGGAGGTTTCTCAACCATATGTAGAGTGTTGTTAGACGTGTTCTCAAAAACCATTCTACAAAAGGAGTGGAAGACTACACTAGTGGATCGAGCCTTATCCTAGAAGATTCTATTATTTCTCTCTTTCCGCATGCTCCACCCCAGATGTGGGGGAATTTGTCTCCAAAGCTCTCTGATCCTAGGGTGTGAGGAAGGGGAACTCCAGCTCTGTATGAATTCTATCAGATTTTCTAGGAAGACCTAGTCAAGGTTTAGTTTCTCCATAGTACTACCCCATAAATCTTTAGAGAATTCACAATGGAAGAGTAGGTGTTGGATGGGTTCTTCCGCTTTGAGGCAGAGCCCACATCTGTTAACCAACTAGAACCACCTTTTATTAAGGTTGTCAGTAGTGAGGATTTTATTGTGAGTAGTAGCCCACCAGAAGAAATTTATTTTAGGGGTCAATTTGTTGTTCCAGACACTCTTTTAGATCCCCCCTCCATGTTCGCTATTAGACAACAGATAGTAAGCATATTTAACTGAAAAGTTCCCCTTTTGGTCTTGTCCCCAAAGCATTTCATCCTCTCTAGGAAATATCAAAATTCTATGCTTGTTTATCTCCTCTTGCAAAACCTAGCTTTCATGATTCTTAGGAACATTACCCCAACAATCTGATAGAATTTTCCACTTCCTATGATTGTGAGAGTTGATAGTAATGTAATTGCCAACTAAATTCCCAAAATGATTGATAGCTCTGTCTCTGGTGGTTATGTTTTTTCTATGAATCAAAGGACCCTCCTTAAGCCAATTGTCTTCCCAGAATCTAATTTTATCCCCCTTACCCAGCTTCCATTTAATGCCTTGAGAGAGAATATTTCTGGTTTTGATCATTTTATTCTAGATAATAGAGCCTTTGAGGTGACTTTCTCTGGAAATAACCTCTATTTTATCCCCATTTTGAAGATACTTGGCTTTCATGGTCCTTACCCAATGTTTCTCCTCCTTGAGGAAAGTCCAACCCACCTTGGCAAGTAAAGCTTTATTCATCACCTAAATCTTTCTTGAGTTTTGGGTAGGCAGACTTTGTCCCATCCAACCAGTGATATCCTTTTTTTAATCTTCAACTCCAATCCATAGGAAGGTTCTCTAGATTCTTTCAAATTTGTCAGCTATATAATGGGGCATTTTGAATAGGGATATAAAATAGGTAGGGATTTCCTGCAATGAGGCTTTCAACAATTGATGTTTGCTAGCTTGACTAAGAAGTTTACCTTTCCATCCCTCCATTTTCTTTTGGATTCTTTCCAGGACAGTATTCCAAAAAGTCGGGGTCACTTCCTTGACTATGAGGGGAAGCCCCAGATAGGTTGCTAGAAGATTAGCCACATTGCACTCAAGGATTTTTCTCACCTTGGTTTGCAGCCCCAAGTTAGTGTTGAAGAAAAATACATTACTTTTTTCATAATTGATGCACTTCCTAGAAACCTAAACATAGGAGTTCAGTAAGTTTTTCCATCTTTTTTCCTCAATCACTAAAGCCACCCCAAAGAGCATGGTATCATCTACAAACTATTGAACAGTAGAAGGACCCAAGGTGGAAGCTGCTTTAACCCCCCTTAGAAATTGGCTATCCAAGTGAGATAGGAAATTTCTACCAAGAACCTCAGCCAACATAATAAATAGGTAGGGAGAGAGAGAGAGTCTCCCTATCTAAGACCCCTACCTACTTCAAAGAATCCCTGGGGAGTGCCATTGACAAGGACTGAATACCTGACAGTGGTGACACATTCTTTTATCAGATCTAGCATTCTGTCACTGAACCCAAATTTCTTAAGAACCTTGAACACGAAGCCCCAAGAGACCATAGCATAAGCTTTAGAGATGTCTAGCTTGAGAGCCATATTTGGAGTATTACTTTTGTCCATGGAATGAAAGATTTCATGGGTGGATATGGCCGCATCCATGATCTGTCTACTAGGGACAAAGACTTTTTGGTAGTTAGAGATAATCTTGTCCAACAACGGTTGGAGTCTGAGGACCAAAGTCTTTGTAATGATCTTATAAATGGTGTTGCAAAGGCTAATGGGATGTAAGTCTTCCATGGAATTTGCACTGCTCTTCTTAGGTATAAGTGCAACGAACTTGGTGTTGATCTATTTAAGGATTTTTCTAGTCCTATAGAAGTCTTTGACAACTGTCGTGACATCATAGCCCACTATCTCCTAGAATTCTTAGAAAAAGGCTAGGGGAATCCATTTGGACCGAGAGATTTAAAGCCCCCCATGGAGAACATCACCGTTCTCACTTCCTCCTCAGTAACAAGATTCAAAAGACTACAATTATCATCATCTATAAGGATAGGGGGGATGCAATCCAATAGCTTCTCAACCCTATCATTGTTAAGTGTGTCTCTGTGCTCCTTTAAGAAGTTTCTGAAGTAACTAGAGGCATGATCCCCTAGTTCCTTGTCCTCTGTGTATTCCTTGTTCCCCTCAATAAGTTTGGTGATTTTATTTCTCTTCCTATATTTCATAATAGACTGGTGGAAGAAAGCTGAATTTATGTCTCCCTCCTTCAGCCATTGCACCCTAGACTTTTGTTTCCAAAAATCTCCTCCCTTCTGGTAATGTCCTTGAGATTTTTGAGTAGGGTTTCTTCCATTTTAAATATACTCTCACTCACATCCCCCCTAGCCATGTTTCTTTGAACTTCCATCAAGTTATCAAAGATGTGTTTCTTTTGGTGTATTACATTCCTGAAATAGAATTTGTTCCATCCTTTAACCTTATGCTTGATATGGATGAGTTTTTGGGTGAGCCTGAACATGGGTGATCCATGCACAGGTATATTCCACCAATAAACAATGCATTGTCTAAATTCAGGGTGGGAAGCCCACATAATTTCATATCTAAAGGGGAAAGGTCCCTTGGAGGCACCATCAGTCCAAGAAAGGAGGAGGACATTGTGGTCAGATATAGTGCAAGGGAGGGAAACAAGGGAGGACCCTTGCATATTATCCTAGTTGGAAAAGGCCAAAAATCTATCCAATTTGACCTGGATCAGCCGATCACCCCTTCTTCTATTAGTCTAAGAGTATAGTTAATTGTTCATATCTAAATCCATTAGCCCAGTCTGACTTAGGAAGTCTGCCAGGTCCAACATATTGTCTAAATAGTCCATGTTTCCTCCGGTCTTTTCTAAGGGAGACATAGGGGTGTTGAAGTCTCCTCTCAGAAGCCACATGGTCCTTTTCTCCACATTAATTTTAGCACTCATGCTATCCCAAAGATCATTCCTGGCAATTCTAGTTTTAGGGGCATATATGTTGATCAACTTCTAGTTTTACTTATTCCTAGTAAATTTTATTTCCAGGCTATGTTTGTCATGAGAGAAATAACTGCCCAAGATGTTATGCTTGTTCCACATGGTAACCAAACCCCCATAAGTAACTATAGAAGGGCTGACAGAGAAGTCTGCCATGGGCCAAATATTAGTAGCAATCTTTTTAAAGTTGGCTTCAGTCATTTTAACCTCTTGAAGTAGGATGATATCCACCTTTTTGTCAAAAATGTAGCTCCTGATCATGAGTTGTTTGTGAGGACTATTAATCCCTCTCACATTCCATCATCAAATCTAGGATTTGGAAGTCAGTTTCATTCACCTGCTCAGACTGCACTGGGGATGTAGAATCATTGACATGTATATCATGCTTCCCGAGCAAGGCTTGTTTCCAAGCCTTGGGATCCAACCATGAAGCTGGATATTTGAGTTCAAAAGTACTAACTAGGACAATAACAATATCAGCCGGGACCGTCTAAGGGCCCATAGGGAGGGCAAGCCCCCCCAGGGCTGACGAGCTCCATGAGAGAAGCCGGTTCAAACACCATTGAGAGAGGGAAAGTTGCAGAATGGGAAAGTTGTAGAGCAGATCCAAAAATAAATAATGTCAATGTTGTTTGTTGGCAGAGCTTTATTTCTCTGATACAACTTGAGTTGGCATGTTGGTGAAAAACTTGCCCTCTTGAAAGAGAGGTCACAAGTTCAAATCCTATAGGGGGTAGGGTATGTATGCTTCATATTCTAAGCACAGTTAGGTGCCTCTTCCATACTGGGAGTATGAGGTAGTCTCATATGTTATAAGCCACCTGTAGACCCAAAATTAGGTTGCGATACATCGTAGACTATAAAAGGATTCCATTCCATTCCATGGCAATGTGTGACAATGGGTGGAGATTTACAGAAGAACACTCGCTTCCATGCATTTACATTATTCATCATGTGAGACTTTTTACAAATATAATACTTAATAGATAGTGGGCTCCATAACATATGCCACCACTGACAAAATAAACAATGCTAGTTTTTACGCACTCGCTCAACTTTGTAACTTATTTTGCATTGTTTTGAGCTTACTATTGCTTGCGATATTTATCCTAACATATTCCTTATCTTTTACATTATTTAGATTAATATAAGGTGTGACATTTTTAAAATCATAAATTTGGTAATATTTGAAAATGAATTGCATGGTGATGTGAAAATAAAATAAGTGGCAAAGAAGGGAGGGAGGTTTAAATAGTGTGGGTTTTTTCTTTTGTTGGGGGGGGGGGGGGGGGGGAGGGGGGTTAGAATCATAAATTTGGTAATATTTGAAAAGGAATTATGGTGATGTGGAAATAAAATAAGTGGCAAAGAAGGGAGGTTTAAACTTTGTGTGTGTGTGTGTGTGTGTGTGTGTGTGTGTGTGTGAGAGAGAGAGAGAGAGAGAGAGAGAGAGAGAGAGAGAGAGAGAGAGAGAGAGAGAGAGAGAGAGAGAGAGAGAGAGAGAGGTTGTATAACTATGTTTGGGGCAACATGTCATTTTATTAAGGATTAATAATTCACCTTTAAGACCTCTTCAACATACCCATTGTGTAATAAAGAATGATTGCTAGTTATAGGTGATAATGAAATTTCTAACATTCTTCATACTGATGTAGTTTTCTAGGCTTTTTATAATGTAACATTTAATTAATGTGAAGAAAAATAATTTTTTAAAGTGTAATGTAGGTTAAACTAATAATATATATAAGCACAATTAATTTAGATTATTTAACTAAAAGTTAAGATTTGAAGTATTATGCTACTAATTAAATACAAAATATAAATAGAAACAATGGTACTTAGTTTTATAATTGATGAATGCATAAACACTAATGTAGATTAGAATTTAATATGCCTTATGATTAGGAACAATAAATGATAGACCAGTAATCACCTCAAAATTAGAATATTCCATTCACTATGTAGGAACAAGTTTGGTGATCAAGGAGGATCCCCTGACCATGGACTTGTCCCACACCGATGAATTTGTATTGTGTATCTTGTTAACTTTTGCTCTTTACTTTGCCTAATCAACTTTGACTTCTTCTTTGTCTTTTGATATAAATAATTTGGATTGACAGTATTTATAAATACCTTTGTGGGGATAATAGTACATCACAAGGGGATGTGTTCTCCTAGGTCAACCCTAAGAAATGTGAACAAATAATAAAAACAACAATCTTTAGCCACACAAATGCTCCTAGAATATTTATGCAAAACTCAATTCTTTTTAGTGCACCAATTGAATTGTTTTTGCAAATGATATGTGAATATTTCTTAAAGAGTAGGATATGATTAGAATGAATGCATTACATGTATTTGAATACAAGGACATTAAAAAATTACATAAATTTGTGTTTAGCTAGCAATAGGTGGGAAGGGTAATGATGGAAAGTTAGCTAAATTGGAATTTAGGCAAGATGAGTTTGCAACCACAACTATAAATTAGTCATGAGACATGGAATGGAATGTATTAGAGTGGATAGTGCATGTGTGGAGGTTTATGTGCATAGGTATGATAAATAAGAGGGTAGGATGAGTTTATAGAAATGTGTGATCATATGGATAAGAGATGAGTGTAAGGTATGCTATAAGAATTTGGCCTTTGGAGAACTTTATAGAAATACTTGGCAAATTGACTATACAAAAGCATAATCTCCATGGTGATTTTTTGTATAGTGGAAATAAAAGTTTATAGTGAATGGCAATTTTTTTCCATATAACATATTCTTATTATTTAAGGTCTAAATTTGCCTGTCAATATAAATTCTATGATGGTTTAGTTTCTAAATTTCCTTTTGATATGTAACAATGTAAATAAAGATGTTAAAATGGGCATGAGTATAGAAAATAAAAATAGTCCTTAATGAATTTGGCTAGTTAGAGCCCAAATTGTTGTAAATAATGGGAAATATGTTTCTATTTTAAATAATTGAAAATTATAATCCTATGTGATTTTATGTTGAAATTGTTAGGATTAAGGTGCCATCAACCTTGTAAATCCTATGTAATTAATTAATTCTAATATTGTTTGTAAATCACCCATAAGGGATGAAAGGTTTCACCATCAATGATCTTGTTTCAGCCATATGTTTATATCCAGTACATGATGCTCATTCATTCACGGCAGAGGGTTGCAGGGGGTTTCCCCCTGTGAGGGGTCTAGGGGGATCATCCCCCTGGTGGGGGTGTTTAGGGGCCATGCACCCCTGTGAGGGTTTGGGGGCAACACCCCCAAAAACTCATTTTATTTATATTTTATCATTATGAATCTGGACTTTTTGTCATTAGGTCATAGATCTGACGGTTGATATTTTGTCAATTATCTTGCTGTAGAAGGCAACCCCCTTTTTATAACGATATTTGTACTACATTTTTATTAGATTGGAGAGTAACAGGTGGCATTGGATTGAAGACTAAAGGAGAGAGGAAGTGAATGTATTGTAATCTCATATTTGAAGATAATACAACTTGGAGCCTCTTTTCTTGGTTGAGTTTTTTTTTAATTGAAAGGGTTTTCTCCATGTTACATACTATGTTATGTGTTCAATTCTTAGTGCATGTTATTTTTGTGTAATGGGTTTTAATTTGTATTGCAATCTCCATTGATTCTACATTGTTTAGAGGATAATAAAGTTTGAATCAGATTTCCATTGTGTGGTTTACACCTTCATTTCTAATAGAAATTAGGAAAAAATAATCAAATAAAGGAATGGAACACCTATAAAGAATCTAAAAGTAGCCAAATTTGGTGTCTCAAGATTTAAAAATACCCACGTGGCAACATATAGCTACAAAAAAAATCCTTAGGTCATTTGCGGTAGGTGCATAGAAATATGTTTAAGGGGTAAGTGGATACTGTTACACATATGGGTTCTAAGGTTGTCATTGAGGTTGTCATTGATGTCAACACTATCACAAAGGTTGTCATTAATGTTCATGATCGGATGTCATGTGGTTACTGAAATTCATTTTTGGATGTCATTTCCTTTCCAATAGAAAAGATATAGTTCATGTTTGGATGTCATGCTGAATACAATGTGGCTACTGAAGTTCATGGTTGGATGTCATGCCTTGATCAGTGCATAGTTGAGTATGAAGCTATATTAATATGGGAATTAGAAGCATCAAGAAGAAGCATTAATATGGGAATTAGAAGCACTAAGATGGTCATATGTGTTACTAATGTTGAGGAAGTATTACTGGTGGCCTGAAGCATATTTTATAATCTCTCCCACTATTCCTAAGATGTATGTGTTGATACAAAGAAGGTTTGACCTTTGGAAGTTGGTGATAGTCTCTGCTTCAGGATGACTACCTTTGAAGACTGTCTAGGAGATTGCTCCGCATTCCTCTGCAATGATAGATATGGCTATGTAGTTCAGGAGTTGTGTTTAGGAAGGTGTGAAGGTGTTGTTTCTAAAGTTTTAGATCATTTGTCCTTCCGTTGTGAAAGTTATGCATGGTAGAGTACCGATATGTGTTCTGGTAGAGTAAAGTTGTGTTGAAGGCTTGTTGGAATGCTCCACATTCTTCTGGATGTGAATGTTTTCCTTTGTGGTTTTGTGGACATGTTTTTGCAGGTGCATTGCATGCTTTCTTGCAATTTCAATTTTCTTGGTGATCTATGCCAAGCTCAGTTTTTCAATGATAGAATGCTGAAGTGCGCTCTAGATGACTTGATGTTTTCAGAGTTCATGATTGAGGATGTGTGGAGGTAAAAGAGTGTTTGGAGATGTTGTATGATTCCTATAGAACCATATAGAATATTTTCATGAAGATCCTTCTTGTTTTCAGTACCACACAAGGTTCTCAAGTTGTTGTGGCCATTATGCTTCATGTTTCATATCTCTTTGCTTAAGACTATCCTATTTTCAAATGATCCAAGTGTGTGGAGATAATTCCTTGATGTTTGATGCTGCAAAGGATGTTTTGGACCTAGTTAAGTAAGTGTTGATGTCTACAAGGCATGGGTTTTCTATTGGTGTACCTTGTAGTCTTGTCTAGGACTTGTCCTCTACATGTTTCATGTTTTGTGTTGTCTATCTGACTTGTAAATGTATTTTTCATGTTATCTCTGGATGACAAGTAATGTAATCAATGTAGTATCATGTATAAATTATAATTCAAATTGAGTTATGCAAAGTGTGATTGCAAGTAAGTGATAAGGTTCACAAGTAAGAAAAGGAGAAGAATGCATGCATTATGATGTGTGGCTGAGGGAGAAAGAGAGAAAGTTGTAGAAGCTGTCCTAATTCATCTTGAAGACATTTTTGTGACAGAAATGAAGTGAAGAGTGTGCCTAATTGATTCATTCATCTAAGGAAGAAGAATTGCAATCATCAAAGGTGTGAACTTCAATGCTAGTTTTTAGGCAATAGAAGGACTGTCATATTGTAATCATATCTAAGTCTATTCTCAGATGAGGGAGTAGATGCTTCCTTATGTTCTAGCCCTAAAACAAAGTTAGCAAGGAGTTGTAGCTTCCTTGGGAGTGACCCTAAAGAAAAGTTTTCATGGAGTAGTAGCTTCCTTGAGTTGTAGCCCTAAAATAAAGTTAGCAAGGAGTAGTTCCTTCCTTGGCTTGTAGCCCTAAAACAAAGTTATATTTTTAAGCTTCATATATTGTGAGTTAATCCTCACAGTGGGTTTTCCCTTCTTGGGTTTTCCATGTATATCTTGTGTTATGTATTAATGTGCATTGTGTTGATCTTTCATGTTTTATGTTCATGCTGTAATGCTTAAGTTTTAATCTACTCCGGAGGACTTGAAGTTTTGTTTGTATATTGATTCACCCTGCTCTTAGTACCCTGGTGTGTTCAACAGATAGAACATGGAAACAGACTCAACTTTGCACAAAATTGTGCCATTTGTTAATATGTTTATGTATCAAGGCACTCCCCTAAAAATAGGCACAAATGTAAATGGGAAATGACATGGGTATGTAAATTTTACCATTCCATTTTGCCTCCACTTTGAGGCTAATGTGAATCCTAGAATGATCATGCCTTTAAAAGTATGCAACATTCACAAACATGCATGTAAAGTAAATATCTTAAATAGTCAAAGGATATTGATATAGGGTCCATATAAAGGAATTGACCTTGTGAGGATATGATCATGTAGGTGCCTTTTGTGTAGTCTCCATAAGAATAAAATATGAGCCTCCTTAAGCACATGCAACTATTTGTAGATCTAAACATGAGAATGTTAGCAAAATGATATGTCCCCTAAAAATTGGTTTTATCCATATGATACAAGAACTGTAGGAAGAGGGATAAATGGTACATAAAAAGTAAATGTAACCTTAGAAGCATGTATTATCATGTAATCATATAAGCATATATGCATTATGTAATGATCATATAAAGTATATCAAAAGGTATAAGTGTGATAAGCACATGGGATAGTGATGATATCCATAGATAATAATGTTTGTTTCAACATGGAAAAATGATCATGAGGTGGTCCTTAGTGGTTGAAAACACCCTTGTAAGTACATGGCATGGCACCATATTAATAATCAACCTTGATGCTTCCATATATGAAAATGCAATATGTAAAGAGAAAGCATGCTTCTTCCAATGGGAAGGCTTGATTTACCCTAATGCGATAAAGAGGGAAGCACGAAGCCTCCAAGTGGGAATAATTTATTCCCCCAATATGATAAAAGGGAAGTTCAATACCCACAATGTGATAAAGGGAAAATTTGAATTCCCCCTAGTGTGATCAAATGGATCAAGTAGACACAACAATGTAAGATGTGAGTGTGAAAGATTTTATAAAAAAGAGACCCGTCATGGGAATGATTGACAAGGTGTCATTGTACCTCATCATTTAATCATATTTCAGATGTCAAAATCTAAGGCTATGTCCTCAACTGTCTGTAACTAGGGATTCTACAATTACCAGTTTCCTCTAACTAATTCTAATGACTTTCACTAATTTAAAGAGATTGATCTATCTGCGTATAAAATGAATTCAAAGAATGCTGGAAACAGAATTAAACAGTAAATTATTCAAAGCAAATCTACAACTGCAACATGCATCTGTCTATTAAAATCGGTAAGTATCCTATAAAGCAAAATTTGAAATAACAAAATAGTGGTACTAGCCTTCTACCTTGGTGGTGAGAGTGGGCCCTTGCTCCACACCCTTTGGACCGAAGGCTACAATAAAGAATCAATACTAGAGAATAAGATCACAACTAGATTAAGAAAATTGTCGATCACATGTGAAATATTTCATCAGCCATGTAGCTACAGATTGCCAAGGGTTTGGTAGTGAGGACTTAAGAATTCCTTTAACCTCATTTTTATTTAAATGCAATTGTATTGTAGTTTCACCTTCAACAGAGAAATTTCTAATCAAATCAGCATATAAGGTTTTCAGATGATAAAACCTCTCACATTGTTCAGGCAGCCTAGAAATATGACTGATAATGGTAGCTGAGAGGTTGATTTGAACTCCCCTTATAGTTGTCTGATTATCCCTCAGGTTCCTTAGGAATTCATCAACAATATCTTCTTGAAATCCCTCAAACTTTTCTAGAAACTCTAACCATCTTACGTTCCTCAGAACGTCTGCTGCAGCTTCATCCTGCAAAAGGCCTGTAACATTTTCTGGTTCTGATTTCTTCTTAACTCCCATACTTAAATTCCTTATCTATTCTCTGTGCTTACAATGCTTTCTCACTCCATAGGCTCCGGAGAATTGTTTCAGCTGACAATGTTCTTTCAAGGAATGTTACAGTTTGAATGAGGATTATTTTGTTAATTCGCTTAACAGCTTAGGTTGATGGAGAAAAAAATTGGAATCAGTTAGAGTGATCATGTGATCATAAATGAAGCAGAGTGATGGGACACTTTGTAGGCAGGGTGACAGTACAATAAAGCTAGCGACATGCATGAATTTGGGAAGAAAAGTGATGGCAGGAGGACGTGTCATAACGACGGCACCCAAAAATAGAAAGACAAGATAGTTGCTATTTAATGCTTAATGAAGATAAAGTTACCTGAACCATTTTTAATCATGAGGCGTGATGTACATAGCTGAGATGCTGCGGCGTTGATGAGACTGGATGCGACATGGCACCTGAGCAGCGTTGTGTGGCACGAGATGACGTCAATCACCTACATTGTCACGTAACCTGTAATCATTCCCGCTCCCACTCCCGTTGAGTAGTTTGAGAATCCACGTATCCTAGGTGATGTTAGTGCAGTCCTTTGCAAGTATTTGTCATAAAGTAGAGGATGAGTCATGATGACCTCATCAATTGATGTTTCTACTTTACTGCCTGGAGAGGTGGGTCCCCTCCACTAATTATGGTTATAAATAACCTTTTATTGGTGGAGCGCCAGAGGTGCACCTAGTTATGAAGTGCCATAAGTGGTCCAAACTATGAAGTGCCAAAGATGCACCTAGTTGTGAAGCACCAGAGGTGTGTTTAAGTAGCGCTTGGCACCTAATTACCTTTGTAGCTTGCTTATTCTTAACAAGTATGAAGAAGGGAACCGCTATTTTCTAGTTTTCAATTCCCTTGGTTGAGAAAGATAGCCATTACTAGTTTTCCATCTTCCTTTTTTTTTGTGCAGAAGTACGCCATTTGCTAGTTTTCAACCTTCTCTTTTTTTTTTCTTTTTTTTTTACAGAAGGCTACCATTTGCTGGTTTTCAACCTTCTTTTTTCTTTAATCCAAAACTGTGATAGAGGAGGTATCCCCTATATCAAAGCATAAATCATTGCAGAACTCTTCTTTACTGGATGGCCTTTTATAGAGTCTGATTCAGTGTCCATTCACTAAGAATGTGTTTGTGCTTCCATCAATAGGTTCCAACAGTACGGTTCCATTTTTAAAAACTTCCTTTATCTGATAAGGACCCATCCAATGAGTTTGTAAGTTCCCTTTGAAGTCCTTGAATTTAGAATCATAAAGAAGAACCCAATCACCTTGTTGAAATGTCCTCTTAATGTGTTGGTCATGCCACTACTTCCTTTGATACTGAACCAGTTCTGTTTATTGAATGGCCTATGTCCGGATTTCATCCAATTCATTGAGTTGGAGAATTCTATTCTGTTGGGCTATGGACAATGGTAGACCAATATCAAATGCATTTTTAAGTGTCTGGAGTTCAAATTCTTTAGACAGAATAGGCTTCTTCCCATAAACTAATTCATACGGTGAAAATTTTGTTGTGAATTTTCAAGTGGTATTGTAAGCCCAAACTGCTTCAAGTAATCTGTTAGCCCAATCTTTTCTATTCATTGCTACGGTCCTTGTCAGAATACTCTCAAGTTCCCTATTAGTTACCTCTACCTGCCCATTGGCTTGAGGATGGTAAGGTGAAGATTTCCTGTGATTGACTTGGTATAAATCTATGAATGCTCTGATTACCTGTGAAGTAAATTGAGGTCCCCTATCTAAAACAATGGATCTTGGGGCTCCAAACCTCAAGAAAATCTTATTATAAAGGAAATCAGCAACTTTTTCTTCTCATGCAAATTGTAATGCTTGAACTTCAGCCCATTTAGTAACATAGTCTGTGCATACTAGAATATACTCCTTGCCTGTTGATGGTTGGGAAATTGGTACCACAAAGTCTAAACCCCACTGCTCAAATTGTTCCATCATGATTTGAGGATGCAATAACATCTCTTGGGTGAAGGTTGGCTATCCCATTCTTTGGCACTGGTCACATTGCTACACATACTTCTTAGTATCCTTATGAAGAGAGGGCCAGTAGTAACCAACTCCTAGGATTTTGTGGATAGTTCTGTGGGAAGAGTAATGCCCACCAGATGGTTCATCATGACATGCTCTCAATACATCAAAAATTTCATCAGTTTTCAAACATCTGTGCAAAATGAAATCAGGACCACATTTAAACAACAATCCATTCAACCATTTGTAAGATAAGCTTTCCTTAACTAAACGCTTTTTCTGTTTTGAAGTTAAATGGGATGGATACAAGCCTATAGCTAAAAAATTAGCTATGTCAGCGAACCAAGGTTCAGTAGAGGAGATAGCAAAAAGATGTTCATTTGGGAACCTATCCTCCACTAGTTGGTTTTCTCCTCCTGTATGCAATCTTGACAGAAAACCAACAACCAAATTAAACTTTCCTAGATTATCAATGATGGTAATATCAAATTCCTGCAATAGCAATAACCACCTAATGATCCTTGCACCCACTACTGGCTTATTCATTAGGTACTTGATGGCTGCATGATCAGTGTGCACAAATATTTTATATCTAATGATATAATGCCTAAAATTTTTTATAGCATAAATGACTGCCAAGAATTCTTTTTCAGTTGTGGTGTAATTTTTTTCTGTAGATGTAAGGTTTTTGCTGATGTAATAAATGGCATGCATACTTTCTCTTTCTTCCTTTTGTCCTAAAACTACCCCAATGGACTCATTTGAAGCATAAGTTTGTATGTGAAATGGTAAAGTCCAATTAGGTCCTCTCAAAACTGGTGTTACAGTAAGCTTTTCTTTCAAGGTTTCAAATGCTGATTAACAATCTTCTGTCCATAGGAATTCTGTATCTTTGTTAAGCTGGGTAAACAGGGGGGTAGCTATTTTGCTGAAATTTTCTATGAATCTCCTATAGTAGCTTACATGACCTAGAAAACTTCTAACATCTGTCTGATTTTTGGGTGAAGGCAGCTATGTGATTACTTCTATCTTATTTTGATCCACTTTGATTCCATTTGTTGAAATGTGGTGTCCCAATACAATTCCTTCTTCTACCATCATGAAGCACTTTTCATGGCTAAGGGATAACTAATTTTTCTCACAGCATTTTAGTACTTTCTCAAGGTTTGTGAGAGCTTCTTCAAAATTATCCCCATACATAGTAAAGTCATCCATATAGACCTCCATGCATTCATTAGCTAGTTCAGCAAAAATAGCTAAAACAAGTCTCTGAAATGTAGCTAAGGTATTACATAGTCCAAATGGAAGAACTTTATAAACAAAAGTTCCCCAAGAGCAAGTGAAAGTGGTTTTGTCCTGGTCTTCAGGTGCTACTTGAATTTGGTTATACCCACTGAACCCATCTAAAAAAGAAAAATACTTTCTCCCACCAAGGTTGTCCAGCACTTGGTCAATGAATGGTAAGGGAAAGTAGTCCTTTTTTGTGGCCTTGTTTAATTCTCTATAGTCAATACACACCCTCCATTTCCCATTCTTTTTAGGCACTATGACAAGGGGTGAGACCCATTGACTATCTAAGATTGGATATATAAATCCTGCTTGCAGTAATTTTTCTATTTCAGTTTTGACAATGTTGTTTAAAGCAGGATTCAATCTTCTCTGGGGTTGTCTGACAGGTTTAATATCCTCAGTGTATATATGATAAGTACAGATCTCAAGAGGTATGCCTTTCATTTCTTGGTATTCCCAAGAAAAATCTACTAAATGGGAAATCAAAAGTTGGATAAGTTTTTCTTCCTGATTTGATGTTAACTGAGTATTGATATTAAGTGTTTTCCTTGGTAAAATCATGACCTATTTTGTGATTTGATCCATAGATGTAGTTAATCCGTACACTGGAGTCATGGTATTGAGGGGACAAGAATGTGGAAGCAACATGTGGAATGTGGCTAAGTCTCTGTAAAAGGTTTCTCCATAAGGAATGATATTCGCAAGGGTACAATGAGAAGAAGTAAGAAGTTCTCTCTTAGAATCTTGGGCAAGTTCCATCACATCCTCATTGATTAGGATGTGGGTAATGTCTTCTATTGTATCATAGTAGATTTCTTCTTCCAATTCTCCCAAGTGTTCCCTGATGGTTACCATGGCTACTGAGGCACTATTGTCATTATTCTCTAGTTCATCCACCCATACTCTTCTTGTATAGTGTATTGATGGTTTATCTAGAGGATACAAAGATATTTTCTTCAAATCTATCCCATTAGAAATGACCATATCCTTGGTTTGACAATCAATAGATGCTACTACTGTAGCCAGCCATGGTCTTCCTAAAATCAGTGGATAAGCATTTCTCTAGTTTCTAGGTTCTAATATCAGGAAGTCCACTAGAAATTCCCATGAATCTATCACAACTGGTACATCAATAATTACTTCTTTCAGAATAGCTACTGACTGGTTAGCAAGTTGAAGAATTATAGTTAGGGATTGGATACCTGATAGAGCTAATTTGTCCATTGTATGGACCGTCATCACATTAATTACTGCTCCCAAATCAACCAAAACATTTAAAATTTCTACTCCTGAGATGAAAACGGTTATGACAGGATTTCCAGGGTCCCCATATTTTGGAAGAAGAATTTCTCCCATCAATAGATCTATTACTTTCCCTTCCACCTGTATTGTAGAAGGAAAGTTTTTCCTCCTGCCCTGTGTTTTGACACAATGATGTTTAATGAATTGATTTAGTTTTGGTACATCTCTGATTGCTTGGAGGAGAGGAATTTCAATATTCAGTTGCTTGATTTCTTATAAAAGTTCTAATTCTAGGTTGGGTTGGACTTGTTTTTGTAAGATTTTTTTCTGGGGAACATGTTGTTTGAGTCATTCTGGTTACGGTGCTAATTTTTCCATCTCTGGAGCTTTTCCAGAGTTTTCATCGGAATTGTGTCTAGGAATGTTCTCCACAGTTGGTCTTTTAGGAGCATCTCCAGAGCTTTCCAGGGATGATTATTTTAGCACTTTTTCGATAGTAATCTTCTCCAGGAGTTGAGTCGATGAATTTTCAGGTTCCTCATCATTGGTTACTTCAACTATAGTTGGAGGAGATGGTCTTGGGAATGCTTTCCTAGAACGCAGCTGGAGATTGTTTGAATATATAGTGTTAATACCAGCCATGTTTTCTTTCTCTATCATGTAAACAGCTGCTCCCTATTTATTTCGTGGGTTTGGTATAGGTTGAGTTGGTAGGGGTGGTTGACTAACTAGTTTATTTTGTGATTGTCCTTGTATGTTGGAGGGTCCGGTTAGTAAAGCTTGTTGTTGAGGTTGGAAACATCTAGGTTGTCCCTAGTATTGTTGATTATATCCCTGCTGAGGACCCCATTGAGGTTGCATGTGGTGAGATCAAAACTGTGGTGGCCACTGTTAATTTCCCCAGTGCTGATTTTGCCAATTTTGGTTTTTCCAATGTTGACTTGGCCAATCCTGCTATCACCAAGGAGGATTATTCTGAGGCCCATGCCAAGTTGGATTCCATTGATTATTTCCCCAATTAGAAGGACCCTTATAAGAAGGCTGGTTTGGATACTGATTATAAAGAAAACTCCAAGTTTGTTTTTGTCCCACATAGTTCAATTCTTCTTCCATTACAACATTCTTCTTACTCAATCTTTTCAAGGCTAGAAGTTGACTACATTGATTGGTAGGATGTTCCCTGTCATAGATCTGACAAATCTTTGATTTGTCCAAAAGGCATTCTCTCAATAGATGTTTGTTTCTACACCTAGGACAATAGATGGAGAGTGGTTTAGTTGCTCTATTTTGATCAGTTGTTCTAGTTTTCGCTTGAATCCCATCCAATGTGGTATTTAATTGGACTAGAATATCTATTTTTAGATTTGCAATCTCTTCCATTAAATTTCTTATTTCATTTTTCCCTTTGAAAGTTTTGGATGACCTCACTCCATCTTGGGTTCTAGAATAGTTCCTGTAGAGTTCTTCTATAGTAGGTATATCCATTTTGTTGATATTCCCTTTTCCCATTAGATCCAATGCCTGTTTTGATTCCCTATCCAATCCTTTTACAAATAGGGTTCTGGCCAAAGAGTGATCTACTGGATTGCCATATCTTCTCAAGGCAAAGTTAAACCTGTCAACATAGTCCTCTAAGGTCTCTTCCTCTCCTTGCCTAATTTTAAACAATTCCTTGTTTTTATTACTGACTTTATAGTAATCTTGGTACTTTCCTAAAAAAATTGTTTCCATCTGATCCCAAGAATGAATAGAGTTCTGGGGTAAACCCATAAACCATCTCATCGTAGAATCTTTCAAGGTTGAAGGGAACAGTTTGAGTTTTTGGTTATCTGATCCATAATCATAAGTTTGGTATACTACTTTGAATTCAAACAAAAACTGATCTGGATCCTCAGAGGAGAGACCTCTAAAATTTGGCAGGTGTGCTAGTGAGATATTTTTCATAGGAGCATTGTCTCCAACAGCTAGGATAATGGGATATGAGAAGGTTCTTAGAGCCTGATTTTCTTCTTCTTCATGATTATCATTATTATCATCTATGTTTAGTACTGGTTCTTCTCCCTGAGGTTTTGGGATATCGGGTTCTATCAAAGGATCTACCTGAAACTTTTGTTGTAATTCTTGGATATAATCAGTGAGTGGAAGATTTGTAGGATCTAAGGGACTATTATTTTGAGGTGCCACTTCCAAGGTAGGTTCCAGGTTTCTTTCTTCAACAAGATCTTGTGCCACCCTACTGATTTATCCTATAGATTGTTGATGGGGGGTCTGCTTTATGTATCTTCCTTTTGAGTCTCTTGTTCTAACCATACAGACCTAACCCAAAACTATTTAGCTAAGTTTCCCTAATTAACACAATACATCCCCGGCAACGGTGCCAAAAAAGACAAGGTGTCGTTGTACCTCATCATTTAATCATATTTTAGATGTCAAAATCTAGGGCTATGTCCTCAGCTGTCTGCAACTAGGGATTCTACAATTACCAGTTTCCTCTAACGAATTCTAATGAATTTCACTAATTTAAAGAGATTGATCTATCTGCTTATAAAATGAATTCAAAGAATGCTGGAAACAGAATTAAAAAGTAAATTATTCAAAGCAAATCTACAACTGCAACATGCATCTGTCTATTAAAATTAGTAAGTATCCTATAAAGAAAAAATTGAAATAACAAAATAGTTGTACTAGCCTTCTACCTTGGTGGTGAGAGTGGGCCCTTGCTCCACACCCTTTGGGCTGAAGGCTACAATAAAGAATCAATACTAGAGAATAAGATCACAACTAGATTTTGTCCAATTCCATTCACTCTGCATCAATCAAAATATTGATATCTTAATTAAAAATTACACAAGAATAATGATAATAATCCATTTCTTCTGCTGCTTCAGTAAATATATATAAAATGAGTGGTGACATATCACTCATCTTATCTATCAATTCTTCTATGAGATGAGATCCATCTCTTTATTATACTAGCTATGTAACTATGAAAAATAATCATGCAATAAGAATAGAATGAGTGAAACAAAAGTCCACTCTAAATTCTAAGTCTAAGTTTTAATACATTTGGGCAGCGAGGCCCTGAAAATATGGATATTAAATCAGTCTCATTGGTAACTCATGCAAGAACTTAAAAGAGACAAAAACTCTCAGCAGTTAACTAAAGATGGCCCTTAATTAATCAGGTGGTGATTTGAGTAATAAAAGGGGGTATCACGATCGCTGCTGAAAGTGCTTGACCAAGCTATGCTAGAAATTTGCCCTGTTTTGAGGAGGCACCAAAGATGTATATCCATGTCTGTAGCTCCAGAGATATAGCTGTTGCTATGGAGATATAATTGCGGCCTTCTTGCTTGGCTCCGGAGATGCTCTTCCTCTTCAAAATTCTGTTGTCATGAGATTTTGGTGTAGTCTCTGGAGATATTTAGGACTACCTCCAGAGATGTACAAAATTGCCATCCTGAGCATCTACACCTATTGATTCAAAAGAGAAGTTTTTCTGCATATTTCCATCAATTCCATGCACATTAGTCCTTAAATAAGAAATCATGATCCTAAGTAATTTATCTTCAGTTAATCATTATTTAGAACAACCTTTCTATTCTATTCAGGTGCAGACATCAAGAAGTTGGGATTAGAAAGGGGAAAAAGAGAGGTAAAAAGATGTATTTTATGGGTGCTAATGGGCACTCATCAATGATGATGCAATAAGATACAAAGATGTGTGAAGGTTACAATTTAATCAAGTCTCTGAGTACATGGAAAGAAGAGTTCTAAAAAATTACACCAACACTTGTCAAAACACTTTTTCAAGATGACAAGGTTGACCCAATCTTATGCAATGCCAAAATTGATAAGATTCTTAAGTTGGAGTTAGTTATAGACAACTTTGTTAAAGATGTTAGAGTGGTATTAGATGTTACATATGTGACAAGCCAGAACAAACTAAAGAGAATAGTAAAGTGAAAATGGCCTTCTAATGAAGAATTTGAAAAGTGGGTTGCCATTTATGGGTAAAATCAGGATTATATGACATAATTTGATTTACTTGGTTTGTTTAAGGGGTAATCAATCCTTATGAAATCTTGAATCATAGCCCAAGATATATTCAAATTCTTCATTGATGTCTACAACCAGATGTACTTCAAAGTTGATGGGATTTTGATGTCTTTGAGTCTATCAAAATCATGCACGTGATAGGTGGCATTTTGTTTATTTAAGAAGATGAAGTTTTAGTTGAAGGTAGTTGATTGAGAAGTTTGGAAAAATTGTTTGGAGATGTTGCAAGTAATTAGCAATCTTGTTGTACTTTAGCAATTTTATAATCATTTTGGAGATGCATATTCATCCTTGGCCCTTGATGGTTATTTGTTGCAATGGAACATTTAGTAGAAAGATGAGGTGTAGGGACTATGGGATAACTCAAAGTTTTTTTCATATGGAATAATAGTAATTGGTTGGTGGTCCCATCTTTCTTGTTGCCAATTAACCATCTTACACTACTTTGTGAGGAGGGGTGACCCATCAATATCAAGCTCTCTTAGCTTGAGATATCTGTTTAATTGCCAATGGAAAATGGTGGGTCATTCTCCCATAGTCCTAATAGTCTATTGTGTCTCTCCATGAACCTCCAAATGACTATTGGACATGGTGATCATTGGTCTCCAAGCTCGGTGTGATGTTAAGAGGTCTCCTGACTTCAAGCTACCTAACCTTAGCTTTTACCGATGGACTCTTCTTTTGCATTTCCAACTCCAGCAACCTCTTCATCTTGGCCCATGGGAAGTAATTACCCAACTGACCTGGCCAATAGTTGTAATGGCTTGGAGAGATTATTATCTCTTCTTGTGGGCTCCATCTTTGGGTAGTTCATATTCTACTCATAGGCACAAACAAGTGTCACTTATCTAGGGGGTTCTTCTTTTAAGCATCTATTTATATAAAATGATCTAATTGTTGATAACTGAGAGGGGGGGTGAATCAGTTATCTTAATTAATTTAACTTTCTGTTCTTCTTTTAGCAACTAGTACTAAATCAAAACACATAAGCTTAAATGAACATGAAAGAAGAAACAAAATCAGTACTCATGACACAATATTTTTGATGTGGAAACCCTGTTAAGGGAGAAAACCATGGGGTGATTAACCCAAGAATGTATTCTCTATTAGAAGAACAGAAATACAAAATGGCACTTGCCAATTAGGGCTCACTGCCCGAGCACACTACTCACAAGAGGCTCACTGCCTACAAGAGACTCACTGTCTACAAGTTATAAAGAGAGTAACAAGATACTTGAACTAATGAGAAGCATCCACATATGCTAGAGTTTAGTTCTGATTAGGCTCAATATATTGATCTACTGCACTTCATTCTTCCTCTTCTTTTGTGTTGTCCTTTCACATACCGGACCTGCCTTACTACCTTTATATCGCTCTTCTACTTTTATTCACACACCACAACATACAACATTTTTTTTCATATCTAAATCCATCTGGTATATATATCTGCACAATGGATTTCATCCTCTTTCTAGTCGACATCCGGAATAGTCAATATTTTCCCAAACTTTAGTCTGTCAGTTGAATCCTTGCTCACCAAGTGATGCGGATCAAGGAGATACTCATAGAAGTCATCTAACATGTCGGCCAATCATGGATGATACCTTAAGAACCTTGATCACCATCAATATCTCATCCGAAATAATTTTGATGCTCTGTCTGTCAGTTCTTCCTCTGTCTACTCTGCCAAACCGGACTCCAAAACTTAGATACTCATATCTCTTCACTCTCTTATCACCGGAGGCTCAATCCCTGGAATCTATCAGTCAAGGTATTCCTCTTGACTTCCCCAAGTCTGTACTTTACAAGGATGCTTCCTCTAAGAGATCTGGACCTGACTGTCGGACCTTGCCACATGCTCTATTCTTGCTTACCGGACCACAACATTCTTCAATCTGACTTCCGGTATGTGCACACCATGTCCTGCGGATGGGTGGGATGAACTTTGTTGCCATCAATGACAACAATCATGAAGCCACAATGTGTCTCTTGCCAACAATCTACCCCTTTGGCATTGATGGCAACACTTAGTGAAAAATGACTAAGTGTTATACTATACCCCCCTTGGTTGATGCTCTCTTCTAATGTACATTTTACCAGAGCTCCCCCTTAGCTAGATTCCACATTTTTCACTACTCTGCACTCCCCCTTTGACATCAATGGCAAAGGGTAGGGTCCGCACACCAAAATTTCCCAAAAATAATCTATACTTAGCCGCATAAGTATATATACATGCTATACTTACATATATTGAAGTATATCTGTAAAAGTGTTTTTCAATTGTACAAGTTCTATTTCCCAACTCAGTTTCATCCTGTCCAAAATTGAGATGTGACCACTCAACAGGAATGCAAAAGCTTCTGCCTTCTTGAGATCTGTCAGATCACTGGTCTGGGCTGTGGCCTGAGCATCAGTTAGGGCTTCATGTATGGCCTCTAACTTAGGGATAATGATCCCTCTAAGTTCACTCAACCTGTTTATTCTATTTTTCTTCTCCTTCTCAAGTGTCTTTATTTCATTTATGACTGCAATAGTCTGACACTCTTGATTTACTATAGAGGAGGATAGAGATCAAAAATTTGAGATAAACTTAATAGTTTATCCTCTTGCTCTTTTACTTTCTTGTCAAAATCCTTGGTCACTTTAGGCCAAGATAAAGAAATTTTATAGATATCTCTGCCATCTTTAAGAGCATTTTCTAGGCTCTTTATTCCAATATCCATAACTCTCATATCATTTGATATTAACCCTTGTACCTCTGATAATCTTTTTGCCAAAAACTCCTTCTGGACCTTATCTTCTACTGACTTTTCTAAGGAATCAAAGTGTGTGCTAACACTATTAACTAGAGATCTGAGATTATCAAATGAAGAGGCTGAGGAATCCTTCTGAAAAGATGGCAAGATCTTCTCCAATACACCAGATGCAATTTCTATATGCTTGTAGTCTTCCATGTGAGACTTCAGAAGCTTTTCTTTTGCCTTTGCTGAAGTGAAGGATGCTAGCTTCATGGTTTGAACTGGGGAGAGGGAGTCAAAATTGAATGGTCCTTGAAGAAGTTCTAGTTCATCAAATTCCATCATCTCTTTGGTTAAGAATTCTTCAACTGCCTCTACTGTGTCTCTTGCCGGAGACAGAGTTTTCTCCCGTTCTGCACTCTTACCACTATCATCTTTGGCCTTCTTTGCTGGAGTTTCCTTTCCTACTAAAACCTTACTACTGTCATCTTCTTTTTCTTTCTCCTCTGCTCCTTGACTAATCTTCTCTTCTAGTCTTTCTTTTTCTTTGGATCCAGAGTCTGCAGGGGAAACCAAAGGAGAGATGTTTGTTTATCCATGGA
Organism: Cunninghamia lanceolata; assembly: GCA_027924645.1. Lineage (NCBI taxonomy): Eukaryota > Viridiplantae > Streptophyta > Pinopsida > Cupressales > Cupressaceae > Cunninghamia > Cunninghamia lanceolata. Next base: position 679,659 of record BSBN01000872.1, on the reverse strand, counting down.
CCTCCTCTTCTAGATCAGAGGAATCTAAGTCCTTACCTTTTTCTTCACCTGTCTCCTTTACCTCTTCTGCCACTATCTCAGTAGATTCTTCTTTGTCATCCATGGTAGAGGTTTCATCACCTAAGTCCTCTATGACTAGAATATTGAATCTTTTATAGGCATTTCTAAGAATCTCTTCAGTTTCTTTTGCCACTTTATCAGTTTCTCCAAGCATAAACTGATTCATTCTAGCTTTTCTCTAGAACTCATCCTTGCAATCCTTGAAGATCAAGTTAATTTTCTTTGGAGTGATGGAGGGATAAAATTGGATGGTAATTTGTTCCTAGATTTCTAGATCTTTTGCTTGAGCATTATTCTTCCTCATTTCAAGTTCTTTCTCTAAACTTTCAGGAATTAGAGAGATGATTTCAATAAATGCTTTATTGTAAATGTTCAAATACTTAACTGTTGCTTCCTCCAAAATCTTTTTATTTGCATCATTATATTCATCATGGAATTATGTTATTGGTTGCAGATTTCCATCCACAGTAACTGCCTTGACTACATCATCTATGCGGAGAGTAGGTCTTTCAATGAATTCTTCTGCCTTTTCTTCCTTGTCTTCACTAATAGAGGGTTCACCAGATACTTTCTTCTTTTTCCTCACTTTCCTTACCTCCTCATCTGACTCAGTCTCTTCATCATCCTTCTGACTGATGTAAGACCTTGTGGCCTTTGTCTTAGTTCTTTTCTCTACTTTACTGGATGATTTTGCTTCCAGTTTTGATGTCTTTGAGCTCTTATCAGTGGTAGTTGCAGACCTCTTAGAGGATTTGGTCTAGGAGGGTGCTTCTACCGGATCACTTTCCTTTTTTGTTTCTTCCTTCTCTCTCTCTCTCTGTCCTTTCCAACTTCTCTCTGTTAGCATCAAGTGCTTCTTTTGATATGCCAAAACTTTTGGCAACATTCTCTACTTCTTTTCTCACTTTTCTCTTTATCTCTGGTTGTCTAAGTTCCACATGAATCTTTACACTCAACTCTTAGTAGGTTCCAAACCTTTCTGCCTTAGGGTCTTTGGGCTGGCTTAGCAGATGTTGGATATGTAGCTCCACAATTTTCGCATCTACTTCATACCCCATTGGCATGATCTAGACTGTCCTTGGCTCCACTGCCTCCATTAGGCATTGGTCAGTGTCTACCATGAAACACATTATATCTTTATAGTTCTCAACCAATGATTGAGGAATTCTTTCTCTAGTTTGCATCATATTTTGAAAGTTCTTGAAGTAACCCCATAGAGCTATATTTCTTGCCTTAGCATCCCCAAGCCTATGCAAGTAATCTCTGATTTGAATAGCAACAAGTCTGTCATTCTGCCATACCCAACCATTGGATCCGGGCAGCTCATTCATAAAGTAGAAAAATAAGCACACTATCAGTCCACCATACTTAAAAGTGTTCTTTTTGTCCTTCTTGATCTTCTGTAGGTTTTCCATTAGTTGGCTCAGAAGGAGTTCACATAGATCATAATCTACATTCTCTTTTATCATTTGATAGGTAGTGTAGATTGCAGTTCCAGGTACTGAATTCTCCGTACTGGAGTGATATATCTTATAGCCAATTATCATAGATACAAACTTGATATCTGGATCAATGATATCTTCTATGGTCATTGCTCTCTTATCAAATTTTGATCCAGTAGCCTCACTCACAGTTTGGTTTTTGACAGATTTGAGAACTGGTATCCCTCCGGAAGAGTGAAAACTGGTTACTACCTTAATTGCATCCTTGGTGATCTTGAATGGTCTATTCAACCACAAGAAGTTATCATGCACTCTGCTCAATACATACTGGACCCACTCATCTTCTTTAAAATAGGGGAAATGGATGTATTGATCGAAATGTTTGTCCTGGATAGCCTTGTACTAGGGTTTTAGTTCAAAAGAGTCATCTATCAATTGTTTGTGATAGATATCCATTAACTTTGATTCCCCAAATTCTTCAATATTCACATGAATGTAAACCCTAACATCTTCTACATGCAAAATACCATGCAGAATGCTGGAAAATACACCAGAGGGATCCACTTCTAGAGATTTGTATGGATAATTCTTAAATTTAGGGCGTGGCCTATCATAAATCTTCACCACATTCAGAGTAGTCATCTTTCAAAGATTTGTAGAGAGATATTCAAGAACGAAAAATACCTTTTACGCTTCTAGGTTTCACGGAGTGAGCCGGATTGATTACTGGATGAATCAACTTCTACAGATGATTTTTGATGGGCTTGAGAAAATTTGTTGCAGAGCTCCTTTTTGCTTCTTCTCAAATGCAGAATGAACAAATGTTTAATAAGAAAAACCCTTATATTACTCTGTAAATCCTAATACCAAGTTGTAATAAATGCTCAGCTTAAGTCATTTCAGTTTGCCTTGTTTTCCTTATTCGGATGACTTGATGAACCGAAACAATCTTGTTATAAACATCTTGCAGATCTTCCATATCTTAACCACAGTTTATTTAGATGTTTCTTTGAGAACCCTTTAATCCGCAACTCTCCTTGTGCCACTCCCGGCACCAATTAACTGGCTGGGGGAAAAGTGTTTTTCCTTGTGTCTCACCCTGAGCCAGAGCTCATTTTTTAATTTCCAGAAGGAATATCAACACCAGATTCTGGTGTGGATTCATCCCCTATATTCTCTGTGCTTCTCTTCACCCAAATCTTGTTCATCTCACTTTTGACTTCATCCGCATTCTCTTTTCCTTTTCCTTTGTCTTGATTCTGATTATGATGCACCGGACCCCTTTTGTCCTAATTCTTGCTTCTATGGAATTTGGCAATATGACCGGATCTATTGCAATTGTGGCAAACAACATTTCTTTGCATATTTGAATGATATGCCCTTGGTCTGCATTGATTAGCCATATGTCCCATTCTATTGCACGCAAAGCATCTACCATTGAATGAATTGTTCATTTGCATATTTCTGCATTCATGAGATTTGTGACCATACCTTTTGTAGTTAAAACACTGTCCGGAGAAGGATGTATTAGTCTAATTTAATCTCTTTTTGCACTAATTAGCTTTATGACCAAAGTTATTATAGTTTTGGTAGCATCCATTTAAGGATGGATATCTTTGAGCATTAGGTTGCCTTACCGGAGGTCTTCTAGGCCTATTCCTTGGATTTCCTGATCCAAAATTCTTCTGACCAGATCCGGAGCTTTCACCTTTCTCATATCCCAAGCCACACTTGTCATCTACCCTCTTTTGGCTTTCAAGAAGAACTTCAAGTTGAGCAGAACTTATCTTGAATTTCTCTTTGTATTCATTTGCTGTTTGAAGATCCCTTTTAAGAGAGACAATTTGATCCTCAAGTTTTTCTTCATTATCTTTAGCATCTTCAAGATCAGATTCAAGATGTCTAATTATTCTATCCATCTTGTGGCAGTCTTTTGTTTTCTCTTTGAGAGATAGTCTTAGATCATCTTCTGTTTTTCTTTTCTCTTCAATTTCTTGAGTAACTTTTATGACTCCTGATTCCATTTCATGTCTTACCATAATGACCTCTTTTGATAACTTTTCACATAACTTGGATTTCTCCTTCAGATCTTCATTTGTATCATTGATTTCACTTTGACTTGCCAATTGTTGAAGTTGATCCTTTCTCTTTTTCATAGAGATACTTAGTTTCCCTTTTAGTTCATTTATGAAATCATCAGCCTGTTTGAGTCTTTCCTTTAATTCATTGACTTCAGAGTTAGATTGCTCAAGATCATCTAGGGCAGTTTGAAGTTGTTCCCTCATACCATACACATCCATTTGAATTCCCAGATCTTCCTCTGATACCAATTGTTGATAACTGAGAGGAGGGGGTGAATCAGTTATCTTAATTAATTTAACTTTCTGTTCTTCTTTTAGCAACTAGTACTGAATCAAAACACATAAGCTTAAATGAACATGAAAGCAGAAACAAAATTAGTACTCATGACACAATATTTTTGACGTGGAAACCCTGTTAAGGGAGAAAACCATGGGGTGATTAACCTAAGAATATATTCTCTGTTAGAAGAATAGAAATACAAAATGGCACTTGCCAATTAGGGCTCACTACCCGAGCACACTACTCACAAGAGGCTCACTGCCTACAAGAGACTCACTGTCTACAAGTTATAAAGAGAGTAAAAAGATACTTAAACTAATGAGAAGCATCCACATATGCTGGAGTTTAGTTCTGGTTAGGCTTAGTACACTGATCTACTGCACTTCATTCTTCCTCTTCTTTTGTGTTGTTGTCCTTTCACATACCGGACCTGCCTTACTGCCTTTATCCCTCTCTTCTACTTTTATTCTCACACCACAACACAACTTTTTTTTTTCATATCTAAATCCATCTAGTATATATATCCACACAATGGATTTCATCCTCTTTCTAGTTGGCATCTGGAATAGTCAATATTTTCCCAAACTTTAGTCTGTCAGTTGAATCCTTGCTCACCAAGTGATGCAGATCAAGGAGATACTCATAGAAGTCATCTAACATGTCGGCCAATCATGGATGATACTTTAAGAACCTTGATCACCATCAATATCTCATCCGAAATAATTTTGATGCCCTGTCTACTCTGCCAAACCGGACCCCAAAACTTAGATACTCATATCTCTTCACTCTCTTATCACCAGAGGCTCAATCCCTGGAATCTATAAGTCAAGGTATTCCTCTTGACTTCCTCAAGTCCATACTTTACAAGGATGCTTCCTCTAAGTGATCCGGACCTGACTATCAGACCTTGCCACATGCTCTGTTCTTGCATACCGGACCACAACATTCTTCAATCTGACTTCCGGTATGTGCACGCCATGTCCTGCGGATGGGTGGGATGAACGTTGTTGCCATCAATGACAACAATCATGAAGCCACAATGTGTCTCTTGCCAACACTAATATTATTGTAAAAGGGGGGAATAGTGAGCAAGAACTCTAAAGTTGATATATTTCCATTTTTTAGAAATAAAGAAAATTCAAAGTTGTTTGAAATTTGATGTTAATGTTTTTTCTCTAAATTGCATTGTATGAGTGAATTCTTACTAGTATAGTTGTCTCCTTTATTGTGTTACATTTCTTGAGAGAAATTTCTAAGTGTGATTAATCTCAACATATATATTTGTTGTTTGTATTGTCAATCTTGGTTAGTGCATGTTTAAGGAATGTGGTAAAGCTTTCTAGATCAACAATAATATTGGTGATACTAATAACGGATAAATTAGAATTATTGTGATCAAGTAAGCCAAAATACCCTAGATTATATCATTGAAAGGCAATGACATTTGTGTTAAAACCATCATAAATATTGTTGTTAGGATAAAAGTTGTGGCATCATCTTAGTGACTATGTACTCCTATAAATAGGTACTAATCAATTTCCAAAAATCCTTCCAACCCCATATATGTTTAATAATGCATATTGTGATTGAATTTCTGAACTACAGTAAATACTACTAAAGTATTCAATACCTCAATGGAAATAAGGCAAATGCAATAAAACAAAATACACACCTTTACAAATAGATTTACCTCGTATCTTCCATTGTTACCTATCTTTCTTTGATCTTGTATGATTATGGAGCTCTCAGAAGTTGTACTTTCTTGCTGTTAAGATGACAAATATAGGATGGCTATGTGGAGGATTATGTAATGAGATTACAATGCAATAACTAAGATGAAGGATGGAGCCATGGTTGATGATTGTGAGATAATGATAATGGGATTACAATGCAAATGATTGGAGCCAAAGGTATGATTGGGAGCTATGATGGAATTTATGCAGAATAAGATTACTAAATCTTGAGTGGTTATCGAATGGGTGCGAGAACCTTGCTTTTATAGGCTTAGGATAGGCCAAGTTCAAGTGTCAATAGATCCACAACTGAAGGAATTACCTGTGACATGTACAGTTGAGATGGAGTTGACTAGGATGAGGGAGATAATCATGGGAAATGTTCCTACTATGTTTACAAGGTAGAGGAATATATGGATCCATAAGACACATGTCATTGTGCTCATAATGACCTGTGAGTTAAAAGTGGAATATTATGAGCAAATTGTGGAAGAACTCCTGATCTATAGGAATGTGAGAGATAAACTAGCATTTGAAAGACAAGTGTCTTGGACCCTGGAGATGATTGAGAAATAATAGGACACATGATGGAGAAGAAATAGGGAAGACTGGAGGATAAATAGGACATGTGGGTGAGGGTAATTGGCTAATTAAATATTAAAAATATTTAATTATGTGTGCAACATGGTGAGGTGTAAAGTGAGGTGGAAGGTGATGTGGATTTATGAAATTAGGACTTTAGGATAGATGAATTTAAGATTGATTAAATAATCTAGGAATATTTAATTAGATGAGACATTAGAGGAATTAGGGTATTTAATTAAATAAATTGTTTTTTATTTAATTTTTGGGATAATGAACCAATTAAATAAATTAGAATATTTATTTAATTGATAAATGAATAAGAATTAAAATAAATATTAAAATATTTATTTAATCCGACATGAGCCATTTTTAGGTGTATACATTTTGCCCCTCTTTGATGCAATTTGTCTTATCACATTGCTTCAAAGAATAAAAAATTTGTGGTTATGATACATACCCTAGTTTGCCCCTGATATAGGTTTAACGATGATAGGATGCCCCCCTCGAGAGATTGGTTGAGTTGGACGATGATGGCAAAAGGTGGACGAACAATCTCATGACATGTAAGATTTAATGACACAAACTGCGGGTAAAACGTTTAGGTGACTGAGAAAGAAATAGGGGTGAAAAACATCCCCCACACTCATAGGGTTAGACACCACCAATTAGGGCTCACTTGGCTATAAATAGGTATGTGGGGTTACACTCCTAGCCATTTGTACACTTGTCATTTGTGGAGAGGTTATAGGAGCTCTAGTGTGATAGAGATGCAAAGCAGTCAACAGAGATGGATCAAATTCTAATAGTGAGTCACTACTTTGAGAGGATCTGACAATTTAGGTGGCTAGTAGACTATGCACCTCTGGTACATACCCTTTGAAACTTGGTCTTATTTGCATTTAATGAGGTCAAATTCTAGGTCAAAGTCGTCGTTAATGAATGCACTGAATTAGTGTTTTAGTGCAAACAAGCCAGGAATTGATGCATCTGCTCCAATTCTACACATCTGAGTCAAGAATCAGTGCATATGCACTATTTTCATAAATGATAGGAAGTCCTGCACAAATAAAAAGGGTTTTGGTGCAATTAGGTTTTTAGGTGCATGTAATCATCAGTCCAGCACATGTAGGATAAAGCTGTGCTAGTAGGGTAGAAGCGCGCAAATAACTAGGGTTTAGGTGCATCTATTAAGAAAACGTGCTTTTAATGTAAACCCATGTAAATGACTCTTGTTTTGGTGCATTTTTTTAAAGTAGCACAAATGGTTAGGGATTCTACGCATTTGACACAAAGTTGCGCATCTGGTAGATAGAGTTGCACATCTGATAAGACATGTCAAATACTTAGCTAGTTGGATAAAGTTGGCATCATGATTGATGTTGGCCAATTGATAGGTCATCTTCGATATTGATAGAATCTCAGAAGAGAGGATAGGATAGGTGTCCTGATAGGATAGCTAAGTAACTTGTTTGATTGATTGGATAGATATGCAGCCTAGTTTGTTGTGTTTTTAATGCATTTTGTTATCGATTGTAGAAGATTCTAGATCATGTTCTAATGTCATGCGAGAGGTTCCTAGTTACACATCTTTTGAGGTCTTACTCTAATGGATATTGATCACTTGGTGCTTAGATCCACTGGTTTATGGTATGTCTTCTTTATGCTCAAGATGCGGGCGAATCTTAGATTACTGACTGCATTGGGTGAGAGGTATCGCAATGAGACAGGCATGTTTCACTTGCCCATTGGAGAGATGATGGTGACCTTAGAGGACGTTCATCAAATTCTCTAGATTCCCATTCAAGGTGAGTTGGTTGAGTATTAGTTTACAACTAGAGCTAGATTGACTGAGTGTAGACGAGTGTTTGATGACCCAAACTTGGAGGGTATAGAGATCAGCTGGGCTGATATTGTGGAGTACTATGAGCCCCTACCAACTATATTAGCAAGTTTGATTGGAGGTGTTGTTTTCCCTAGTAGGAGATCCCATGGTTTCTAGGTTGGATGGGGACGAACACTAGAGAAGATGGTATAGGAGGGGACATGGTTCACCTAGGGTCCCTGCATCTTGGCTCACTTGTACCATGATTTACACCAGTTTGTATATGATGGAGATGTGAGTTTATTTGCTGGTGTTTCACTTCTTCAGATTTGGGCATGGCTACACATAGTGGTGACATGGTAGATTGGCATGGGGGTGATGTGATATGACAAGCCATACTCTTACAAGTTTTAGGAGACTCTTTCCCAGCCCAAGCTGGGAAAGCTAGAGTATTGGTGGTATACATTGGATAAAGTGGATGAGGTTGTGTGGTGTCCATACCTAGATTGTGAGGTATGGGATGAGGATGCAGCAGAGTTGCCTTATTGTTTCCAAACTCAATGGTTGATAGAGAGGACTCCCTATATACTAGAGAGCCACACTAATATGTGTGTGCTTCGATAGATTGGAAGGATTCAGAGGATGCCCTAGGGTACTACTATTTTTTCTTAGACACACAAGGAGCATCTATTGTGGGGTCCGGTGGCATCCTATGAGATAGCGAGGATATACTTCTTGTAGATTCCATATCAGGCATGGGATCTGAGGTGACAAATAGTTGACATAGGTATGACAGCATATTTTGAGGTACACTTTACCACCCATCCTATTCATAGATATTCTAAACCTGGAGAGCGGGCCTCGAGACTGGAGGATGATGATGAGGATGAGGATGATGCTCCTTGATAGAGGAGGGGACGGTGGTGAGGCAGGAGGGGTGGTTGAGGTGGTAGGGTTGGCAAAGGTGATGGAGGAGATGATGGGGATGATGGTGGCCAGAGAAGGGTGAGATAGAGGAGGGTGCCCCAGATGTAGGCAAATGCACAGATATAGGCACAGGTGCAGCCACAGGTGCAACCATAAGTGCAGACACAGGTATAGGCACAAGGTCAGGGTGGATAGGGTGATGGGGACACAACTACAATGCGAGCCTAGGTGGATCAGCTATAGGCTCAAGTTAAAAAGCTGCAGGGGTAGGATGATGGTCAGATGGTAACTTTACGAGCCCACGTGGCTCAATTATAGGGGTAGGTTACACAGCTGTAGGGGGTGTTTGGACTGTGATCTTAGAGTGAGACATGATGATATAAAGATATACCAGGGCTGAGACCCTATTATAGTAGGTGCAGTAGACTGCATCCCAGGGTCCTCATAGTCAGATTGTGTCAGACATGGTCTGGTCTAGACAAGAGATCTTCTATTGGAGGTCTTTATATGAGCAGGCCATGCCCCCAAAGCAGAGGGTGAGTAGCTTTCATCCAAGCTCACATGGTTGATCGAGGTGTACACTATTAGAGAGTGTAGGGCGGATGAGGCTACCACTTCCTTGTGGTCTGCCAGGGATAGGCCCTATAGGTTCCCAGCAGCAGCCTTAGGATCCAGCACCTTCCGGAGCCATCTCCACATAGACTCTTTTTAGAGACATGTATCACATTATGCCAGTTTTTGTATACACCATTTTTTGACAGCTCGAGAGTGACACTTTTATGATATCATTGTATACTTTGACATTATTATTATTATTTTATGATGATCTATATGAGTTTCATGGACTATATGTATGCATTTTTTATGGATGGATGCTTGCTATATGTGATGTACGTTATCTATTTTGGTGCTATCTATATGATTGATGGTATTATTATGCTCTATTTTGATGTTTCTATCTTGGTTGATGTTATGATGCCTATGGCACTTATGATGATCTAATATGCTTATAGTTAATGATGTCCTAATGCATATGTGGATGATTTTTGTGAATGTACTATATAGTGTTAATTTTTTTCTATGTATGCTCATCTAATATGCAATTGTTATGACAATGATTCCTATGTTTTTGGATTTTTGTGATGATAACTGTTATGCATGAGACCTAAATGATAGCACTATCATGACCTAAATGCTTAATATGATTAATGCATCTTAAATGAAAATGAACTAATGATGGACATGCTTATACCATGTAACATGACAATGATGTATATTTTGTTTTGTTATGCAAAGTTTACTCAATCATAAATGAAACAACACTTGGAAGAATGTAGGGAAAAATATTTGGAACAAATGGATAATTAACAGATCAGATTTTGATCTTATGACACTTGGATAAATGGTTTAGTTGAATGCTTATAAATGAGATGAAATGCAAACCTAACATGCACTAATGAGGCTTTTGTCATCTCGTATGCAATTATTTGAAGGCCTTTTTCATCATTGAGATTTTAAAATGTTGTAAGAAAACACAAGCATCTAGGCAAAATTGATCCTAGATGACCTAAGTATTTCTTACGTGTATCAACAGACAAGGATTGTACTTTTTCATGCTTAGATCTATATCATCCTTGATGATCTTTTGTTGATCATGTCATTAGACAAAGTCGTTACATTACTAAATATTGATCCACAAACAACAAATAAATGAAAATTATCATGCCCCTATGATAGCTCCTCTAGTTTTTGACATCCTCGAGTAGCATAGGAAAGATAATAACAAAAATCAAGACTCTAAGACTTAAACACATAATAAGCATCAAATTTTCTTGCCATAGATATGTTTTCTTGCAATGAAAACTGATAAAATCATCATGATACTTTAGGTCATTGTTGTTTGATATAGGTCAAGTTCTTGTGTCAAGCATTTTGTTGAAAAGGTTTGTTTGTGATGTTGCATGTTATCTAGAGATAGTATTGTGATCCCGTTTTGATATCCTCTGAGATTTTGTGGCATTCAAGAATCTAATTCTCCCACTAGGTCGAGGATTTTACCCCTAGTCAAGTAAAGGAGCTATTTATTATGGATGAAACATAGGGATAAATTGATGGTAGACTTGATGTGATGGGCCCTAAGGGACTGACCTAATGCCTTGGAGGCTCATTGTTGATGGCCTTACCTACGTGGCAACACAGAGGAAATGTAGTTTAGGGTACAGAGTATGTGGACCTAGGACCTAGGTGAGGGAATGATGCAGAATTGGATGGGCAAAAGGATGGGTGCCAAGAGTTGGAATGGATGGGAAGCCTTAGGGGCTCATCAATGATGGCCTTTCCTACATGATAGCTCAGAGGCGACATAGTTTGACATGTAGGATAAGGGTTACGATATGTGACAAGATGGTCAAAAGATTAGATGGATAACCTGCTGGGATAAGGTAATAAGGGTGAATGAACAACAAGCCATGATAGGTATCTTGTTGTGATTCGATGGATGTAGAAGAAAAGATGGATGAAAAGATTGAGATCCTAGAAGATGGAGGAAGCGGTTTATCACAAATAGTGCCTATTTCTAGGTTTTTACCACTTTCTTTTATTTGTATGATCACAAGTAGCGCCTGTTGCCAGGTTTTCACTACTAGGGTTTATTTATTTATTTTATGGTCGCTTGCATTGGGGTTTACATGTAGAACTTTCAAAGATGCATGCTATTGATGGGATCATCGAACAGTTCACCTTCTGATATGGCTAATTGATAAGCTCCTGATCCATAGGCAATAATGATGACATAGGGGCCAAGCTAGTTGGGTTCAAATTTTCCTTTCTTTTCCCTGTCCTACTGATTTCTAGGATTCTCTTTGAGGACTAGGTCACCAACTTGAAAGACTCAGGGTTTGACTCTGTGGTTGTAACTTCGTGACATCCTTTGTTGGTAGGCTTTCAGATGATTAAAGGCATGTTGTCTTCTTTCCTCCAATAGCTCTAACTCTTGAAGTCTGGAAACCCTATATTCTTCACCAGATATTAGGCCTTTTAACAATACTCACAAGGATGGTAACTCGACTTTAATGGGCAAGATGGCTTTAGAGCCATGGACTAGGGAATATCGTGTTGCACTGTGAGTGTGCAAATACTTGTGCGGTAGGCCCACAACGCAAGATTTAATTGGATATGCCAATCACGAACAACATTGTTAATAGTCTTATTTAGGATTTTCAAGATGGTTTTATTAGATGCCTCCGCCTGACCATTTCCTTGGGGCTAATATGGGGTCCAGAAAAGCGATGTTGGAAGTTGAATTTGTCACATAGTTCTTTGACATCCTGATTCTTAAAGGGTCTACCATTATCTGTGATAATGGACAGGAGAATGCCATAGTGGCAAATGATGTAATTCAAAATGAAAGATGTGATTTGTTTGCCAGTGACATTGGCTAGGGGTATGGCTTCGATCTACTTTGTAAAGTACTCAGTGGCAGTGATTATGAATTTATGGCTGTTGGATGATGGGGGTGTATCTTGCCCACTAAGTTGAGTCCCCATTGACAGAAAGGCCAAGGAGTCATTAAATGATGTAGCGCTTATGCTTGTGCATGTATTAGGTTCCCATGAATTTGGCATTTCTTGCACCTTTTAACAAAATGATAGGAGTCCCTTTCCATAGTTGGCTAGTAGTATCCCATAGGTATGAGTTTCTTAGCCAAAGTAGGACCACTAGAGTGGGTTCCACCTATACCTTCGTGAGCTTTGTTTAGGGTGGTTTGACATTCCTCACTCTGAGAGTACCATCTAGTCCTTGTCGATACAGGGTGTTGGTGATTATGGTATAATAGGATGCTTAGCAGATGAAGGTTCTTTTTTGATTATTGGATAGATCGGGTGGTAGAGTTTTTTCTTTCAGATAAGTATATACTTTTCTGTACAAGGGAGAATCTAATCCTATGATATGGAATATGATGTTGGTTTTGGGGGTGTCGTATGTAGGAAGGGATACTGGCTCTACTAAGAACTCATAATGTGACTGGTTTTTAGGGATATCAAGGAGAGATGCAATTGTTGCCATGGTGTCTACTACTTTGTTCTCCAGTCTGGGTATCTACTCAAAAGAAATCACAATAAAGTATTCTTTGAAGTCATCTACCATACGCTTGTATGGTATTAACTTCTCATCCTTGGTTTGATAGTCATCATTCACCTAGTTGATGACAAGTTGTGAATCTCCATACACATGAAATTCTTTGACTTTCCAGTCTACTACCAATTTGATGCCAATGACCAGTGCTTCATATTCTGCCACATTATTGGTACATGGAAAGAGTAGTTTGTATGACTTTGGAATTATGTCTCCATTAGGTGTGACCAACAAGATACCTACTTTGGACCCATGTTGAGTATATGATCCATCAAAATAAAGTTTCTATGCTTGGGTTGATGTTAAAGATGGATTCATTTGGAAACTTGAAGGTTAATGGATTCTCATCTATTAATGGTACATCAACTAACTGATCTGCAATCACTTGAGTATCATCACTGTCAAACTCATCTGTTTAGTAGCTCATCTGTCTACATACTCAATGTCAAACTCATTGAGTATCATCACCCACTTTGATAGCCTACTTGTTAGAGTAGCCTTGCTAAGTAAGTACTTCAATGGATCTATCTTGGCTACCAATTTGATGGAATGAGTGAGCATATAGTGCCTTAGCTTCTGTGATGCAAAAACTATTATAAGACATGTTCAGTCTATGGGTGTGTATTGAAGCTCATAACCTACCAGTGTCTGACTGATGTAGTAAATAGCTTACTCCTTTCCTTCATATTTCTATTGTGCCAGTAAAGCTCCAAGAGTAGTTGGCATAACTAAAATATAAAGTAGAAGTGGCTTGCCCTATATTGGTGGCATCAAGATTGATGGATTTATTAAATACTCCTTGAGATGCTGAAAGGCTTGTTCACACGAGTCATCCCATTTGAAAGGAATATTCTTGTGCAGGAGATGTGTGAATGGATGACATTTTTTGGCTAGTTGAGAAATAAACCACCAGATGGATTGTAGATTTCCTTGTAATGACCTTAGCTTACTTAGATTCTTGGGTGGTGGCATTTCCATGACTGCTTTTTCTTTGGCTGGGTCCACCTCAATTCCATTAGCTAACACTATATATCCTAGAATTTTTTGGATGTGACTCCAAATACACACTTCTTTGGATTTAGGCATACATTAAAATGCTCTAGTCTTTGAAATATCTTATCTAATACTTCAAGGTGTCCTTCTCTTATGAGTGATTTAGCTAGGATATCATCTACATAATCTTCAATGGTGGTGTGCATCATGTCATAAAAGATTGTAGTCATGGCTCTTTGATATGTGGCCCCTACATTTTTCAGTCCAAATGTTATAACACACCAACAATAGGTGCCCCATGGGCATGTGAATGTGGTCTTGTGTTGATCTTTTGGTGCTATTTTGATTTGATTATACCCAGAAAATCCGTCCATTAATGACAACATTGTGTGCCCTATTATATAAACAATGATATCGATGTTGGGCAGAGGAAAGTCATCCTTTGGACAATCCTTATTCAAATCTCTGAAGTCATTACATAGTCGAATCCTTCCATCTAGTTTTGAGACAAGAACTATATTTGAAATCCATTTTGGATAGTCAATTGGTCTGATAAATCCAACATCTAGCAGCTTCTTCAATTCTTCTTTCACTAAGAGTGCGATATGTGGATGCATCTTCCATAGTTTTTGTTTGACTAGCTTGGCTCCTGGAGCTAGTGACAAATGATGCATTATAAGATTTGGATCCAGCCTCGGCATATCTACATATGACCAAGCAAAGTTCATCTATCTCTTCTTGAAGAAGTTAATGAATTGTGGTTTTTCATGTTTAGATAAAGATTTTGCCATATAGATTATCCTTGAATTATCTTCTATGCCAATGCTAACAGGTTCTGTTGGTTCTATGAAAATTGAGGACCTCTCCTGATGTGTCAGATTGGGAAGGGTGTCAAGCCTTTTATCCTTCGATGCCGCAAAGAGGTTTTCACCGTCAGATATGTCTTTTATTTTTTTATTATTTTCACAATCTAACACTACCACAGAGCAGTTTTCACGATTAGATCTATCTTTTATTTTTACATTTTTATGATTGAAAGGCTTGGCACTCTCTCCAAAATAAGCCTTGTCATTGAGTTATATACCATAGCCAGCTCTGTGATCCCCTGCGGGTAGATGGTCTCTAAGTTCTAGATAGTCTATGATAGCATCATCATTTTGGAAAGCATCTAGTTCAAGGGCGGTGTCTTGTAAATCCCAGTCTATGAGTTCAAGATGTAGTAATGGTAATGGGTCATTGGGTTGGTCTGGTTTGAGGCTAGTGATGGTTAAGATGGAGCAATTGTATAGGTTACTGGAAGTATTGACAACATCTATGATGGTACTCTCCTCAAGTTGATCTATCAAGTGTGACATCATACTTTCCTTGCAAAACTCACTTTCATTATTTTGCGGATAGAACTCTAGACATCTAGACCTAGAGCTTTGTCCCTCATGAGTTGTATGGGTAGAGCTATATTGTTGAACCACATCAACATCTTTGTCGTCACAAGATAGTTCAAAAAGACTATCCCATTCATATTCATTTGAGTCTATCTCACTCCATTCTTGTAGTCAGTGAATCTGCTCTACTAAGTTGGTAGTAGCTATTTCCCTTTCTTTTCCTTTATGCTTTTCTTTACCTTTGTACCCTAGCCATGTAGTGTCTTGGGTTGTTAAAGTAGAAGATTGGATAGGCTCGATGATACCTTCTTTGCTTAATCCTATGGGGCCATGCCCATCATATCCCATTCTTTGTAAGATAGAGAACCCTTGGCCATATTGTTCAGTTTGCAATTGGGATTGAGGATATTGCAGTTTAGATTCACTATCTTCATCTTTATATAGCCATTGTAGGATGTCCTTCTCATCACTCTCATCTAATAGGCTTCCCCATTTAACAAAAGGACCTTTAGGAGTCTCCAACGACTTGGGTTTGTGCATGGATGGTTTTCCATAGGACTTGGGAGATATAGGAAGCTATACTAGGCAAAAGGTTTGCGCTATGGCATACTCTCCTACACCCTTGTATTTGAGCTTGACTTTGAGTTCGGATGTCTTGGATGTAGAAGGTAGTGATGCTGGGTCAACACTGGATGAAGACAAGGAAGATGTACAGTTGGTGGGGATTACAACTTCAGGCTTGGATTGGATGGAATTTTAATGTTGGAATGGATCAAGATCACCTTGGATAGTAATTTCTTGGCCATTATGGGGAAACTTGATACACTAATGGTAGGTGGATGACATGGCCTTCATTGCATCTATCCAAGGTCGACCAAGAAGAATATTGTTTGCTAGTTCCATGTCTAGCATTTGGCACACCACATCTTTCACTATTGGTCCCACTCTTATTGGCAAAATAATGGTTCCTTTTGATGTCCTTTCTTCTTCATCATATGCCTTGATTGCAATTTTCTTCTTAGGATCAATGGTATTCTCTGAAAATCTCAATGCAAGGATTAGTTTTAAAGTGCAGATATTTAGACCTGCCCCTCCATCTATTAGGACTCATTTTATTTTATGTTTATGGATGAAGATTTCAATATGGAGGGATGCATTGTGCAGTTGGGTGATAGACATATCATCTTTTTCTGCAAAAGATAAGAAATGGGGTGTAGTTAGATGACCTACCATGGCCTGAAACTACTCTTCGGCTAGATTGGTTAGGACGGTAGCTTCTGTATACGCCTAAAAATGACATGATTCGGTCTAAATAAATATTCTTAATATTTATTCCCTTCTAATTCCTCTAGCAATAAATAAATAAACAAATTTATTTATTTGATTCATATTCTTCCAACAATTAAATACAATCCTTTATTTAAATAAATTCTTCCAAACAATTAAATAATTCTTAATTCTTTAATTAAATCAAATTTATTTAAATCCTCTCAATCTCCAAAAATAAAATATAATAAAATATTTTATTTATTCTTCCAAAATCATGCACAAGTAATTAAATAAATTTATTTATTTAATTTGCTTTCTTATCTTCTAAATTCAATAATTCTAATTATTTAATTACTTCTTCTAATAATATCTTCTCTAAATTTAAATAAATCAAATATTTATTTAAGTTGTCTTTTCTTCTAAATTGAGTTATCTCTAAATATAATTCAATCTTTTTGCACATGCAATTAAATATTCCTAATATTTAATAAAGCAAAATATCTTCTTACTCTCATGCAAATCCCTTCTTCTTGTTTTAAATCACTTAATTGATTATTATATTCTTTTAATTGCTTTAACTCATTCTTCTATTCTTAGCAAATCCTCTCATGCAAAAGAAAGCAAGACACATGTCTTCTTCTTATTCGTTGCACATTCCTCAACCATTCTCAATCGTTGATCTTCTCATTCTTTCTATACCGTTGATCTCTTCTTTCCCAAGTCTATAAAAGCAACCCTGTTCTTCCATTTCAATCATCCAAACTTTAAGTATTATTACTCTGCAGGAATTACAGTGTGCCTTTGGCACCAATTCCTTCATTGCTTGTGATCACACTTGTTACTACACTCTACTATCATCATTGTGAAGCTCCTCTTCATGGCAATATTATCATAGCCATTCTCAATTGACATTCTTGAAGCATAGAAAGGAAGTGCACTCTCTGAGGGCCCTATTTCATACATGCAAGATCAATTGTGATAGGCGATCAATGGAAGCTTCGAATTAAGGAGGTTTGCTTTCTTATTGTTCATTGTTTATTGATTCTTCTTTGTTCACCATTTCATTGAGTTTTGGGTATCTTGATATTTGATATTATTGATTATTCATTTGAAACCAATTTTCCCTTAACATTTTTGGCACCAAATACATGGGAACCTGATACATGCACCAACTCAAGAGTTGAGACCTTTAACAACACCTTGGCCCTTTTGCCAATGGGGACTTGACCTTGTAGGAAAGATCCATCCACCCTCATCCAACGGCCATAAATTCATCATAACTGCCACTGAGTACTTTACCAAGTGGATTGAAGCCATTCCCCTCACCACCGTCATAGGTACGCAAATCTCCTCATTCATCCTGAATTACCTCATCTACAGATATGAAATTTCGTCATCCATTATCACGGATAACGGAAGACCCTTCAAAAACTAGGATGTCCAAGAACTTTGTGACTGATTCAAGATCCAACATCATTTCTCCACACCCTATTACCCCCAAGGCAATGGTCAAGCTGAAGCATCCAACAAGACCATCTTGAAACTCCTCAAGAAGACAGTCAATGATGCTGGCCATGATTGGCACATCCAACTCAATCCCACTCTGTGGGCCTACAGAACCAGTATACACACTCCCATAGGTGCTACCCCTTACGTCCTTGTCTATGGCTCATAAGCTATCCTCCTGATTAAGGTTGAATTACCATCTCTCAGGGTGTCGTTAAAAGGTCTCATATTAGATGAAGAATATAGAGTTTCCAGATTGCAAGAACTAGAGTTGCTAGAGGAAAGGAGATAGAAAGACTTTGATCATCTCAAAGCATATCAACAGATGATGTCATGAAGCTATAACCACAAAGTTCATCCAAGAGTCTTTAAAGTTGGAGATCTAGTACTTAAGGAGAATCCCCATAATCAACAGGATAGGGAAAAGAAAGGCAAGTTCAAACCCAACTGGCTTGGGCCTTATGTGATCATAACTGCTTATGGATCGGGGGCATATCAGTTAGCAACATCTGAGGGTGATTTGTTAGATGACCCAATCAAAAGCATGCATCTTCGCCGGTTCTATACCTAGGAGAACCCCAATGTAAGGGGGGCATAAAATACAAAAAAATAAAAAAATCAGAAAAATACAAAAAATCAAAAAATCAGAAAAAGACAAAAAAAATCATCCTTTGGTGAAACCCTGGCAAATAGGCACCTTGGATAGGTATCATGATGAAAATTTGGCAAATAGGTGTCATGTTTACTTTCTAGCTTTCGTGTAAATAAAAGCAAGTAGTGAAAACCTAGTAAACATGTGTTACTTGTGATAAACTACTTCCTCCATCTTTGGGAAACCAATAAACTTGTGTCCATTCTTCCTCGTGTCCCATTCAACCCATATCTGTTCTATAATAAAAACCTAATGATAACCTATCATGGCTTGATACTCTATCTCTTTGTTGCCTTGTTAATGAAGGTTTTTTTCCATATCCTATCCATAGTGTCAACCTAGTATAGTATCTCTTGTTAGTATCCATGGTCCAAGTCCATGAACTATGTTGCCTCTACATCGTCACGTAGGCAAGGCCATTTCTCAAATGCACCCCCGAGGCTCCCATGGTCCCATCCATCCTGTGTCTTGTCGTCTTTCTTCTAGTCCATCCATGGTCCATTATGGTTTACCCTGAACTACATTGCCTCTACGTCGTCATGTAGGCAAGGCCATTTAGCAATGAGCCCCCGAGGCACTAGGTCAGTCCCTTAGGGTCCGTCTCACCAATAAAGATTGTGGAATCTTCTCACCAAGCAAGCAAGTGCAAGAAAAGCCTGCTTTCAAGCAGAAATCCTGATGCAAGACATTAACCTATCCAAAGCAAAGCAAAAATACTCCTAAGGCCTTCTAAATGATTTTTTACCCAAATTATGGCAAGAAACAAACACATCTAAATGCAAAAGTGTTTTGTGGATTGGAAACATGGTTAAAATACAGAGTCTTGATTTTTGCTATCACGCCTTTCTATGCTACTCAAGGATGCCAAAAGCTAGAGATGCTATGATGGGGGCATGATTATTTTCTTTGTTTGTTGTTTGTGGATTAAACTTTAGTAATGTGAAGCCTTTTCTAAAGACATGATTGGCAAAAGATCATCGAGGACATCCAAGGTCTAACATGAAAGGGGGAAATCCTTGTTTGTTGATACGTAAGAAATACTGAGGTCATCTCGGTTCAATTATACCTAAATGCTCGTATTAACTTGCTAAATCAAAATCCATGTAAGCAATACTTAGGTCATCTCGGTTCAATTATACCTAGATGCTTGTATTAACTTACAACATTTAGAAAAAGTACCAAAAAAAATTGCCCAATGATGAAATAAGCACTTCAAAATAATTGCACTATCAAGATGTCAAAATCAAAGCATCCATCATACATCCATTTATACATCCATACATCCATATCCCATGCAATAAAAGAACCAAACAATGCAGAGTAACAATACAAAGTCAAAAGCTTGTGAATCTTTCTATCGAGTCATTCTTATGTCAATCAAATCTTCTGTCTATCATTCTATATCATCTCTGTGTTGATAGAGTACATTTGGACATCACAAAAACATAGCATATAGGTGCATATCATATCATATGAGATAGTCATTTACATGATTAAATCAGTTGGATATGTAGAAATAGCGTCAGGTCATCCATATACAATCATCATATAGTGTCAAATAGAAAAAATCAAAAACATAGATCAGTGCATCACATAAATTGCATAATCATATAGATACCATTTGCACTCACACACATTAGAAACATATCAAGTAAAAGCATCTAAGTCTGGATTAGATCATATAGCATCACATAGCATCATATCCAAATTTGCATTAGATTACATCATATAGCATCAAGTAAACATCTAAGTCTGCATTAGATAAACACATACATCGCATCATACAATAGAAATGCATCATAACTCATACATATAGAGAGCATCAAAATAGCTGCATCATCATATAACTATCAAAAACGTGTCCAAATGTACAATATCAAAGTGGTCCATCTCAGAGTCAATGTCATATACAATAAATACATCCCAAGGATGGTGATACATGTCTCAAAATGCAAAAGGTACATAGGATCCAAAGTCGGCAAGTCTCTACTATCCCTGCTGCTGTGGACCATTGCTACCAGCAATGTCTCCTCCTCCTCCGTTGGTCTCAGACTGCTATGGGCCCATTACGGAGGATTCTGACCTTGATCCACCTGCTCTCTAGGGAGCCATAGACTGGCTCCTATAGCTCAAAGCCCTCTGACTGGCTGGCACAACATTGTGGAATAAACCTTGATAATACTACGCCTGAGCCTGCGCTAGCTGTGTCTGTGCCTGTGCTTGGTGCACCTGTCCAACCAAAAAGCTACTTGTCACATCTGTCCCCAGGGCTGCCACTGCGGTATCCCTCTCTACTCAGATTACTCGTATCTACGCATTTGCCATATCTCTCTCTAGTGACCCTGCAGTGACCTCTACATCTGTCTCTCGTCGGGCATTAGTCCTCCTAAGTTGTGCCCACAGTTGCCTAACCTCTCCCCTCAAAGTAGCTATAGTCCTCTCTTGGATGTCTGACTGTGCTGGACCCTGGGCTTCCTGTGCCTGTCCCTACCCCTGTGGCTGGAGTCCTTGCTGCTGTGCCACCTGCTAAGGTGGTGGCATCTGTACCTACAGTGCCTATTGTGCGACCTGTGGTGGCACTACTTGCTGGGTGTGGGAAGGTCCCTCCTCATCTCTCCTCCTCTATCTGGGTTAGCCTCCATCATCTCCATCATCTCCCCCATCTCTGCCACCTCCTTGTCCTCCTCTCCCCCTCTAGCCAACCTGGCCCTCATCATCTGAATCTGCCTCATCTATCCGAGGCACCAGTACCCCAGGCCCTGAGTATCTTAGAAATGGGTGGGCAGTGAACCAATCCTCGTAATCCTGGGTCATCTCAGCGTTTGCTATCTCCCTCATCATATCCTAGGTGACGTAAGGTGTCTGCCAAAACTCTGTTAGTGCCTCCTCATAAGATACCATCGGCCCCTCTGAGCCTCTCGACATGAGTCCTAGCAAATCGAGCCCACCCCTGTGGCATGCCCTGCCTCCTCCCAAACTGTCTATGTACTCGGCCAATAATCTATCTCTCTAGTATAAACCATGTCTACCCTATCAGCCACTATGTCTGATAGCAGTAAGGTAGCTCCTCTACCTCATCCTCCCATGGCTCACAATCTAGATATGGCCGCCACTCGACCACATCTACTCCATCCAAAGCATGCCACCAATACTCAAGCTTCCCCATCCTATGCTGGGAAGTCACTCCTGCGTAGCCATAGCTATATGGCTCTCCTCCCTGTCTTTCAAACACACACATCAGCCTCGTGATCGCTATGTACTCCCATAGCCAAAATTATAGCAATGACACACCTGCAGATAGGCTCGTACTCCTATGATATACCACCTGATGCATATCGTGGTATAGGTGCGCTAGCACGTAGACACCCCAAGCATACTAGGTGCCCTCTGTCACCATCCTCTCCATGATCTGACCCCTTCCAATGGGAAACCCGTGTGATCTCCTATCGGGGCAAACAATACCTCTGATTATTCTTGCTACTATACCTAGGAAGTAGTTGTAACAGTCGTAAATATCCTGCCAAGGGATGACCTGTCCGACCAACTTAGGGTTAGCGAACACTTGCCTGCACTCAGCAAGTCCTGCGTCCCTCTGTGGATCATACTCCACAAGCTCTCCCTAAATAGGCAAATGGAGGATCTTGTACACGTCCTCCAAAGTAACAGTCATCTCACCAGTAGGGAAGTGGAAAGTCTCGTCCTCGCTGTGGAACCTCTCCACTACAGTAGTCAGCAACCTGCAGTTCGCTCGAACCTCAGGCATGAAGCAAACATAGTCAAGTCCCATAGCACCGAGTGCCTCTCTATCCATCTTAGTCAGCATGTATCTCTACAACATAGGCATAGGGAACTACTCCCTCGACTGAAGCGTATCTCATATATCCTCCTGCAAGCATTTGTCTACCTAGATTTTCTCCTAGCATTTATGGCTATCAAACTCGACCCTAGGAGAGATTTTTTGAGATACATACTGGGGGTCCTGGCTCTGTTGGCCGGTCGAATCGACAGACTCATTCGAATCGATGCTCCTCGCGTGGAATGTCCATCCTTGTGCTGACTGCTCTATGCTCTATGCTGCTCTAAGCTCTTCAAAGTAAATCAAACTAAGACAAGTGTGCAAATGAATTGTCTTGTGGACCCAGCTCCTATATATAGCATGCAAACCCTAATCTAGCTAGGTGGTGATTACGACTACTTCCTGCACCCGTTTCTTCCAGTTTTCTTCTTGTTTCTCTAAAACACATCCTGTTTCCTTCAGACCTAACCTAGTTTTCCCATCATCTTTGTGAGATTGTTTGTCTCACATCCTTCTGCCTTCTTCTCGTCCAATCTCTTGAGGGGGCATCCTATCATCATAACCTGTACCAGGGGCAAACTGGGGCATGTATCATTATCAGACTATTTATTCTTTGAAGAAACACCGTAAATTGCATTGCATCAAAGAGGGGCAAAATGTATACGCCTAAAAATGACACGATTTGGTCTAAATAAATATTCTTAATATTTATTCCCTTCTAATTCCTCTATCAATAAATAAATAAACAAATTTATTTATTTGATTCATATTCTTCCAACAATTAAATAAAATCCTTTATTTAATTAAATTCTTCCAAACAATTAAATAATTCTTAATTATTTAATTAAATCAAATTGAGTCTTCCAAATTTAAATAAATCAAATCAAATTTATTTAAATCCTCTCAATCTCCAAAAATAAAATATAATCAAATATTTTATTTATTCTTCCAAAATCATGTACAAGTAATTAAATAAATTTATTTATTTAATTTTCTTTCTTATCTTCTAAATTAAATAATTCCAATTATTTAATTACTTCTTCGAATAATATCTTCTCTAAATTTAAATAAATCAAATATTTATTTAAGTTGTCTTTTCTTCTAAATTGAGTTATCTCTAAATATAATTCAATCTTTTTGCACATGCAATTAAATGTTCCTAATATTTAATAAAGCAAAATATCTTCTTATTCTCATGCAAATCCCTTCTTGTTTTAAATCACTTAACTGATTCTTATATTCTTTTAATTGCTTTAACTCATTCTTCTATTCTTAGTAAATTCTCTCATGCAAAATAAAGCAAGACACATGTCTTCTTCTTATTTGTTGCACGTTCCTCAACCATTCTCAATCGTTGATCTTCTCATTC
This sequence comes from Cunninghamia lanceolata, assembly GCA_027924645.1. NCBI lineage: Eukaryota > Viridiplantae > Streptophyta > Pinopsida > Cupressales > Cupressaceae > Cunninghamia > Cunninghamia lanceolata. Next base: position 655,628 of record BSBN01000872.1, on the reverse strand, counting down.
TTTCTATACCGTTGGTCTCTTCTTTCCCAAGTCTATAAAAGCAACCATGTTCTTCCATTTCAATCATCCAAGCTTTTAAGTATTGTTACTCTGCAGGAATTATAGCACGCCTTTGGCACCAATTCCTTCATTGCTTATGATCACACTTGTTACTACGCTCTACTATCATCATTGTGAAGCTCCTCTTCATGGCAATATTATCATAGCCATTTTCAATTGACATTCTTGAAGCATAGCAAGGAAGTGCACTCTCTGAGGGCCCTATTTCAAACATGCAAGATCAATTGTGATAGGTGATCAATGGAAGCTTCAAATTAAGGAGGTTTACTTTCTTATTGTTCATTGTTTATTGAATCTTCTTTGTTCACCATTTCATTGAGGTTTGGGTATCTTGATATTTGATATTATTGATTATTCATTTGAATCCAATTTTCCCTTAACAACTTCCAAGAGAGCTTTTTCAAGGATGGCTTTGTGAGATGGGGATAGATGCAAAAGCTTCAAAATGGATATATGTACAGGCATTTTATGGAGTTGGTCAAGGACATTGTATTGGTTAGACATGGAGGATGGTTTGGATGGAGCCCCTTGGAGAGTAATCTTTCCACCATGAGTGGTTACATTACAATCAGGCTTTTTATTGATAGTGATCACATTTACATGCGAATCACTTTTGAAGATATGGTTAACAACATAATCATATGACACATTTGTGTAGTTAGCATTGTTACCACCATTATTGTTTTGTTTTGAAGAACCTCCCTTCTCATAGTTGGGGAGCGGATTCTTGAATACCAAATGGTCATCATTGGATATGTGTCCATCAATTGATATTACTTTTTGATCAATCAGGTCTTGGATGGTGTTCTTTAGTCTTTGGAAATCATTTGTTCTGTGACCCTTGCTTCTATGATATTCACAAAAGTCTGAGTCTTTCCACCAAGGAGGTTTGATTTTAGGTTCATAATCCTACACCGTTGGAAGTGTTATGAGATTATTTGATACGAGCTTCTTTAGAGTAGATTCAATTAATTCCCCTAATGGTGTGAAATTTTGACGAGGAAAGTTTGTGGATCATGGCTCATTGTTTTGAGGTTTGTTTGATGGTGTGTTATTTTATGGATTTGATAGATTAAAGATTGGTTGTTTTGGTAACACATGTTTAGCATCAACAACACCATTATTTACAATGTTTTTGTTTTTGGTCCAAAACCTTGGCTTGTCCATGTTATTACTTGAACTAGGGGTATCTTTGTAGAGTTTGATTTGTCCCTTAGCTATCAAGGCTTTCTCGATGAGTAACCCCATTTCAATGACCTTACTAAAGGAAGTAGGACATTGTATTTGTATTTGATAGCTCAAGTTAACGTTTAAGTTGTGGACAAACATCTCAATCATTTGTTTCTCTAGGATATAGTATGGTCACTTGCTAGCAAGTTGTCTCCATCTTTGTAAGAAAGAGGCAAAGGATTCTCCACCCTTTTGTTTATTGTTATAAAGATCAAACATTGAGATTTCATGCTCAATGTTGTAGGAGAAATGGGTCACAAATTTATGCACTAGTTCATTAAAGGTTTGGATTCCAGGAGGTAATTGGGAGAACCATTCCATTTCTTGTCCTCCAAAACTATGTGGAAATAGTCACATAAGGTGTGTTTCATTGTGGGCGACTTCCAAGCAAGCAACACTAAATTCCCTTATATGGTCATGTGGGTCACCTTTTCCTTTATATTTATCAAATTTTGGGACCTCAAATTTTGAGGGGAAAGGTATCATGACCAAACTTTTGTCAAAGGGATATGGTGAAATATCCTCTAGTGAGTAGTGCTTTGTGGAAGCTCCAGTTTGAATGTCCATAAGTTGTTGTTTCAAGACTTGGATTTGTTGCATTAATGAGTCAAAAGGATTTGATGTATCCTTAGTCTTGTCATTTTTGGGCATTCCTGTTTTGTTCGAAGAGGTTGTGTTTTTCAAATTTGAGATGTCAAAATTAGGTGGCAGTTTAATCCCTTGTTGTGCTAGCATAAGAAAGTATTTTTGGGGGGTCCATGCTCATGACCTTGTCCATCACTCTTTGGAATTTAGGATCTTGCAAAGCACCAAGAAGTTCTTATTGTGGGATTTCATCTTCTCCATCACTATGAGAGGGGGAGGGTATAGTTTTGTTTAAAGGATCCATTTCTTGTTTTCCCTTGTATTTGGATCTAGTTTCAACCATAAAAACTTTAGATATGGGTGGAGTTGGATGAAATGCTTGTGAATGCAAGTGGATGCTTTTGGTAATGTGTGGTTTTGAGGTATGGTTGATTAGATTTGGTAAGATTTTCTAAGGTTTATTCTTGATCTATTTGGTCAAACAAAAATGATCTTGAGCTAAAATGGTATTATCTATCAAAGCTTTGATATAAAGGAAATCAAATAGGGATAATTGGTAACTGCTATTGATGTAGACTATACCTTTATCAAGATGCTCTAGTGTAGTTTCAAGGTAGAGGATGATTAATCCTGATAGGAAACTAACTAGTTTGTTTGATTTAGAGGATCTCAATGATACCCTAGTGGAAATCCCTTTTTGTTTGTTTGTTTTTGGATGGCTAGGTACGCTATGGTAAGTTGAATGTCTTGGAAATGGGTATGAAATGAATTTTTATGGTTTAAATGAGTTTGCAAATTGAATCTAAGCATTAATAGGTACCTAAAATAATTTTTCTTTCCTTTCAAAATGTTGATAACAAGCCACTATTATAGATGCACAGGTTTATTTACGCTAAAATAGGTTTCAAATGTGTATTTTTGTGAATTGCATGCGTAGTTTTGAATGTGCAGTTCTACTATTTGAATGCGCTAAATTGCATATGCGCTGAAAGGTATTGCCAATGTATAGCAAAAATGTTTAAATGCATGACAAAATTTAGATGCGCTAAAAGATCTATTAAATGCATAGGAAAATATCTCAAAAGTGTAGTTCTATTCTTTTGCAATGTTTGATCAAATTTTCTTGTTTTCAAGGATATTTTTCTAAGCAAATTAAGTGTTTTTGTTGATAATTTTGTTTCAATTTGTTGCCAGAAAACATAGCAGACAAGAAGATTCCATGTTGTTATACAAATTTTAATAAACATTTTGTAAACAAGTACAATTCCTATGGTTGGCAAGGACAATATATATTGAGTCCCAACTTGGATTTCTCTAGCCACTTAAATCAAGGCAGACAGATAGCAACTTGGTAGTACTAGCTCCTCCTTGCGCAACACTCACTTCTCTAGCATACCAAGTTATAGTTCCTCCGAAGAGTTGAACCTTATGTCTCTATACATTGATTAGTACAAATGTTGGGTAGCTCACAAATTTTTTTATTCCAACTTCCTGCGTTAATAAATAGAAGGATTTGGGCCTCTAAAAATAATTGGTTCATAATAAGGGCATTCATTCAGGTGGTTATACGTGTGGTGATTCACTCCATTTAGGAGGCTTCCCAATCTATAGAGGTTAAGCTCTACAAGTTTAAAACTGTCACAAGGGTATTGGGGGAAACATTCATTGGTATAACACAACAACACCTGTTGTTTACAACTTTCATCATAAACACTTTTATTTATAGTGGATCGAATTGGATTGGCTTTAGCCCGTTACTGCTCGAGGTCGTCTCACTTGGAAAAAACACAATCCCAAAGGCATGCCTCTTCTCAAGGTTGAACAAATGAAATGATGGGTTTGACATTTTGTTCACCCAAGATGGGGAGAGTATACGCCTATCACCAATTTTACAAACACAGTAGACACTAGTTCTTTAACCTTTTAGAGTTAATCCAAATGTGATCTAATCTACCAAGTATGAAATTGACATGATAGCATAAACATGAAAAGATAGTTGATTTTAACCTCCTAAACAAACTTTGTGAAGATTGTTGTTGAAGATTTGATCAAGTTACTTTCCCTTACTTAGGCTAGATGTGGATTTGTAAATGTGAGATTGACATAAAAGATTTGTTCAATTCTAACCACCTAGTTTGGGACTATGTGTAATTTGTATGAAATTTGTATGAGTAATGATGCGATTTACTCCTCCTAATTAGAAACTAGATGAAGATTTGTATGCAAGTTGCATGAACAATGATTTACTCCTAATTAAAATAGATGAAGATTTGTATGCAAATTGCAACTAAAATGCCTAAACCTACTCTTAAACCTGCAAGAACATTCTATCAATAGCCTCCATTGATGATTGATAATACCTGCAACCAAGGTTAGTATGAAAAATTTTACAAATTCAATACCAATCTCTTATACGAATCAGATGCATTGAAACAGACAATGGATGTGCAGAAAGATGATCTATATGTGCAGAAATACAAATGCGTTGAAAGATCTAGTAGATGCACAGACAAAAGTTTTAAATGCGCAGAAATAATGAAAGCACTGAAAGAATGATTAGATGCACTGAAAGAAGTTTCATATGCGCCAGACTACTCTTTTCATCTTGGATGCGCAGAACTAGAAAAATGAATGCACCGAAATGACCTGTCATGACTGCAACTTGATCAAAAACTCAAAATGGAGATTAGAAATGGGGCAGTGGCCCCACGATGGGTGCCAAAATGTGATTAAACTTCTGAACCATAGTCAAAACTGCTAATATATTAAATACATCAATGAAAATAAGACAAATGCAATAAAACAAAAGATACACCTTTGGAAATAGATTTACCTCGTGTCTTCAATTGCTGCATGTCTTTCTTTGATCTTGTATGATTATGGATCTCTTAGAAGTTGTACTTCCTTTCTATTAAGGTGACAAAGATAGAATGGCTATGTGGAGGATTATGCAATGAGACTACAATGCAATAACTAAGATGAAGGATGGAGAATATGATATGGAGCCATGGTTGATGATTGTGAGATAATGCTAATGGGATTACAATGCAAATGATTACAGCCAAAGGCACACTTGGGAGTTGTGATAGAATTTTTGTAGAATAAGGTTACTAAAGCTTGAGTGGTTATCAAATGGGTGTGAGAACCTTGGTTTTACAGGCTTACGAGAGGCCAAGTCCAAGTGTCAATAGATCCACTACTAGAGGAATTACCTATGACATGTACGGTTGAGATGGAGTTGATTGGGATGTGGGAGATAATCATGGGAAATGTTCCTACCATGTTTACAAGGTAAAGGAATATGTGAATCTATAAGACACATGTCATTGTGCTCACAATGACCTGTGAGTTAAAAGTGGAAGACTATGAGCAGATTGTGGAAGAACTCCTGATCTATAGGAATGTGAGAGATAAACTAGGATTTGAAAGACAAGTGTCTCAAACCCTGGAGATGATTGAGAAATAATAGGACACATGATGGAGAAGAAATAGGGAAGACTAGAGGATAAATAGGACATGTGGGTGAGGGTAATTAGCTACTTAACTATTTAAAATATTTAATTATATGTGCAACATGGTGAGGTGTAAAGTGAGGTGGAAGGTGATGTGGATTTATGAAATTAGGACTTTAGGATAGAGGAATTTAAGATTAATTAAATAATCTAGGATTATTTAATTAGATGAGACATTAGAGGAATTAGGGTATTTAATTAAATAATTGTTTTTTATTTAATTTTTGGGATAATGAACCAATTAAATAAATTAGAATATTTATTTAATTGATAGATGAATAAGAATTAAAATTAATATTAAAATATTTATTTAATTTGACATGAGCCATTTTTAGGTGTATACACATATCTTTCTATTATGGAGTAAAAAGTAGCCACATGTCTTTTTACCTCCTTGTTTAGCTCCTATGTCCCCGTGGTTACATTATACATTATAAATATTCATCTCAATGCAAAATTGCCTGACACCAATGTAATTTGGGAATATGGGCCCTATGTTTTACCTTATCCTAGACCTAAAAGTAGCTCAAAGCCTTGGGTACCACTGCCCAAGTCATCCTTGATAGGTCGAGGCAAATTCAAATGTATGTCGACATAGGACCTTTAAAAAGTTTTCTCTTTTTCGGCTCTTTTGGCTCATGAATGTTAGTGGGAAATCAAATATAAGTGTGTTTTTAAATTCATTATGAACCTAGATAGAGATATCCAACATGAAGCATTGGAACAAAGAGGATTCAAAGCATTCATTGTGATTCTAGAGCAGATTTGTATTATCATTATGTATGTTATTGCAGGTTTGAAGTTATCATCTATCTCCCTTTATGAGTAGAAGGCCATTTATCCTCCTAAAGGTTTCATCACATAGGTGAATCATTGTTGTTTATCATCTTTTGATTCATCATATTGTTATTGTGTTTAGCCTCTACCCTGCAAGGGCACACTCTCTTTATGTATCAATGGTATTGGGAAGCTTGAATTCTATCCCAGGATTTAATTGAGGCAAGTCCCTAAACACCATAACCCCCAAACCCTTCTCTTCTTCTTGTGTGCATGTTACAGGAGTGAGATTTGGGAAATATGAAGATTCAGGAAGATTGAGCAAGGATTAAGGTTTCAGTATCTGATAATAGTTACAGAATATTCCTCTGTGCAAGACTTGGGTGGTATCACCCTAGTCTTTCTACCCCTACTAATTCCAGATTTGTCATTAGGGTAGTCTCTACAACATTTCTCCAGTTTTCAATTTCTACAAATTCAACTATTTAGGACATGGGCTGTCCCAAAATAGTCCTCTAACACTTTTACTTCTAGGACTTAGGTTCTATCATTTTTCTGATCCTCTCTATATGCAATTGGTTTCTAGAGATTTATTGTACATCTTTTGTTAGAATCAAATCATCATAGAACTAGGGTTTAACACATTATTGACCTAGGCTTTGATAAAGAAACTTGATTAAATCTAATGTTCCTATAGCACTCCTGAGTACAAGATCTGTAGCTGAGTCCACCTTCATTTGGTAGTGATTTGGCTTAGTCTTGTCCTTGAATGTTATTGTGAAAGAGGGTTTGATCTAGTATGCATACTAGTTGTTATCATTCTCCTTTTTCATACATAAGATTTTGGTGAATTCATAGCTTCAAGCATTTGCATCTTGCTAATTGTTGAAATCAAATCTTGTATTGATCCATAGCATATTTTTCAACATTCATTTTAAAATCTTGCATAGTTTTGGAAAAATTGCATATTTAATCTTTCAAAAATTGCATATTTAGGACTTAACATACTATATCCATGATTGTAGGCAAGGAACAAGAATCATTTGGTTTAAAACCCTTAAAAGAAACACTTTGAAATCAAACTACTAGGGATAAGCCACCAATCTACAGCAACATCTATGCTATACACCTAACGTCGACCTAAAAGAAACATATTTTCCTACCAGGATACAATTAAATTGTCACTATACATGAAAACAATAAATCTAGCTAAAAGACCATGAAACCATGCTGAAATTATAGATCATACATAAAGCCTCACACTTTTTTTATTTTGGATTCTAAAAACTTCTAAAAAAACAAAAAAAATCACACACTGAAGGGAAAAATATAGTAATAACAAGGAAAACACTCAATCAGAATTCAAAATCAAATTTAGGAAGAGAGATCAAAAACAAATTAATACCTGTGATTCTCTCTTCATTTCATTGTACAATAGTGTTGATCTACATTGGTGGTAGGGAAGTAGTGATACAAGTAATATGAAAAGATTTCAAAACAAGTTCTTGACACATATTGAAAAGCAATTGAAGTATCAACCACCATTCCCATAACTCTCCATTATGTTGGAGTATAGGACAACACTAAGAGGGGGGGATGAATCAGTGTTGTATAAACTTTTAAAACTTTTTGCACCTTTTAACTTACAAAACAAAGAGAGAGGAAGACTTCAATGATCTGATAAACACATATACACAAGTATGATAATGAAAAGTATGAATTAGGGTTTAAAAACAAATCATTAGGGCACATGAACATATGAAGACAAACAAGAAACATAACACTTGATTTGATGAGTGGAAAACCCTCATAGGGATGAAAAACTACTCTAAAAATGCCTCACTAGATTAAATAAAATGTCTCCCTAACAAGTACAGAATCATGCCTCACTGGAAACAAACAGGTCTCACTGACCATACAAGCCTCACTGGCTGAATGTGAACATGAGAAAGAAAAATTGATTCAAGGGGTTACCCCAATTCTCTGTAAAGAATCAATTGTTTCAATCCTCTTCATCATACAAACAACACTATTTATCAATGATTACTTAACTCATCAATTTTTCCTACAAAACTTGTTAGTACTCTCTGTAAATTCTTAAATCTCCTTCCAATCAACTCATCCTATAAACATAACCTTTACAATCATTGTCATAGTGTAGACATCAAATTAGTACCCTACAAAACCTTATCACCTCTTCAAATATGAGATTGTGCAACATATATTGTTTATCATATAAATTGGTGCCTCTTTTCAAATACAATAATACTCAAAAACCTCTTTCATACTCTAAAAACTAACCTCATCTTCATAGCTTCACAAACCCTTCATAACAATCTCTGTGTCTATAGAATTGCACAATTATTCAACTCTGCAGTGGAAAAATAATAAACATATACTTCAAAAATTATAAACACTCATATGCTTCTTCAACAGCCTTGTTGAACACAAAAGAAAACTATTCCTCTTAGATCATTGATTTTAAAAACATCCAACACCTTAACCACATCTTGCAGTTTACATTGATACATAGGTACGAATCTATTGAAGTTAAATAATCATTACCCATAACCAAGATCATCTCATAACTCTTTTTATTCATTTATCTCGCCCTCTGCATTCATAAAGAAGACTTAACAAACTATTTTTAAGCTATTTATAAGCTTTCACCAATCAAATTTATTCAACTTTAGATGATCATTGGTCTTCAAAAAGAATTCAATCATGACCACATGATTAGCTTTTTGTGTCACTAATAGTTTTAATTTTAACCTTTGATTAAGATTTGGGCACCCAGGTGACTGAAGAAATGGTACGTTTAAAAGAGGGCTAGTCAAATGATATGATTAAAGAGCCTTTCAAAAGGTAGCTTTAAGTCATTTAACCTAAGATAAGAAGTCACCTTCAAAACATAAATAAAGTTCACATGGTTAGGTGACAGTTAGGTCCTAGGTTTTGGTTTAGCCTTATAATGATTTTAGGAATTAGTTTTTAGGGTTTGGTTTCCAAAAATCCTAATCCAAACATATGAAAATCTAACCAAAACTTTTCACCATTAAACACATGCAACTAATGCATCTATGACAACAACCTCACAACAAATTGAGTATGATGAAACCTTGCAACAAATGTGTATCATGAACAATACCATGTAATGCATAACTCCATACAAAGAATGAAGCAACAACCTTTATCATCAAAGATAAATTGAACCAATTATAAAAACACCATCATCACCTGACTAAGATTATAATTACTATAAAGGCATCCTAATTCAACATCATCTTGAAGACATTAGACTCCTTCAAATCTTCCAAACTTAACATCTCATCAAAGCAACTCCATGTCTCTGCCACTAATACTCAGCACCAACAACATTATTGAATAAAGGCATCCTTTTTCCATGAGATAAAGACATAAGTAAACTCCACACTCTTGATGCACTGAGACATAATCATATCAAGATCATCATCTAAATAAAGATCAACTAAATCACTATGTGAATCATCCTTAAGCATAAGCATGACCATCGAAACAAACCAACAACAAATTTATCAAATATCAAACACTCTGAACCCTTGTAACATTCTTTGCAAGTACAACTCTCTGTAAGTATTATCATGACATCAACATGAGTAACCTATATGGGATGAAAGCATCTTGACATAACCTAAGCATGAACATAATGGAACCTTAAAAACACATGAAGTCTTGAACATGACTCCTCAACTATCAACACCATCATGAGAAACCTATTGATACTTCTTGAAGCACAATAATAGATAATCATAATCAACCAAGATCTTCAACCTCACAACACATTACCCATTATGAAATTCTCTAACATGAATAGTATCAATCTACATAATATGACATCAAGACCAATATGCCAAAAAATCAAGACCACTCTGAGTATGACCTCCAATTACCTGAGAACTACCTCTAATCTCCTTTGAACATGACTTTAGACAGCAAACTCCTCATCAATGAACAACATGAACTTAAGACAACAGCATACATGGTATACAACATTAACCCTAACCCTAAAAAATGAATAGCATCATATTTTAGAAGCATCATGGTATGACCATCATCTTACCTGAAAACATCTTATCTTGCATCGGAAGACATCAAAGATCTCAAACACATGAACCTTGCTTTATAAATGCACAAGAAATACATGAAGCTACCCTAACAACATATGAACACATGATGAATTCCACAAACTCCATGAATTCAACACATCCATCATGACTTGAATAAAGCATCTCCTGCAACTGTGAAGTAACTCCTCAGTCCTCTCTGCCAACATGAAGCAACTCCTAATCCTTGTGTGAAGGAATGATCAAGAAGACAGAAACTAATACATCCTAATGATAAGACACTGCCCAACTCCATGCCACAACCCAAGTCTTGAAACCATATCATTTTGACATCAATGGCAAGCCAACCATTATGCCTCATGCCAAACTTAACAAACTCCCCCTTTAGCTTTGGCATTAATGTCAAACCACAAGAATGCATTTTTTTAATATATCTCCCCCTTTTTAGCAATCAATGGCAAAGACTTCCTTTGTCCTCTATCCTATATTTGCTGACCCCCTATCTCAGGTGGTTTAGAAGATGAAATAGAATAAAATACAATCCAAACCAAACATACACCAATATTCATACAAAATATACTTTTGTTTGCATACAATACTATCCTCTGTCTGATGAAATACAATTCAAATTTTGTCCTTTCTAAAATTTGCAGTCAATATACATAACTAAGATATGAAACATTTTGTCAAAGAATTCATAAGACTTTTGTCTATCTACTTTAACAATACCAATATAGTGTGAGGAAAATACTGTTGCTTCACATTATAAAAATCCTCGTTCATATTACAAATTCACCCATAATCTCCCTTCACTTTGCTTTTGACATCATTTGTGTTGTTTAGAACTATGTTCTCCTTTTTGGACTATTTGAATCACAATAAAAACCTTTTTATTCAATCTTTGTTTATACATAATACCACTAGTTGTAATATCTCCCTTTTTGGAATTAAGTTCTTCATATAAAATATACACATCAAGATCTCTCACACACCTTACACCTAACTCCACATTCCATCATGAATCCCCTTCAACATAATGAACTCCTCATGACACAACATGATGCAACCTTTCTATCACAACAATGCAAAGTGCTCAAAACTGCCCTGCTCTTATTAAAAAAAAAACTACCCTTCTAATGAGACAAAATTTCTATCTCTTGATAGATTGTCAGGCCTGATTTTCTACATTTTGTATACATGTCTATTAGGACACTTGAAAATATAACATTTGACAACCATTCTTCCTCTATTCAATGATAAATGCCATGCCCTATTCCAAAATTTTTAAAACTACTAAAAGCTTATACACCTGCCATTGTCAGCAAATACAAGCTCAACACCTATCATTGTCATCAAGGAAAAAAATTTATTGTCCAACAAAAAATGCATTGTACACACTAGTATTCACCCTATGAACCAAGTCTATTAAGGCACATTGAGGTTCAACAAAGTTACAATACTAAAAGAAGAGGACAATCACTGCATACCAGTACCAACTAACAAGATTCCATACCACTATCAAGATGCAACACTTTGTTAACAATTTGATGCTTTTGAAGCCCTATATATATGAACCAATATCAATCCAATTTGGCTCTATTCATATCAACCCTTAATATCTTACTCTCTACATACTATAGACCTCTTTACATCTAGACATTAATGATCTAGCTATCAAGCCATCAATCTCTTGATATCACATCTTATAAACATCATGATTTAGTTCTATCTCCATGAAGATGATTCCAACACCAAAGGAACTCCCGATTTCTGCAATGAGCACACTTTTAGTGATCTCCTAGCACCTTTTATAAGTTCAAATGTCTTCTTGACTATCTAGGGATGACTACACCCTTCATAGGTTTTGTATGGAAGCCATATGTGCATTTGTAGTTTTATGAAATACATAAATATCATGAACAACTATTACTTATGTTATCAACTTTGATCAAAGTCTTGTTCCTAAGAAAATTTATTAAAAGATCCTTATACTACAATACAGTACATCATACTATCAAGTGATCTGCAACAAACATAATCTACTAGGACAACAAAGGTCTGTTGTTTCTTACAACAAGAGGACATCTATGCATCCAAATAACACAAGGGCTAATTGCATTATGAAAATAAGAACATCTTGCTTGATGAACATGAGACAACTGTCTTGCACATGATGAAAAACTTCTAGCAAAACAAAAGAAGAAACTTCACTTTTAATCTTCACTACACACACTGATCATAAGGAAGATTTAGCAACTGAACTATGAAGTAGATAGGCATGAAGAAGACTTGAGTTCTTGCATCATCTCAAAGAGTCCTCCTAAACCTCTTTGGACTATACCATTCCACTACCATACCAATGAATGCCTCTTAACAAGACTGTCAACCTTGCTCTTGTATCTTATCTTAGAAAGATTAACACTAGGTACACAAAGATGATCAAAACCATCAAGATTGTACTAGATTGTTTATGAAATGATTTTTCTGACTCCTTGGAGTTGAAGGATAGAACAATTGACAACTCCCCCTATCTTTATGCTTCTATTTTAGGCTATTATAAATGATTCTTGTGTAGCATGCACACGATCCTTCTCTTTCACTTGTTTCCTTCTCCAAAACCATCTTAACACCCATCATCTTATGATGATTGATTGATTTCACTAGATCACTTTTACAAAGCCTAGTAATATGTCCAAACTTATGACATTTAAAGCACATGATTTTGTTTCCTTCTATTTGACCATTCAAAGGAGTTCTTATTAAATCCCATTTTCTTTGCATGCATCCAACACTCCTTTTCTATGTGTCTTGCTTTATTACAGTTATAACAAGCATTATTGAAGTCCTGATTTGACCAGCTATAAGAACTTTTCTTTTTATTCCATCCAAAAACATTTCTTTTACAATCTCTAGCACTATGACCATAAACATGACATGCATAGAAATAACCATGCAAATGAGAGTAATTATACCTCATTGTTTTCTTGGTGGATTGAGATTTTGTGAGCTTGATTGTCCTTCTATCTTCACCTTAAGGAGCAGCATGATCACACAAATCTACCTTCTTCCTAGGTGTCTTGCTTACCTTAGAAGACTGTCCTTTCTCATATCTTAATCTTGTTGTGTCCTTATAGTATTTTTGTTTACCCAACATTTCATGCAACTTACTTGTGCTATCTTCAAACTCTTGATATCTCAATGATAGAACCTTGAGACCTTCATAATCCTTTCTCAAACTCACTATTTCTGTCTCTAACTTCAAACATTCTATTCTTTTTACTTCAAGATCATATTTAGTCACATCTATTATTCTTTTGGCTTCCTCAATCTCAGTTTTTAGACTTATAACCAATTTGTTAGATTCTTCAACATGACTCTTTAAGTCTGTAATTTGATTTCTAGCCTCTTCAAGGTCTAGAATAAATTTGTCGTTAGAGTCCTTTTCTTGTTGAAGCTCCAACTCTAATCTCTAGTTCTCCTTTCTAAATTGCTTGATCTGATCTAAAACACACAATAGTTCACCTTCTAAATCAGCTTCACAATCATTTTCATCAAACTCTTGTCCATCTTCATCTATAAAGAGGTCTTCTTCTTTATCATCAATCTCAACAACAAAAACACATTTTCTCTCATCATTCAAGGAAGACTCATGTAACAACACATCACATGACATGATTGGGGTTTGTTGTTCAACCTTTTGCTTGGCTTCTTTCTTTTCTCTATTTCTTTTACTCTTTCCCATGGTACTCCACTATCAGGACCTATCCAAACTAGTTAGACTTCTATAGGGAACCTATGCTCTGATACCACTTGTTGGAGTAGAGGACAACATTAAGAGGGAGGGTGAATCAGTGTTGTATAAACTTTTAAAACTTTTGGCACCTTTCAACTTACAAAACAAAGAGAGAGGAAGACTTCAATGACCTGATAAACACATATACACAAGTATGATAATGAAAAGTATGAATCAAGATCTTCAGAACAAATCATTAGGGCATGTGAACATATGAAGACAAACAAGAAACATAACAGCTAATTTGATGAGTGGAAAACCCTCATAGGGATGAAAAACCACTCAAAAAATGCCTCACTAGATTAAACAAAATGTCTCACTAACAAGTACAAAACCATGCCTTACTGGTAATAAATAGGTCTCACTAACCATACAAGCCTCACTGGGTACAAGATGTTGCAAATATGTGCCTAAGAGGTGTTGTCATTGATGTCAACATATCCTTGTTGCATTGATGTCAATTGTATCTTGTTTTGCTGCCTGTTTAGAAGACTAGAATGTTGAGGATATTGAGAAAATTAATGAAGATCAATGTACGTGGACCATATGGTCGTGTAGAGGATTGTCTGAAGTAGCTCCAGTTAAGATTTGAGAGCTTCGCATGAATATTTGAAGAAGGTATGGCCATTTGAGTACAACCACGTTTTGTTATGTTCAGAAGAAACATAGTGATAGTAAATTGGTCCAGATTGCTCTGCATTGAAATATTGTGATCTGTGGATCTAGAGACATGTTTGGGAAGTCATTGTGTATCAACAACTCAAGTGGTTCATGGCTTGGAGGTCTGCAAGCAATCTTTCTAGTGTGACAATTATGGCAGATAGTGTTCTTGAAGAGTGCAGATGTTCTTATTGATTTCAATGTGCTTGTGGAAGTCTCTGGATCATGTGACTGTTGTGTTGGAGGTCCACATTGAAGATTGAGCTCGTTGATTGAAGATATCTTCTTTGATATTGTTGTTTTCCCAGTCCTTGGCTGACTGGATGATTCAAGTGTGGTGCAGATGATTAAAAATTAATTCTCTAGAGCATGGCATGTTGTTGAAGAAGATTCAAGTCTCAGCTATGTTTGGCCGATAGTATAGTGATCCACGTTAAGTCAAGTCAACCTTAATGTTCATTCCAAGGTTGATGAAGCATATAAATACTTGTTGATGAGTTGTGGAAAGTGTGTGTGTGAAAATGATCAATTCCTAAGAAAGGTACAGAAGTAGAGTAGAGAGGAAGAAGTGCAGAGGATCAAGAGTTGTAAAGGATGAAGATATAGCGAACAAGTTGTTGAGGAACAGAGAAGAAATTGTGAGATTTAAAATGGATTGAACTAGGCATGAAGAAGATGATATTACTTAGTTCATTATCTTTGTGCTAAACCTAATTTCTTGTAGGTGGTGAGCCTCCTATAGGTAGTGAACCTTTTTTGAGTAGTGAGCTCTGGGTACTACGCCCAAAGGCATGTACCTTCTCCTTTTTCTAAATGACTTTTAATAGGATACAAATCTTTGTGGGTTAACCCCCACCATGGCTTTCCCTTAACTGGGTTTCCATGTTAAAAATCTGGTGTCATGTGTGTTTATTTGTTTCTTCTCATGTGTTGATGAATCATGCTTTAAATGTTTACATCATTAATCAGTTTTGAGTGGTAAAGAAGAATCAATTGTTGCAAGTGTTAAAGTTTTGGGACAACTGATTCACCCGCCCTCTTAGTTGTCTGGCCTAATTCTAACAATTGGTATTAGAGCTAAGTTCCTGTAAAAGAAGCTTAACGACTGAGGAGATCCAGGATGTCAACTTACAAGAAGGACAGTCTAAGATTTGATGGAACAAATTACTCTCTTTGGAAGAGTCACATGGAGTACCATTTGAAATGAATGGGTGAAGCTTATTGGTTGATAACTAAGGATAAGCATAGACCTCCACAGAAAGGTCCTTCAACTCCAGATGAACTTAAAGATGCTGAAAATAACATTCAAGCTAAAGAAGCCTTGTTGATTGTCCTGAATGATACAGAAATGATAAATGTCTTTCAACTGCAAACCACTCATGAGATCTGAAAGAAGTTGGAAAATCTTTATGAAGGTGATGAAAATGTCAAATGTGCCAAGCTACAAATTCTAAGAGGAAGATTTGAAACTCTGAGGATGAGTGAAGATGAAAACATCACAATCTACATGCAAAAGGTAAATGAACTTGTGTGTGGTATGAGGTGTGCCAGTGGAACTTTGGAAGAATCACAGATTGTGGTAAAAGTGCTTAGATCCTTACCTGATTCATACAAACATAAGGTTGCTACTATAGAGGAGATCAGGACTCTCTCAAAAGTTACAAGAGATCAGTTAGTTGGAAAAATTTTAGCTTTTGAATTAAGTGAGTTTGGTGATTCTCTTCCTAAGTCTGAATCTGTATTCAAAGCCAGTGTTCATGGGAAGCAAAGATATGATCCAGGTGAGAGTTCTTCAAGAAGAACAATCAGATTTGAGAAGACAAGGAAGGATCTTGAAGATGGTGAAACTGAGCTTGATGATCTTGAAGCCCTTCTGTCCAAGAGATTGCCAAGAGGATTCAATAAGTATGAATGAAAGTTACCATTGAAATGTTTTGCTTGTAATAAGATTGGTCATTTTACCTCAAGATGTCTGGAGAGGGTTTCAAAGACAAACCCTAATAGATCTAGAGGACAGAAGAAATGCTACTATGTCCAAGAAGCTAGGAAGAAGGAGTCACAGATGATGAATCTGATCATGGAGGTTCCACTAATAATGATTGGGTGTTCAATGCTATCAAAGAAGAAGATTCGATGCCTACTAAACCTGCTACCTGTGCAAATGTAGAAACTGCTTTGGCTACTTAGGTTGTAGAAAAGGATGAATGGGGATTGACAGTGGATGTTCTCATCATATTACTAGTGATAAAAGTAAGTTTATGAGCTTTGAAAAATATGAAGGTGGACTTGTGAAGTTTGGAGACAACTCAACTAGTAGAATTTGTGGCAGAGGATCCATCTCTTTTGATGGTAAGAATAACACTAATGATGTTTTGTATGTGGAAGGATTGAAGCATAATCTTCTCAGTGTTGGACAATTTGTTGACAAGGGTTATGATCTCTAATTCAAGGATGGAAAATGCAAAATCTTGGAAAGATCTGTAACTAAGATTGCATCTGGTACTCAGACTAGAGGTAACATCTTTCATGTAGCTCTGGTAGAAGTTGCTTGTTTGCTCAAGTTGATTTAGAGTTGGCTCTGGTATAGGAGAATGTGTCATGTGAATTTTGATAATACTGTCAAGATAAGTTCCACTTGGGCTGTAAGAGATCTTCCAAGACTTGTGAAACCTACAGATAGCATGTGCAGAGAATGTCAATTGGTAAACAGAACAAAACTTCATTTAAGAGTAAAGAATAGTCATCAAGTGGATTGTTGGAACTTGCGCATACTGATCTTTGTGGTCTTGCTAGAACTAGGAGTGTGTAAGGAGACATATATTTTATGCTGCTAATTGATGATTACTCCCGAATGATGTGGGTAACTTTCTTGAAAGAAAAATTAGAAGCTCTTCACAAATTCAAAGTGTTCAAGGTTATGGATGAAAATGAGATTAGTGTGAAGATAAAGTGTCTGAGGTCTGATAGAGGTCCAGAGAGTTTACCTCCGGTGAGTTTGATTCATTGTGTGAAAAGCAAGGGATAAAAAGATAGTTATCTGCTCCTAGGACTCCTCGGCAGAATGGAGTCATGGAGAGAAAGAACCAAACCATTCAAGAAGCAGCCAGGACCATGCTGATGGAAGCAAATGTTCCTCAAATCTATTGGAGAGAAGTTGTGAGTATTGTTGTCTACACTCTTAACCGGGTACAGATCAAAGGCAATTCTGGAAAGACTCCCTATGAACTGTGGTTTGGTCATCCTCCTACTGTAAAATACTTCATATTTTTTGGTAGTAAATTCTATATCAAAAGGGATGAGGATCTTGGCAAGTTTGATGCAAGATGTGATGAAGGAAAATTTTTGGGGTACTCTACTCAAAGCAAGTCATATAGTTGCTTTAATAAGATATTGAAAAAGATTGTTGAAAGTACTAATGTCAGAGTTGATGAAAGCAAGGAAAGACCTTCCAGGTCCTGCAGATATGATTCAGATGATCAAGATGAAAGTCAAATTCAAGGAAGGCAAGTTCAAACCCAGACTTAGACCCAGATTGATCCAAAAAATTTAGTGACTCAAGAGGTTAGTGCAGATTTTGAGAAACAAGCTCAAGAAACAGAAGCTCAAGCAAATCCCAAAACTCCTAGGTATGTAAGATAGAATCATCTTGAAGATTAGATCACAGGATATAGAAACCAAGGTGTTAAAACTAGGAGAAGAATTGCTAAAGATCAAGAGGAGATTTGTTTGATTTCAAAAATTGAACCAAAATCAGTAAGTGAGGCTTGCAATGATGAAAACTAGGTAAAAGAAATGGAGGAAGAATAATTGCAAATTGAAAAGAATCACACTTGGGATCTTGTTCCTAGACTTGAAGACAAAAATGTGATTGGAACTAAATGGGTCTTCCAGAATAAACTAAATGAAGATGGTGAGGTTGTAAGAAACAAAGCAAGGTTGGTATGCAAGGGATATTCTCAAGTGGAAGTAATTGATTTTGAAGAAACTTTTTCTCCTATGGAAAGAATTGAAGTAGTCAGATTATTTATTGCATTTGCTGCTTATAAAGATTTCAAGGTTTATCAGATGGATGTCAAGTCAGCATTCCTAAATGGAGAATTGGAAGAAGAAGTTATATTGAGAAACCGCAAGGATTTCAATTGTCTGATAAAAAAGATATGGTCTACAGATTGAGGAAAGCCCTGTATGGACTCAAACAAGCCCAAAAGCCTAGTATAGAAGATTAGATAAATATCTGCTAAAATTAAGTTTTAGCAAGGTACTCCTAATAGTAATCTTTACTTCAAGATTGATCATGAGCACATCCTGATTGTTGAGGTATTTGTTGATGATATCATTTTTCATGGAAATGAGAGCATGTGCAAAACATTTGCTGATCAGATGCAAAGTGAATTTGAGATGTCAATGTTTGGTGAAATGAACTTCTTCTTAGGTCTGCAAATCATTCAGTCAGATAAAGGTATCTTCATATCTCAATCTAGGTATGTGAGAATTATTGGAAAAGTTTGGAATGAAAGATTCAAAGCCAGTGGGTACACCTATGGTAACTGGGTGCAAGTTAAGTAAAGATGACGACTCCCCTAAGGCAAATCAGAAAAGGTATAGATCAATGATTGGAGACTGCTCTATCTGACTTAGACTAAACCTGATATCATGAATGCAGTTGGACTTGTTGCTAGATTTCAAGCTGATCCTAAAGAATCCCATGTGGTAGCAGTCAAGAGAATTTTTAGATATCTCAAAGGGACACTTGACTATGGCTTGTGGTATCCAAAGGACAATGAATTCACTCTTCATGCATATATTGATGTTGATTGGGTAGGATATGTGGATGATAGGAAAAGTACTAGTGGTGGTGCATTTTTCTTGGGAAAGAGACTAGTTTCTTGGTTGAGCAAAAAGCAAGAGGCAATATCTCTGTCTACTATAGAGGCAGAGTACATAGCAGTAGTAGGTAATTGCACTCAAGTCCTGTGGATGAAGCAAATGTTGAAGGATATCAGAATTATGTTTGATGATCTTGTTACAATCTTCTATGATAATTCAAGTGCAATAAACATCTCAAAGAATCCAGTGTTGCATTCAAAGACAAAACACATATCCATCAAGTTTCATTTCTTGAGAGAGAAAGTAAATGAAAATGAAGTCAGATTGGAGTTTGTCTCTTCAAAGGATCAAATTGCAAATATATTCACTAAGCCTCTACCCAAGGATACATTTGAGTATCTCACAGAGAAGATAGGGGTTATCACCCCTCTTGATCAAAATAAGATGCACTACGATGCATCAGTCCAATGGAATTCACAGTCACATCTTGTGATTCAGATTGATGATAGGAAGATACTACTCATGGGGAGTAGTCAGTATATAAATTATTGGAGATCAGTCTAGAACAAAGGGGGAGAAAACATTGCAAATATGTGCCCTTTGCCATTGATGTCAAAGGGGGAGAGAAGTCATGTGAAAAACTAGTTGCTGATGAGAGGGGGAGCAGTGAAAGAAGTGGTTGTAGAAGTGATAAGAGAAAGGGGGAGAAGTGCTTGTCTTGATGGTCAAATCAATTTTTCACATCATATGTTTCCATCAATGACAAAGGGGGAGATTGTTGCAAATATGTGCCTAAGTGGTGTTGTCATTGTTGTCAACATATCCTTGTTGCATTGATGTCAACTGTATCTTGTTTTGTTGCTTGTTTAGAAGACTGGAATGTTGAGGATATTGAGAAAATTAATGAAGATCAATGTATGTGGACCATATGGTTGTGTAGAGGATTGTTTGAAGCAGCTCCAATTAAGATTTGAGAGGTCCACATGAAGATTTGAAGAAGGTATGGTCATCTGAGTACAACCGGGTTTTGTTGTGTTTAGAAGAAACAAAGCAATAGTAAATTGGTCTGGATTGCTCTGCATTGAAATATTATGATCTACAGATCTATAGGTATGTTTAGGAAGTCAGTGTGTATCACCAACTCAAGTGGTTCATGGTTTGGAGGTCCACAAACAATCTTTCTAGTGTGATAGTTATGGCAGACAATGTTCTTGAGGTTCCAGATGAAGATACAAGTGATTCTGATGATTTCGAGGAGTGTAGATGTTCTTGTTGATTTCAATGTGCTTGTGGAAGTCTCTGGATCATGTGACTACTATGTTAGAGGTCTAAATTGAAGATTGAGCTCGTTGATTGAAGATTTCTTCTTTGATATTGTTGTTTTCCCTAGTCCTTGGCTGACCGGATGATTCAAGTGTGTTGTGGATGATTAAAGAGCAATTCTCTAGAGTGTGGCGTGTTGTTGAAGAAGATTCAAGTCTCAGCTATGTTTGGCTGACAGTATAGTGATCCACATTAAGTCAAGCCGACCTTAATGTTCATTCCAAGGTTGATGAAGCATATAAATACATGTTGATGAGTTGAGTGTGTGTGTGAAAATGATCAAATCCTAAGAAAGGTATAGAAGTAGAGTAGAGAGGAAGAAGTGTAGAGGATCAAATGCTATAAAGGATGAAGATATAGAGAACAAGTTGTTGAGGAACATAGTAGAAATTGTGAGCTTTCAAAGGGACTGAACCAAACATGAAGAATATGCTATTACTCAATTCATTATCTTTGTGTTAAACCTAATTTCTTGTAGGTAGTGAGCCTCTTTTGAGCAGTGAGCTCTGGGTAGTGTGCCTGAAGGAATGTGCCTTTTCCTTTTTTTAAAGTACTTTTAACAGGGTACAAATCTTTGTGGGTTAACCCCCACCATGGTTTTCCCTTAACTAGGTTTCCACTTTAAAAATTTGGTGTCATGTGTGTTTATTTGTTTTTGCTTATGAGCTGATGAATCGTGCTTTAAATGTTTACATCATTAATTAGTTTTGAGTGGTAAAGAAGAATCAATTGTTGCAAGTGTTAAAGTTTTGGGACAACTGATTCACCTCCCCCTCTCTCAGTTGTTTGGCCTAATTCTAACACAAGATGCCTCACTAGCTAAATGTGAACATGAGAAAGAAAAATTGATTCAAAGGGTTACCTTGATTCTCTGCAAAGCATCAACTATTTCTATCATCTTCATCATACAACAACACTATTTATCAATGATTACTTAACTCATCAATTCTTCCTATAAAACTTGTTAGTACTCTTTGCAAATTCTTATGTCTCCTTCCAATCAACTCATCCTATAAACATAACCTTTACAATCATTGTCATAGTGTAGACATCAAATCAGTACCCTACAAAGCCTTATCACCTCTTCAAATATGAGATTGTGCATCATCTACTATTTATCATATAAATTGGTGCCTCTTTTCAAATACAATAATACTCAAAAACCTCTTTCATACTCTAAAAAATAACCTCATCTTCATAGCTTCACAAACCCTTCATAATAATATATGTGTCCATAGAATTGCATAATTCATTCAACTCTGTGGTGGCAAAATAATAAACATATACTTTAAAAAGTATAAACACTCATATGCTTCTTCATCAGCCTTGTTGAACACAAATGCAAACTATTCCTCTGAAATCATTGATGTTAAAAACATCCAACACCTTCACCATATCTTGCAGTTTACACATTGATACACAAGTATGAATCTGTTGAAGTTAAATCATCAATATCCATAATCAATTTATCATCTCGAAACTCTTTTTATTCATTTATCTGGTCCTTTGCATTCATAAAGAAGACTTAATAGACTATTTTTAAGCTATTTATAAGCTTTCACCTATCAAATTTATTCATCTTTAGATAACCATTGGTCTTCAAAAAGAATTCAATCATGACCACATGATTAACTTTTAGCACCACTGATAGTTTTAATTTTAACCTTTCATTAAGATTTGGGTGCCTAGGTGACTTGAAGAACTGGTACCCTTAAAAGAGGGTCAGTCAAATGATATGATTAAAGACCCCTTCAAAAGGTAGCTTTAAGTCATTTAACATGCGGTAAGAAGTCACCTTCAAAACATAAATAAAGTGCATGTGGTTAGGTGACAGTTAGGTCCTAGGTTTTGGTTTAGCCTTAGAATGATTTTAGGAATTAGTTTTTAGGGTTTGATTCCCAAAAACCCTATTTTAAACATATGAAAATCTAACCAAAACCTTTCACCATTAAACACCTACAACTAATGCATCTGTGACAACAACCTCACAACAACTTGAGTATGATGAAACTTTGCAACAAATTTGTATCATGAATAATACCATGTAATGCATAACTCCATGCAAAGAATGAAGCAACAACCTTTGTCATCAAAGATAAACTAAACCAATTATCAAAACACTTGTTATCACTGGGAATTGCACCCGTATGCAAGGCTAGTAAAGCTCTGCAACTCCATGTAACATGGGACTAATTTGAGGTTGTGGCTACCCTATAATGAAATTAGACCTCCAGATTGTGGGCTGGTTCCATTCAAATGTTCTATTGGGATGTATATTTTTTCTATTTTGGAAAAAGGAAGAAAGAAACAATTTGGTGATGCACCTGATTTGGATAATAATATGTAATTTGGCTCACAATGTAACTTAGAAATCCTACTTTCACACAATCCAATCTTGGCATAAATATCACAGAAGTGATTCTAAGGAAGGTTTGAAAATAGGTTTTCTATGAAGGAAATGGTTTTTTCACAACACAAAAAGACTATTTCTGGTTAACACAACCTAAGACCTATGATGATTATATGCTTAATGTTACAAGCAAGGGAGTGAGACAATAATTTTAAAGTTTTAATGATTAAACACAACAAAATTTCATCAAAATCACTTCAATGATTAGTACTAAATGGAAAGGTAATCAATTGAACTCAAAGAAATAAAGGAAATACTACAAATAAGATTAAAAAAAACCTATAACCTATTGATCTCTCAATAAAACTATAAAAATGAGCTACAAGAATTCTCCAATCTATCTGAATTAGAATGAGAATCAAGAACTAACTTCATAATGAATGAAGTTTTACAATATATAGAAAAGATAGGTCGAAAGATTGACCTATAGACAACTGGAATTTGAACCTCAGTTATCTCAAAATAGCACATGCAAAAATGATAACTGATTCCCATGCAAGCCCTAAAATCAAGCAAAAACACCTCCAAATTGATGGAAAAATAGATATAATGTGTCAAAACTGGTGTTGGTCCATGCACCAATGCAATGGAGTGCCTGACTCAAGGTAAACTGCTCATATAACTCCTCAATTTGCCACTCAAACTACCTCTAACTGAAAGCTCAAATTGATGACTTAATTCCTCTTATCACTCCATGCACAAGTCAAAAATAACTTATATCATCATCGATCCATGCAATGCCTAACAAGTAAATAATATTCAATAAATGAATATTCTATCCAAGTCCTTTTGTGTGCTATATATGACTTATATTTTAAAATAATTTATTTAAGGTATTATTAGAACTATTAGTGTAATCGTCCTAATAATATCTTTAATAAATTATAATATATATGCTATTTAAATCATAAGTCAATAAAATCTTATATCTCCCTTTGACTATACATCCCTACCATGTAATAAGTCAAAAATACCCTTATTTCTCCATGCACAATGTCAAAATGCATTACAAACACTTAGGTATAAAAATACCCCTTATCACTCCAATTACACTAAGTAGAAAATAATAACTCCTTCTCTACCTTACCACTCCATGCAAATGACAAAAACTTACCCTATCCTTATCCTGCCACCTTATCATTAGTCTTGCATACATCACCTTGTCTTCATATGATATATCAAAAATTTGCATAAGGCACAAAAAGGCTCTGGCCACACCTTCACCATGCATGATTTGAAGAATCTTTGACTCTTGATCATGTTGCATTTGGTTTCAAGGTATCTTTGACCATGTTGTCGACCATAATGATAAAGGAAATAAAAAAGGCACAAAAGCCTTGCCTTCAAATGATTTCGGTCCTTTTGATTTTAAACATTTCAAATGCAAAAAGAATAATGTTTTTGGCCCACGACCCACCTATGGTATCACCATTAGGTTTTAGCAAAGCTGAAGTTTTGACCACGATAGTAAATCGATCAAATAATTTATTTTAAAAGAGAAGTCAAAAACTTCAATCATATGAGCTAGGGCACAATGTGACAAAAACCCTAACTCATATGTTCATTGTGTTCATTCTTTCTCTACTGTTCCTTTGTGCCGCCATGGTTCGAGCTGCTTGAAGGTTTCTTGCTGCATATTGCAGAGGGTCTTCACTATGCTACTGGTAAGCAATATTCCATACTTGTTGTTTTCTTGGTGGAAATAATAGAATGCTTTGGCAAAACTGCAATGTGGGTTTCATTCTTTATTTCTGCTGATGCAAAAATGCACTTAGGGTTTCAATAAACAAAAAAAGGTTTGAACATTTCTTGTATAAATGGCCTCTCCTTGTAATGATTTTATCTTTTGACTTAGAAAAGATTCAAATACAAAATAAAATGACTTCTTTTTGTTCCATGGCCATAATACCATCTGCATCCTGTATATTCATTTTCTTCCTGCTTCTCTGTATCTTTTCTTGACTGTAAACAAAATATTAAACAAGGGTTCTCTTGATGTTTACACATGAATTTTCTTTAAAATGACAATGAGGGTTTGTGCATCTTTTGAGAAAACAAGAACTTTATGGCCACAACTTTCTGTTCTCAAAAAATGGCAAAAATGTATGTATCTATCTCCTCTCTTGGTCTTGAGGGTATCCCTATGTTGTTAATCACATGCCTGACAAGATTTGCATTGTAAGTTGTGGCATCATTTGGCATTGCTGTAGACACTCCTTTTTTCCTCCTTTAGAAGCCCCCCCCCCCCCAATTTCAAATATCATTACACCAAGTGACCTGAAATTTAGGGCTTCTAGAGCAAAGAAGAGGGCATCAATCTGTGCATCAAACATATTAGTGTAGACAAAGCCTGTGTTGGGTCAATAACACCATCATTGGATTTGAATAAGACATAGTCTAGAGATATCTAGTGAGGGTTATTTATGTAGGCATAATAGGGGTAGACATTTACCATGAAGGGGAACTTTGTCTCACTGAGAAATTCTAACACAACTTTAGGAAAATAGGAATACTTACTATTTAGTGCCCCTGCTAAGGGTGAAAATGATCTGGAAAGTATACTAAGTGCATGAGTACTAGATACCTTAATTTTTATGTCGAGTCTAGATTTCTTCAGTGTTGTCTGTACATCTTTCATGGCTGGCACAATGAAGGATGAAACATTAATGGTGCTCTTAATAACCTCTGCTCCTTTTCTACTGTCCACTATCCTTCAAATTCTTTCTCAACAATGTATGACTGTTATAGTGATATACATTTGATTATCTCTTGATAGTTGTTACATTGGCAAGCATATTGGAGACGTGGTTGCATTATTAATAGTGTTGTTTACAACTCATTCATTGAAAGAAATATTGCTTCATTCTAAAGAGTGTCTAGGGTTTCAGTGCTTGTTTCTTGTGTTGACCTTTAGCACTCTTATCATAGTTAACACTCCCTCTTCCACTGTCCACATTGACACTATATTTTCTCTTTTTTCTTTATCTCCTCACTTGAAGGCATTGCTGTCTCCATGATCTGATGGGGTTTGGCCTTTCATTCAACTTTAAGACTCATGGTTATTAGAACCCCTATGACTGGATTTTGTATGACACAGGACTGCACCTGTTCCATATGCTTTGGCAATTGTTTCTTCTATGTATGATGCATATGACTGCCTGTCTTACCTGATTGTCCTATTGTTCACTCAAGTCACTATTAATGCATAAGATGTACTCTCTCTTGTTGTCTATAAGCTATCCATATGACCTTATGACATTCATTTCTAGGGGTGAGACTATCTTCGTTGACCATGACATTCTTGTTGAGACCCTGCCCTTAATGTCTTCCATTGTGATCTCTTTACACTGGTTTGCTGCACCTCCTCTAGGGTTTGTGATTGTTATCTCCATGATGCTAAGTCCTTCATGAATAGTCTATAATACCACTTCATACATTCATCTTGGTAGAGCCTAGAGCTTGAGATCTCCACCTTTGCAATGTTTGCTGTAGACTGTAACCCTTTTTATGAAATTGTTTTTTCATTGTCCACTGCTTATCATAGTGTTGCTATTCATATAGATCTCCATGAGGTTTGGTAGATTCTATTATCATTTCATTCTCATGACTTAGGCTATGCTTTATACCAACTACACTTAGAACCTTTAATTGATTGTTCTGTCATATCCTCTCTCTTATCCCTACTAGGGCTCGACATTGCTCCTCATTGATATGACAATCTTCCTCATTAATGTTTCAGGATGACTTTGTTCCTCTGAGACCCCATAAGCCCTCAAATTTTTTCATATGTAGACCTGTCTCCTTTGCACTTTAAAATCCTTGACTGTGTCTTTGATAGAGATATGGGTTTTTTGCATTCAGGATGTAATACCTCCTACTGTATTATGATGTCTCGTTGAAAGATTCCTGTGGACTATTTGACTGTTGTCCCTTAGACAATTGATTTCTTCATCATATACTCTATCATGGTGAAACATTCAACATCAATTTATTTTACCTTCATTTATAATAAACAATGGTAAGTATTTATTTGTATTTTATCACTTCAAATTGAGCTATTTGACCATTGTAGTGAATGACAAGTAAGTAGCTCTTTCTTTCTTAGTTTTCTGCTCTCTTCTATGATGGATGCATTACAATCATGTACCTTCATGAGATGTGACCTTGTCATGACTGTGCATAATAAATGTGACTGCTTCACTTTTGTCCTAAACAATGTAATTGCTCTGCTAATGCTGGAACAACATTAAAGAAGGTTATCTAGATTATTTTTTCTACTCCATTATACTCAGATACATGGTTGTAGCCCTTATCTGCCTTGACATTTATGCTTCTCTTGTAGCAAACTATTTGTACCTTTGGCATTTTGAACAAAAATGTTTATCACTTATACATTGCTATGCTTATCTCATGATATAATTATACCACTGTGACTGTTTATGATGTTACTCTTTAACTAGTCTTTCCTCATCAGTGTACAGTCTTCCGATTGTTCCTTTGCAAAGGCTGCTACCTGATGTATCCTCTGCAACAATGTGAACAACTAACATGCAATTTCACCTTATTCACAACTAAAAGTGTCAAATATTTGTCATATTTTTTACTTACATGGTTGATCATGGTTGATCTAGTACAATCATGTATGACTGTCTCAAGATTTATATTTTCAAATAAAATAGTCATTCCTGACTGTGGTATCTGACATACCTATGCTTGTCTGAGCATTCTTTCAAAGGTCTTTACACCCTCATTATGTTACAAGGATATGTACATTGTGGTATCTGTCAATCATAAGAGTTTTATCATTGACTGCTCTTTTTGTTTATACCGCAGTCTCACTCTTTTGATTGCACCTTGGCTGTGTAAATTGTATCATTGATATCACATATGTTACATGATAGTGCATTGACTTGTTATGTGTTTTTGACTATCCTACATGATTTTGATATGCATTGCATTGCTACTCCTAACTGTTATAGTCATGATTTAACTTTGTAGCTTTCTTGATAGATTGATGGATTGTTTGTTAGCCTGTACCTTCTAGTTCATCTAAGTTTTCATGGTATATGCATTTATTCTTTTAATGTAGACATCAAAAGGAGATTGAGAAATACCTTGATTACTATTCTCAAGCTCAGCTACTCTATGATATAGCTGTACCTTTCATATGGGTGAATGCTATCTTCTTCTGATGCTATCTGAACTTTGATCATTTGACTTGATTGTCTCGCATGGTGTGATAAGATCTAGCTATTTTCTTCCTTTGTACTTGATCTTGAGCATGCTGGGATCAACCCTTATGGGAGTCCATTTTCTCCACATGCTTAGTTTGTCTTCAAATAGGCAACATTACTTTTCCTATACCTGCACAGTGAACAAACAAGTTAGCATAAAAGATATACATGATAGTATTGATTGATCCTCTTCATGATTTTTTTCTGATTTCTGTCATATACCTGATCTAATCTCTCATATGAATGCATGATGTGATAAGTAGATATATCTTCTTGATAAAAGCATATGATAACTTTAAACATCCAGAGCTCTAACAGGACTGTCCCCAATTTTTTATAGGTTGAACTGATGATAGGAACTGAAGATGAAGACTGGCATCAAAAACAACCTTCTTGCTCAGGCAATGATGGATGTTTAATTTCATCATGTGTTCATTTCTTTTTTCTTTTATCAAATAGATGTATAGCTTTCATGTCTGTAATTGCTCAGCCTAGTTACTCCCATGGCTTGTGTGGGACACATTTGAACACTTTCTTTAAACATGATTAGTTAATTTATCTTATGGACTTGATGTATGTGTATTTCTTTTTCAATCAATACATAGGATAAAGTAACAGATATTGAATGTATGTTCAAAACATGACATGAAATAATAGTTCAAAACAAATATCTTTCTTTCTTTATTTCAAATCTGATTAACTAGATAATCTATCTAACTTATAACTCCTGAAAGATAAAATCATGTTAAAACAACTGTACTTGAATGATTGATACCTTGGCAACCTTATTCTCTTGTCATGATGACTCATCAGTCTTGATTAGACTGATGGGTTATCCTGTCATCTGAAGTCTATCTCTGTTCTGTCAAGATATCAACTGCTCATTAAATGCATAACTTCAAAGTTTTCTTTTATTCTTCCTGAAACAACTAGACTTAGGTCTAACTAATTTTAGTGTGAACAAAAAATTAGTAACAACACCATCATCACCTGACTGAGATTATAATTACTATAAAGACATCCTGATTCAACATCATCATGAAGACATTAGACTCCTCCAAAGCTTCCAAAATTAACATCTCATCAAACCAACTCCACGTCTCTACCACTAATACTCAGCACCAACAACATTGTTGAATAAAGGCATCCTTTTTCCATGAGATAAAGACATAAGTAAGCCCCACACTCCTGAGGCACTGAGACATAATCATATCAAGATCATCATCTAAATAAAGATAAACTAAATTAGTATGTTAATCATCCTTAAGCATAAGCATGACCATAAAAACAAACCAACAACAACTTTATCAAGTATCAAACATTTTGAACCCCTATAACATTCTATGCAAGTACCACTCTCTGCAAGTCTTATCATGACATCAACATGAGTAACCTAGATGGGATGAAAGCATCTTGACATAACCTAAGCATGAACATAATACAAGCTCAAAAACACATGAAGTCTTGAACATGACTCCTCAACTATCAACACCATCATGAGAAACCTATTAATACTCCTTGAAGCACAATAATAGATAATCATAATCAACCAAGATCTTTAACCTCATAACACATTATCCATACTGAAATTCTTTGTCATGAATAGTATCAATCTACATGACATGACATCAAGACCAATATGCCAAAAATGAAGACCACTCTGAGTATGACCTCCAATCACCTAAGAACTACCTCTAATCTCCTTTGAACATGACTTTAGATAGCAAACTCCTCATCAATGAACAACATGAACTTAAGACAACGACATACATGGTATACACCATTAACCCTGACCCTCAAACATGAATAGTATCATATCTTAGAAGCATCACGGTATGACCATCATCTTACCTAAACACATCATATCTTGTATCACAAGACATCAAAAATGTCAAACACATAAACCTTCCTTTATAAATGCACAATAAATACATGAAGCTACCCTAACAACATATGAACACATGATCAATTCCAAAAACTCCATGAAGTCAACACATCCATCATGACTTGAACAAGGCATCTCCTACAACTGTGAAGTAAATCCTCAGTCCTCTCTGCCAACATGAAGACAAAAACTGATACATCATGATGATGAGACACTTCCTAACTCCATGCCACAACCCAAGTCTTGAAACCGTATCATTTTGACATCAATGGCAAGACAACCATTATGCCTCATGCCAAACTTAACACATTAATACTATAAAATGAAATCCTCCCAACCAGAAAGGAGATCGCCATCTCGACATCCCATTTCCCATAAACGGGAGCCTAATCTATCCATTTTCTCACTTTATAAGTTGGAAAAACTACTCTCCCAACTTTTACATTGACCCCTCCTTCTTTAAAGCATATCTTGATTTTCCTTTCAATAGAAGAAAAAGGCAGATTACGAAGCTAATTCCCCTCCTTCACCATTGATCCTCAAATATCAAAATAAAAAAAACACCCTACTATCTATGAGATTGTAATAAGGTTGGCACCAATCGAAAAGGCAAATTTATCAACTTAAAAGCTCTAATAAATTAAAAAAAAAAAATCTAATATAGTTCAATGCTTATGAACAAAGCAAACAAAATCTATATGATTATAGAGCTATCAAGAAAGATTTACATCCAAACTATTATTAGAAGAAAAAATTTAAAACTTCCATTCATAGCACCAAAAGATCTCAACGTAAAACATTTATTAGCTTATTCAATTAAATTAAGCACACACACAATTAAATTACAAAACTAACTAACTAACTATATATATATATATATATATATATATATATATATATATATATATATATATATATATATATATATATATATATATATATATATATTCATTCCTAAAATAATTTCCCCAAATCATGCACAAGCAATTGAACAATTTCCTTATAGTACATCTCCTAAAACAAATTTTAGAAATTATAAATTATTTTAGTTTTCCAGGAGTTTGCTTTATTAAACGAACAAGTAAAATACTGTTGTATAAAATTTATATGAAAATAATCCTTTACAAAGGTATTATCAATTCATAAAAGATTAAAGGGAACCATAATTTAATCATTGATTTCTCCACATTATTAACAATTCTACATACTTAAATACATGTCTCAAGGTGAAAGTTAAGGAATCAAATGCACAATGAACTATATAAAATAAAGTGATGCAAAATGTTTTAGCGAAAGGTCACTCGAAGGTGATAGATGACCTCACAAGACATTATGTTCTAGACCATATGATCAAATACCTTCAACGAATTATAATCCTTGAAATTCTATGTTAAAGTAAATCTATACTTACCCATCAAAAGATCTCATGGTAGATGTACACATACCTTAAAATATGGAAAGATGAATGTAGATCCTTAGACAAGTCATAAGAGAACTGGGTAACCTTACAAAGGGCTTTTGCTTTAAAAGGATGTGCAGTAGCTCAAGAGATATGTCATCTCACCTCATGATGAGTGCTTTCAAGCATGCTTTGTCAGTATCAAAAGAAATCAAGCAATTACCATTATATATGCCCCCAACTTAAAGTGATTGATCCCGCTTGCTAGTATCAAACACATTAAGGTAAGTTTGAAAACATGCAAGGGAACAAGAGATTTTGAAAAGCCCACGCCCCGAAGTGACATGTGCCACGATCGCTGAATGTTCTCACAAACACATCGATACTATTTTCTAAGATAATCAACAAGAGATAAGATTTAGTTAGAAAAATATTACTCTATGATAACAACCAAATCAATTCATGAAAGCCAAGTTGAAATCATATCACATGATAGACCAAGGCTACACTGTCAGGTTCAGAATTGAGTATAGTTGTTAAGTTATATTGCAGGCCTGTATGCTCAAAATATGACCTCAGTTGCTTGGGGCTGTTGAGTTGGATTTTGGCATGCACATGGACTCTTCCTTCCTTGCCATGAGGTGAATAACCATGTCACTCTCACTCTTGTGGAAGTATCCAGTTGAGAGGAGGTGAGACACGACAATGGTCTAGATCATTGGAGAGCTAGACTCGCAGAGAAGGGTCAACACATATTGGGGCCTTTGTTGTTGTGTGCTAATGTAGATGTTTCATTTGATGATTGTTGTTGTAGAGATAACCGTATGACCCAAAAAGTCACCAGTTACTCTTCTTTTGTTAGGGTTTCTACTGTTCCACCTCTGTGTGGGTAATCTGTTACTTTCATTGATTGCTTCTTGTCTTTCAATTTGTTGGATGATTGCTCGTTGTATTTGAAGTGGTCTAAATGCTTCTAATTGTTGTAAGACAAATAGATCTTGTTGAGGTCTCATATGGATTTCCTCAATCTCATCGAGGATTGCCCTCATCCACTCACCTCTTAATCATGGGCACATTTGTGAGCCGAGACAAGAGATAGGTGTATATGGACCAACCTTGACTAGACTTTAGAGTTTTGACTTAGGGTTTTGATTTTACCTGTGCGTTGACTTTCATTGGCCTTGTGATAGTATCAAGGGTTTGACCAAATAGTTGACCATGGTTGACCTTGTGATGGTATCAAGGGTTTGCAATTTATCTAACTGTCTAATATTTTTGTTCTTTTCTATATTTTTATGAATCCAACTATATGACAAGAAAAACTTATTTTTGTGCTTTTTGGTATTTTTTGGAAATAATAGATTCTTTTTAATCTAAGAAAGGAAATATGAATGCAATTAGAATGATTAGAATGAATTTTACCTAATGCAATTATTCTATGTTTTTGGGGTTTTCGAATGTTTTGAAATTTTTAATCTACAAAAGAAAATTGCAAGTAATTGAATTAAACTATGAATGGAAATTACTTCTAGAATGCTAGATCTGACTATTCTATCAAGGAAAAAGCAATAAATTACCAATCCCAAGAGCAATTTTAATTTTCTAATTACTACGAATTGACAAAAAGCATTAAGGAACCTAAAATAAAGAAGACTTGTGAGCCTCCACTACCCTCAGAGATCCTTGACAGCAACCTCATATCCTCTTGAAGCAGCAAGAAGACCTCTTGGGAACAAGACAACACAAAGAAGAAAAATAAGCTTTAGAAGCTTTTTGAAATGAACTCAACGAGAGTTGTTGATGAGCACGATGGATTGATTGAAGTAGCATAACAATGATTGAAGAGCTTTATGTGAAAGCTTAATGAACAATGAACAAATAAAAGACACCTTCATCTTGTGTGAGCATGAGAATGCTAATTGGAGAGCAAAAACTTAGCAAGAGTTGTGTGCACAATGAATTTGCCTCCCTTTGTGCTTAAGGGAGGGGGGTATTTATAGGTTGGAAGAAGGGAATTGATTGAGAAGTTAACTCAATTCATTGAATAGATAACAAGGATTGATTGGAGAGTGAACTGGATTGATTATCTAGTGAACTTAGTTAATTAGGGAGTTATAATGCAATAATATCTTATCACTAAAGAAGAAATGGAGTTAGAAGAATGCATGGAAGAGAATGAGTTGTTAATTTTAGATCAAATGGAGCTAATTGTGCATGTGTTGGTGCATGAAATAGTCAACTCCAAATTAGGCATCAAAAATCATGCAAATTGGAAGAGAAATAGGCAAAAACAAAGCTATTTCAAGTTAGAAACTCAAGGTTTTCTGTGGTTGGAAAGGCGACAGGTTCACCCATGGGTCACCCCTTTCACCAATGGGGTTGTCCATGGGTCACCCAGGGGGAGATCATGTTTTATGAGGGTCACCCAGCCAAAGATCTAGAAGGAAAGGGGTCTGGGATAAAATGCATGATGGGAGATGGTAGAGGAGATGAAAAGGAGAGGATCTACCTCTGGAAACAAGTCAATCATGTGCAAGAATCCAAATCTCCACTTGCAAAGTAGGATCTAATAGTGGGAGATCAGAAAATAATAGGGGGAGATTTGGATTGGTTCAGTGAAATTGAAAACTGAAAGTGGTAAATGACTAGGGGTACTTCTAGAAGGATTTTAAGGGGTGGAGAAGATGAAAAACATAGGGGAAAGGTGAAAACTCACCTAAAAGATGCATACAAGGCTTAGGAATGGGGTTGAAAGCTTAGAAAATGTAAATCGACAAATGTTGCAAAAGTGTTGAAAAGCATCAATGATAAAGAGAGAGGGAAGATGACAAAGAGGAAACAACACAAGATGGAAGAAATGCCATGTCACCAAGAGGTTTGCTAGTTAGAGGACATTATTTCATGCTTACATGTACTTGACAAGGATCATATATCATCATAGGGGTCCTTGTGGAGGTTGTGCGTGATTTTTATGCTTACATATTTGTCCCCTCGGGGATGGTAGGCTACATGAAAGGTAGGTACCATTCCCAAACTAGGCCTTACCTATCAAGTCAATTTTCTTGAAATTGTACTTGCATTAACTAGTATTAGCCTAGCATCTGAATATATCAAAATGAATAATGAACACTGAAAAGATGAACTTACCATAGATCATGAGAGTTTGACTAGTTGTGTGTCTTTGTCAGTGAGACTTGTAGGAATGAATGCACATAAAACAATGCGCGAAAGATGCATAAAAGAAAAAAAACTAATCTAAGAATGCATAAAAGAAACTAAGCTAAGGGAAAACAAAGAAAGCAAATTAGTGAGATTGGAGTGAATCAACGATGGAATTGATTGTGTGAACAGTTGTTGGGTAGGTATCATTGAGGAGATCATGTAGATGGCTTCCTCTTCTTCAGTCACTGAGATCATGTGTGCAAACAGTGAAAAATCTCTTGAAATTGTCTAATTTTTGGTGATTCTTCTTGTTGCATTGTCTCCATTTTGTTGTTTAGAATAGGATCAGTCTTTCATTTACTGAAATTGATTGAAAAATGGAGATTTTAGAGCATTTTATGTTCGAGGGATCTCTCCATAGGGTCACCCCCTTTGTTAGGTAGGTCACTCGGGGGGAGATTTAGATCATAATAGAGTCACTTGAGGGGAGATCCTGCTAACAACATGGTCGCTCAAGGGGAGATCCTATTGACATCTGGGTCGCCCGAGCGGCAACCTTGTTGGGTAAATTCTATCTGAAATTTGATGTTTTTTGACATTTATTTCACTCTATTTCAACCTAATTTGACTATAATATATGCCTTTTTACTACAATTTTGATGGTTTATACACTTTTTTGTGAGATTTTCTATAAGTTTTATGATTTTTAGGATTTTTGTGAGTTGACGAGATCTAATCTAAAGCTCTTTTCTAATTTGTAGGACATGCACATTTAATGGAATGCTTGTAGAGAGAAGTTGTGGCTCTCAGAGATGTTTTCTTCATTGAGTGATGATGATCATGCTATTCTGAGGAGAGCAGGCTTAGCCAAAGTCTATCATGTGATGGTTATTCAACTTGTGGCATGCATTTATTGTGATATCTTGACATACTGCGATGCAGATAGGAACACTTTCCAATTCCCACAGGTCTCAGGAGAGTGGACTATCACTCTGTTTGATGTTTATCACATACTTGGAGTTCTGTGAGAGGACATCCTATAGTCCTGCCTCCTTTGAGGACAAGGTGTCTTGGGCACAGTTTATGGGGCTTAGTCACCCCAAAGATCAAATAAGCATTCAACTTACCTCTGTGCCATGACTTCTCATTCCTCACTTGAGAAAGTTTCTGATTGGCTTGATTCCATCAAGGTTGTCTAGAAACAAGGCCTCGACTCAATTGAGATGGTGTTAGGCCCCAATTATACAGGGTCTTGAGCAGGGAAGAGTCTACACTTAGCGGCCAAACATTTTGGCCATGGTATACAGAGATTTCTATCACATCGCATGATGAGGGGCTCTTTCTTTTAGCCACTCTTCTTTGGTTATGACTTGGATTTTTTAGTACATTAGGCCATATTAGAAGCTAGTTCATATTCCTAATAGATGGTTACTGAGAGTAGCTAGATGGATTTAGGTGGTAACTTTGATGCTTCTCTACGAGCTATAGCTACTCTTACAAATGAGGATATGATTTTTGATCCTTATGTAGATTTGGAGGGATCATGGTCACATGATGGCGAGATTAGAGAGTATTACCATGGGGTAATGGAGCTTTCAAACCATAATGGTCTAGTTGAGGCTTATCGTATTGAGCGCATCTTGCAGTAGTTCAAGGAGGATTTTCTTGAGGATTTGACCCCAGTGCCTACCTTCTATAGATCTATCCAAGAGATGGCCAAGGTTAATCAGAGGATAGTTACTTGGATTCCTTTGACTCCTGGAGTCTTCATTACCAGAGTTCCTAGATCTTTGAGAGGAGGATAGAGGGGAAGGAGAGGGACTTCTTCCTGAGCACTCATTGTGGTTGAGGACTCAGACTCTACTGATGAGGACTATGTTCCTAATGGGGATGATTTATTAGACAAGGGCCCACTAGTGGATGCACAGGATGATAGTTCTGATGATGCTAATGATGCAGATGATGTTCATGATTTTCTAGAGGGTTCACTTGTAGTTCCTAGACCTCCTCACTTTGATGAGGTGATGTGGCAACTTGACCGTAAATGGCAGCCTAGTGACCAACGTAAGTCTATGTTTGTTTAAATATTTTCACACTTTTGTCCTTTCTCTTTTCTTTCTTTTCATGGGGAACTAAGACACTTTTCACTATTCTATTCACTTTGCAGGTAATGTAAAAGAGGGGAGGACATTCATTCACAAGATTAATGTTGGCTTTCCTTCTCCCTTCACTAGGTTGTCTCGAGAGAGTCTTTTGGTTGATCTTGGTGTACCCCCATGTTTTTGGGTGACACACTGACATTTTTGCTCCTGCCTATCATAAATGTCAAACAAGTGCAGATTTGAAGGCTAAGAATCTCATCTTTAAGGGTGAGAATCAAGTGCTTTCTGAGATGGATCTCTTGGATTTAGACAATGAGATGCTAATGCAATGGGGCCTTCACAATCACATGCTCATAGCAGGATGCCCCACTCCCATGGATCTCATGGAGTGACTAGTGGTGCACATAAGCAGAGGAGTAGGAGATCTGAGGGTTCTGTTAGAGGGAACTATCCTTGATTTTACTTTCCATTTGCTTTGAAATTTTGCCTCGTTGCATGGGGATCCTTTACTTCCCTTGAGAGCATTTTGTCTCCAGCTCTTTGGTACTCTCGTATATGTAAACTTCAGATATATCAATAAAAATTTGTCTTTTATGGGTTTGACTATCGCACATGTACTCATCTCTCTTGCATTATGGAAGTTTTAAAACTTTTTGATTATGTTTTTGACCTTCAACTCTAACAATGCAAGTATGATGATGATGACACATTTCTGTAATTTTTTTGGGATATATATGAGATGCAATTTACGATATGCATATGCAAGAACACAAGAAATGCTAAAAATGAAACTTTTACTCCTACCGACTGTCATGAGTTATGACATTGACTTCATTGCTTTGAGACTCTTTTTCTAATTTTGGCATGAATGCATTTTGGAACAAACAATATGATTGCTCTTTAATACAATTTTCAATCCAGGGGATTGTGAGTTGTCGTGATATAAGAGACCTATCCAAGGCTGTGAGATAGGATTTTAAAACTCAAGTGGGGAGTGGGAATGAGATGGAGTGCTTCTGAATTTAGGCTTTGCTAAATTGAGATTGGGATCAATGTAAAGCTTAGAGCTAGCCTTGATTAGAATCACTGGGAATGATGGGGGATATGTTGATTGTGAAAAATGGGGAATCTCTAGGTGCTGAAAAGATGATGTATATCTAGGCAACCTTAGACTCCTTACTGAAATGAAAATGATATAAGAGCAAGTCACTGACTGTAATGCAAAAATGGACAGAATGATAATGAAATGCAAGAAACAAATTCTTTTTTTTTGACATTTTTGATTTTATAATTTTTTTTGTATTGTTTTGTTTTATGATTTTTTTTGGATTTTTAGACATAGTATTTCTTGAGGTGAAAGACATTGACTGCTTCACCAAATTCCTCTCCATCCATTATGTGTAAGACATAGACACCATTTCCAATGTCTTCATTAACCATGTAAGGTCCTATCCAATTTTGTCTAAACTTGTGTCCTTCATTGAGTATTTTATTGATCAAGTTGTTTATCCTGAGCACTAGGTCTCCCACTTGAAAAGGTCTTGGGATGAATTTCTTGTTATATTTCTTTTTCATTCTCGTAATGTAATAATCATGTCTTTGGACAACTCTTAAGCATGTTTCATCCATCATTTCTAGTTCAACTAATCTCACTACTCAATATTCCTCATTATCCAATAGTCCTTGTAATGATGCTCTCAGACTAGGCAACTCTACTTCCAATGGTAATACCACATCCTACCCAAAAGTGAGGGCATAGGGGGTGGTTCAAATTGGAATCCTTACTCTTGTTCTATAGGCCCATAGAGCTAGATATAGTTGTAAATGTCAATCTTGTTTAAAGTCTTTTATGATTTTGACCAATATGGATTCCAATGTTTTGTTTGTGGCTTCAGCCTAACCATTCCCTTGAGGATAGTAAACTGAGGGAGAGTTACAATTGATTTGGAACCTCTCAAATATCTCCCTCACTTGTGGATTCTTTAATGATGATGCACTGTCTATTACTATCACTTGGGGAATACCAAACTGAAATATGATTTGATTTAATATGAACTTGGAGATTATGGTCCCTAAAACAATAGTGATATGCATGGCCTCTACCCACTTGGTCAATATTTCATTGTAGTGATGATGAACAAATGTCCATCCATTGACGGGGGAGATATCTTCCCCACCAAATCTAAGCCCCAAGTGGAAAAGGGCCAAGGGGTAACTATTAGTTGCAAAACTCTTGTTGGTTTGTGATGAAAATGGGCATAGGCTTGGCATTTTGGACATATTTTTATAAATTTAATGGCATCCCCTTGTAAACATGGGCATAGGCTTGGCACTTTGGACATCTTTTTATGAATTTGATAGCATCTCCTTGTAAACATGGCCAAAAATATCCCATCCTGTGTATCTTCCTTGAAGTGGCATGACCACCAAAATGTCCTCCACAAATTCTGCTATGGCATTCTTCTAGGATTTTATGTGCTTGTTCTTTGTCAACACATCAAAGCAACATCCCATCTAAGGCCCTTTAATAAAACACATCATCTATTAGAACATATCTTGCAGCGAGGATGCACAACCATCTTTTTCCCAAAGGGGTCATGTTTTTGGGGTAAGTCTTTTTTTCCTGGTAGTTTATAATATCTTTGCACCAGTGGCTTATTTATCAAGATCAATTATGCAAATCTCTTCATCTAGGAAGTCTTCATTTGAGGAACTAGATTGTTTGTTAGCCAGTCTACTATCACTTGTCATTTAACTAACTTTTGATTGATGTAGGTTAATTTGAACTCACTTAATAATGTCAATAACTGGCCAGCTCTTCTTGATAAAGAAAGTCATCAACTATTCAGATCATATCATAACTTTGGTCTCTTCATTTAGCATGTAGTGTCATGATCTCTGAGTTACGAAGACTATGGTGAGACACTCCTTTTTAGCCTGAGTGTAATTCTTCTCATATTCTAGCAAGGTTTGATTTATGAAGTATATGGCTCTTTCTCTCCCACCTTCATCTTCTTGAGCCAACATCCATGCTACAAAAATATTAGTTTCTCTAAAGTACAAGATGAAGGGCTTGTCATGTTTTGGTCGTATTAATGTTGGTGGTGTCAACAAGAACTTCTTTACTTGCTCAAATGCATTTTGATAGTCCACTATCTAGGTTATACCAACTTGTTTCTTCAGTAACTGGTTGATCAAATGAATCTTGAAAGTTAAGTCCGATATGAAATGTCTGATTATGCCTAATTGTCCCAAAAAGGTTCTTACCATTTTCTCACTTGCCGGTGGGGTTGTATTCAGGACTACTTTAACCTTTGTTGGATCAAAATCAATTCCTCTTTGTGACATGATGAAACCCAACAACTTGCCTACCATAACCCTGAAAACATAGTTTTTAGGATTTAACCTTACTTTGTATTCTCAAAGCCTATTGAAGATCTTGTGAAGGTCTTCCACATGTGTTGATCTTTTCTCTGACTTAGCCAAAAGATCATCAATGTATGTCTCTACTATCTTGTGAATGTAATAGTGGAATATGTGTGTCATGGCTCTTTGATAGGTAGCCCTTGCATTTTTAGCCTAAATGGCATGACTACGTAACAAAATGTTCCCCAAGGAGTGGTGAATGTTTTTTTGTTTTGACTGACTTCTAAAATCTTGATATGATTATATCCCAGAAATACATCCATAAGAGAGAGTATTTCATATCCTACGGTTGAATCGACAATTTGATCTATGGATGGAAAGAGAAAGTTGTCCCTTGGGCAAGCTTGATTGATATCCCTAAAATCAAGGCATATCCAAATTTTTCCATTTTTCTTTAGAACTAGGATGATTCTTGATACCCAATTTGAATAATCCACTAGTTTGATAAAACCAACATTCAATAATTTCTTCAATTCTTCTTTTACCATTTCATCTACTTGAGGCTTTATGGGTCTCAATTTCTATTTTATGGGTTTTTCATCTAGCTTTGTTACTAAGTTGTGCACCATGATCTTTGGGTCCAATCCAGGCATGTCTGAGTATGTCCATGCGAAGACATCAAAATATTTGATAAGGATCTCAGTGTATTCTTACAACTCTTTATCCCAATTTTAACATTTTTGGTTTCTCAGGAGTTCTGACATTAATATCAATGGTATCTCCAACTAGTGATGGATGTCCCTCTTCAAATTTCTGAGGAGCAAGTGGTAAATCTGAATTTGCTTCAATCTGGAGGATTTCTTTTTCACTCCCAAAATAATTTTTTGGATGTGGGAGGAGCATGTATCCTTTCTTGTGGTACACTCTTGGGAGGCCATCATAGGCATGTAGGTATTCTAAGATTGCCTCATCATTCTCAGCGTAATCTCAAGTGGGTTTTTCTGTTTGATCTGTAGCATAAATTAGAATGCTTGGTAATTCTTCACTTTCAAATAATGGCTCTCCATGAACTGACACAATGTATTTTGAATTTTGAAGTTAAGCATGTGGCAAAAATAGTGCAGTGGTCATAGCTATTGAATTAGCCACTTGGTTCTCTTATCAGGGTATGGTTTTTATAGAGATGTCAAAGAATTGGACCAATTTTTTGAAGGTTTCTTTGTAGGGTTGTAGTCGCTCCAATTTTGTTTCATAATTCTCTACAACTTGGTTGATCACTAATTGGGAGTCTCCAAAGACAGAGATCTTCTTGATCCCCATTCTCATGGCTAACATGACTCCTAGGGAAAAGACTTCATACTCAATGATTTTCTTTGTGCAAAAGAAGTCCAACTTGAAGACAAAGGGGAGGACTTTTCCTTCTAGGGAGGTTAGGATTATCCCTTTCCCTGCTCTAGTTTTACAACTAGCTCTGTCAAAGTCTAGAGTCCATAAGTTTTGATTATTTTGTGATTGAGATGTTTCTCCAAACTTGTAGGTTGAGTTCTATTTCTCCTCTTTTTCTTCTCCTTCTTCGATGATTTTAATTGTTCCTATTGAGAGGTTCTTGATGTCCCATTCATTAAATCATGGTATGGCTACTAAGCCAAATGGAGCATGAGACTTGGTGGTGTGAGGATCAAAATGGAATTCTCTAAGATTGTCCATGCTTTGATACGATATATTGTGGGTACTCGTGTTTAGTTAAGAGCCTTGAATTTCTTCTTTTTCTTTCTCTTGTGTTTTTAACTTTTTGTCTTTTTCCTCCTACTCTTTCCTTTATACGCTAAAAGGATCAGGGTTTGTTTTGAC
This sequence comes from Cunninghamia lanceolata, assembly GCA_027924645.1. Taxonomy (NCBI): domain Eukaryota; kingdom Viridiplantae; phylum Streptophyta; class Pinopsida; order Cupressales; family Cupressaceae; genus Cunninghamia; species Cunninghamia lanceolata. The sequence goes on along the minus strand of BSBN01000872.1, from coordinate 613,349 downwards.
AATGTAGATCTTTCCCAAATGATTGAAGTAGATTTCTTGAAACAAGGTGGAGGTGATGGCCTTCATAGCGTGAATCCAAGGTCTTCCTAGGATCATGTTATAACTAGTTTCTTTATTGATGATATGGAAGTCTATGGAAATAGTTTTACCCATTAGAGCAAGTGGTAGTCTATTTTTCCCAACTGTTTGAATATCATGATTGTCACATATCCTTAAGGTGGTAGCTTGTTGCTTGATTCCTATTTTGCTATATCCCATTCTTCACAGGAATGACATTTACAAGAGAATGACTGTTGATCCTTCATCCACCTTGACTCTCTTTATGGTGACCTCTTCAACTTGAATTTGTATATATAGCGGTGAATCCATTTCTTACTTCCTTTGTTTTGAGGCATTTTGGAGATATCAAACGTGATAGGGGTTGGTTTATCTTGTGTTGAATGTTCCACGTCAAATACTTCCAAGAATATTTTCTAATGTGAAGGGGAGGCTCTCACCAAATTTATCACTTGTGAGAAGACATTTTCTGTTTGATTTGTTTGTTCTTCTTCTTGGATTACAAACACTTATTGGTTCAATTCTACATGATTAGAGATATTTTGATTGGCCTTCCCTTCCTCATTTTTAGGTTTCTTCTCCTTTCTTTGAGATTGAAGGAATTTGAGGAAGTTTTGCTATTGATCTGGAGTAAGTTTAGAGATAGATTTGATGTATCCATAGTAGGTTTTAGTTTCATGTCCTTTTGTTCCATGGTACCAAAAATAAGTGTTGGGATCATAGAGGTGACGATTTGACCTTTGGTTTCATGTTTGTCACTACTTGTCATTACTAGGATTGTTTTTCACAACATTTATGTCTTTGTTTAGAGAGACATTGGATGTAACCTTTTCGACTCCTTTCAATATTTTGAGTCTTCCATTAGTATCCTAAATCTTCTGGCCACTATTGTTAGCAGCTTCATCTATCCTTAAAGCACTTTCCAATGCTTCTTCATAGGATCTATATGGTAATTTTTGAACATCTTCTCTCATGTGCTTGTTTAGGGCATGTAAGAAAAGGTCACATAGTTCATAGTGATCCATGTGTTTGGGGTGCTAGTTGAGGAATAGAGGACTTACCTCCACATAGTCACAAAGTGAGCTATAGATTCATTCAATTCTTGCTTCATTGTGAGGAATTCTCTGATTCCTAGTTTGATGAGTTTGTTTATGTCAAATGCCATAACAAACTCTTAGATTAGTTGTCTGAATGAGTGAATTGAAGCCTCTAGCAAATGATAGTACCAATCTAGAGCTATTCCTTTGAGAGTTTTTGGAAAGATCTTGGAAACAACCCCATCCCAAGGGAGGACTTCTCTTATTGCTGTGGTGTAAGGTTTAACATGTGAATTTGGATCTCCTTCTCCTTTGAACTTTGGGAGATCAGGCAATGGCCAAGGTAACTGCACATTCCTTATGTTTTGATCAAGAGGTTCTTTCAAGTACTCAAGATATGTTCTGAGAAAGGTGCTTTGAGATTGAGGAGTTGATAGAAACAACCCTATAGGTGGGTTTTGATAACTCATTGTTTGATTTATTGTATTTCCCAGCATTACTTGAATATTTTAAGTGGGAAGATTCCTATTTTGGCATGTCATTTCTTGCATTCCCTAAATAATAATTGAGGTAGGGGGATTTTGAGTTGCCCCATGGTCTTGTTTAATTTGAATGCCATCATGGGACTTTTGTCTTCTTTCATGAACTATTTGTTCTGCTTCTAGTGTCCTGATCCTTTGCACTAGAGTTACGATTAAATCTACAAGTGTGACAGCTCTAGGTCTTTCTTCATTTCATAGATTGTCTCTTTGAGTATGGTTGTATGCTTCTTCTCTTGCAGTGGTTTCTCTTTGTTCTTCTTGCAAGGTGACTCTTAGTGCCTCTTGAGCATCTCTTGTCTCTTGCAAGTGTTTTTCTAGTCTTTTTACTTCCTCATCGAGATGAGTAATTAATGTGCTTGTGGAAGGTTGATCGAGTTGATGTATTTATGATCTTACCCTCCTAGCTTTATGTGGTACATTTGGTATGGTCGGATTGTGTTCCCATGTTGGGTTGTTGAAAGATAGAGAATGCATGTATCCTCTTTGGTCTTGTTTGTAATCTGAGTCTTTGTAGTCATAACAGTTGGTGATTGGTGCATCCGGATGTGGCAACACATACCTATCAAATGAAGGAGTTTATGGTTCTCTTGAGGGAATATTCCCTTAGTTTAAATTTGTTTTTGTCATATTTGGGGGTGCCTAGACACCATAGAATAAGTGGAACCGATGATGGCAAAGGCGACAGAAGCTAAAGCGGTGGAGACAACTATGAAGAATAACATGAAAATGCTTTGATGATCTTTGTTTTGAAGAATTAAATGTTTTGAGATCCAAATGATTCGAATGCAAACTACAAAACTAGAAGATTTTGTAACTTACATCAAGTTCAACAAAATATGTACAATCAAAATCGTGACCTCAGTTGCCTCAGGCTATCGAGTCAGATTTTGGCATGCACACGGACTCTTCCCTCCTTGCCATGGGGTGAACCACCATGTCAATCTCGCTCTCATGGAAGTATCTAGTCGAGAGAAGGTGAGACACGACGATGCTCTGGCTCATTGGAGAGTTGGACTTCGTGAAGAGGGGTCAGCACGTCTTGGGGCCTTTGTTTTTGTGTGCTAATGTAGATGTTTCATTCGATGATTCTTGTTGTAGAGATAACCATATGACCCAAAGTATCACTAGTTACTCTTCTTCTGTTAGGGTTTCTATTGTTCCACCTCTATGTGGGTAACCTATTACTTTCGTTGATGGCGTCTTATCTTTCAATTTGTTGGATGATTGCTTATTGTATTTGAAGTTGTCTAAATGGTTCTAATTGTTGTAAGACAAATGGATCTTGTTGAGGTCTCAAATGGATTTCCTCAATCTCATCAAGGATTGCCCTTACCCACTCACCTCTTAGTCCTAGGCACATTCGTGAGTTGAGACAAGAGATAGGTGTATATGGACCAACCTTGACTACACTTTGGAGTTTTGACTTAGGGTTTTGAGTCGACCTAAGGTTTAGTTATGTGTTGACTTTCATTCGCCTTGTGATAGTATCAAGGGTTTGACCAAATAGTTGACTATGGTTGACCTTGTGATGGTATCAAGGGTTTGCAATTTATCTAACTGTCTAATATTTTTGTTCTTTTCTATATTTTTATGAATGCAACTATATGACATGCATCAAAACATATTTTTGTGCTTTTTGGTATTTTTGGAAATAAAAGATGCTTTTTAATCTAAGAAAGGAAATATAAATGTAATTAGAATGAATTTTACCTAATGCAATTATTCTATGTTTTGGGGGTTTTTGAATGTTTTAAAATGATTTAATCTAGAAAATGAAATTACAAGTAATTGAATTAAACTATGAATGGAAATTACTTCTAAAAGGCTAGATCTGACTATTCTATCAAGGAAAAAGAAATAAATTACCAATCCTAAGAGCAATTTCAATTTTCCAATTACTACCAATTGACAAAAAGCATACAGGAACCTGAAATAAAAAAGATTTGTGAGCCTCCACTACCCTTAGAGATTGTTGATGGGAACCTCATATCCTGTTGAAGCAGTGGGAAGACCTCTTGGCAATAAGATAACATAAAGAAGTGAAAGAAGCTTTAGAAGCTTTGCGAAATGAGTCAATGAGAGCTATTGATGAGCATTGTTTAGGGTAAAATTAGATTTTATTAATATTTGTTGTTTAGATGTTAAAATCCTCCTTTCACCCTAACATTGAAGGATCTAGGGTCTAGTGGTGAGCACTATCATACCTGAGGTCACTTGCAAATGAAGGGAAACTTGGATTAGGGAATTAATTATCAGTTTTTCCTTTTGTTATGTCCAATTAACCATTAAAACCCTAATTGTGAAAATACGACAACAAATTGATGAATAACAAAAAAAGATCTTGCAGACAGGAGTAAAATAACAAATCACAAAATACTTGTTTTCAGGGTTTTGAGGTAGAAGAGTCGAGAACTATGGTACGGGCGCCCAAGTCCAAGGTACCTACTTTTTCAGGGAATTTGGACCTCCTTCTTGACTGACCAACCTTGTAACTTCTATTTCCTGAGATCTATCTATGGAGGACACTAGTGCGAGCACCCAAGTCCTGGAAGTGCTCCTTTGTCTAAATTTTCTTTAGATCCTGAATCTCTGATGTCTGCCAATCCCTCCTGCAACTCCACTTTTTCCAGATGTGACACTTGTAACCTGCAATCACAAGACTTGGTTTGGGGGTTGTGGTGTTTAGAAGTTTGCCTTAGTAAAACCCTGGAGGACACTTAAGTCTCTGAACACTATTGTTAGATAAAGAGGGCATGCCCTTGTGAGGTAGAGGCCAAAAACCAAAGGAATCAATGATAAAAACACAATGATATGTCACCTTGTAGTGAAGCTCTCATGGAGGAAGGTGCTCTTCATGCCATGAGGAGATTGAAGCTCAAATCTGCAAATATCAACACACAAAACATACAAGTCTGCTCTTGCAACACAATAGAAAGCCTTGAATCACCTTGAGAACACAATAGCTTGCTAGTCATCATCTAGTTGAAATCTAGTTTACAAATGAATGCCTAGGCTTGCTTATATATGCACCTACAAGTATTCCCACCAAGATTTTAAAAATCAAACTTTACCATGTCGGCAAAAGAACCTCCTAACGGTCATAAACCGACACCCAAAAATTAGGGCTGCCCCAAAATAGGGCAGGACTAGGGCACGAGTGCCCAAGTCCTCCCCCCTATTTTGGGCAGGGTACAGGTCAAGGGGTCCACCTAGGTCCCATTTTCCATGAAACCCAGGTCTCATTCCATCAGGATGCTAAAATATGAACTAAAATGTCCTAAATGTACTCTAAAGACTCGAGAACTAAATTTATGAGGGAAAAGCCCCCAACGGGACATTTTATGACGTTACAAGTGTGATGTCTTGATTGAAGCAGTGTAATGATTCTTGAAAAGCTTTATGTGAAAGCTTGATGAACAATGAACAAATAAAAGACACCTTCATCTTGTGTGAGCATGAGAATGCTGATTGGAGAGCAAAAACTTAGCAAGAGCTATGTGAACAATGAATTTGCCCTCATTTGTGCTTAAGGGAGGGGGGTATTTATAGGTTGGAAGAAGGGAATTGATTAAGAAGTTAACTCAATTGATTGAATAGTTAACAAGGATTGATTGGGGAGTGAACTGGATTGACTAGCCATTGAACTCAGTTAATTAGGGAGTGATAATGCAATAATAGCCTATCACTAAAGAAGAAATGGAGTTGGAAGAATGCATGGAAGAGAATGAGTTGTTAATTTTAGATCAAATGGAGCTAATTGTGCATGTGTTGGTGCATGAAATAGTCAACTCCAAAGTATGCATCAAAAATCATGCAAACTAGAAGAAAAATAGGCAAAAATAGAGCTATTTTGAGTTAGAAACTCAAGATTTTCTGCGATTGAAAATGCAAAAAGTTCTCCCATGGGTCACCTGAGGGGAGATCCTATTTTATTAGGGTCACCTGGCGGGAGATCCAAAAAGAAAAGGGGTCTGGGAGAAAATGCATGATGGGAGATGGTAGAGGAGATGAAAAGAAGGGGATCTACCTTTGAAAATAGGTCAATCATGTGCAAGAATCAAAATCTCCACTTGCAAGTAGGATCTCCCAGTAGGAGATCTGAAAATAATAGGAGATTTGGATTGGTTGAGTGAAACTAAAAACCAAAAGTGAGATATGGCTAGGGGGCCCTCTAGAGGGCTTCTAGGGGGTGGAGAAGATGCAAAACACAGGGGAAAGGTGAAACCTCACATACAAGATGCATATAAGGCTTAAGAATGGGGTTGAAAGATTAGAAAACACAAATCAACAAGTGTCACAAAAGTGTTGAAAAGCATTGATGACAAAGAGAGAGGGAAGACGACAAAGAGGAAACAACACAAGATGGAAGAAATGCCATGTCACCAAGAGGTTTGCTGCTTAGAGGAAATTATTTCATGCTTACATGTACATGACAAGGATCATATATTATCATAGGGGTCCTCGTTGAGGCTGTGTGTGATTTTTGTGTTTACATATTTGCCCTTTCGAGGATGGTAGGCTACATGAAAGGTAGGTACCATTCGCAAACTAGGCCTTACCTATTGTCGATTTTCCTGCAATTGTACCTACATTAACTAGTATTAGCCCAGCATCTAAATATATCAAAATGAATAATGAACACTAAAATGATGAACTTACTATAGATCATCAGAGTTTGACTAGTTGTTTGCCTTTGTTGGTGAGACCTATAGGAATGAATGCACGCAAAGTGATGCACGAAAGGTGCATAAAAGAAAAAAACTAATTTAAGAATGCATAAAAGAAACTAAGCTAAGGGAAAACAAAGAAAGCAAATTAGTGAGATTGGAGTGAATCAGTGATGGAATCAATCGTGTGAATAGTCGTTGGGTAGATTTTAATGAGGAGATTGTGAAGATGGCTGCCTCTTCTTCAGCCGCCGAGAATCAGGTGTGCAAACAATGAAAAATCTCTTGAAATTGTCTATTTTTGGTGATTCTTCTTGTTGCATTGTGTCCATTCATTTAGAGTAGGACCAGTCTTTCGTTTATTGAAATCAACTGAAAAATAGGGATTTTAGAGAATTTTCTATTCAAGGGATCTCCACATAGGGTCGTTGCTTTTGTCAAGTAGGTCACTCGGGGGGAGATTTTGCTGATAATAGGGTCACTCGGGGGGAGATCCTACTAACAACAAGGTCATCTAGGGGGAGATCTTGTTGACATCTGGGTCGCCTGGGGGCGACCTTGTTGGGTATATTCTATCTAAAATTTAATGTTTTCTAATGTTCATTTAACTCTTTTTGACCTAATTTGACTACTGTATCTTCCTGTTTATTGCAATTTTGTTGGTTTATACGCTTTTTTGTGAGATTTTCTAAAATTTTATGATTTTTAGGATTTTTGCAAGTTGACGAGATCTAATCTAAATCTCTTTTTTGATTTCTAGGACATGTGCATTCGATGGAATGATTGCAGAGAGTAGTTGTGGCTCTTAGAGATATTTTCTTCATTGAGTGATGATGATTGTGTTATTCTGAGGAGAGCGGGCTTAGCTAGAGTTTGTCATGTGCCAGTTATTCATCTTGTGGCATGCATTTGCTATGATATCTTGACATCCTAGGATTTGAATAGGAACACTTTTTGATTCCAATAGGTCTCAAGAGAGTGGACTGTCACTCTATTTGACATTTATCACATACTTGAAGTTCTTGTGAGAGGACATCCTTTCATCTTGCCTACTAGTGAGTCCTTTGAGGACAAGGTGTCTTGGGCACAGTTTATGGGGGTTAGTGACCCTAAAGATCAGACAAGTGTTTAGCTTACCTCTGTGCCATGACTTCGTATTCCTCAATTGATGAAGTTTTTGATTGGCTTGATTCCATCAAGGTTGTCTAGAGACAGGGCCTTGAGTCGCTTAAAATAGTGTTGGGCCCCAATTATACAGGGTCCTAAGCAGGGTAAAGTCTACACTTGGGGACCAAACATTTTGGTCATGGCATACAAAGATTTCTATCGCATCGCACGATGAGGGTCTCTTTCTTTTAGCCACTCTTCTTTGGTTATGACTTGGATTTTTTAGCACATTAGGCCATATCAGAAGCTAGTTTATATTCCTAATAGATGGTTACGAAGAGAAGCTAGATGGATTCAGGTGGGTATCTTTGATGCTTCTCTATGGGCTATAGCTACTCTTACAAATGAGGAATTAGTTTTTGATCCTTATGTAGATTTGGAGGGATCATGGTTACATGATGGTGAGATCAGAGACTACTACCATGGGGTAATGGAGCTTTTAGACTGTAATGGTCTAGTTGAGGCTCATCGTATTGAGTGCATCTTAAAGTAGTTCAATGAGGATTTTACCTCGGAGCCTACCTGCTATAGATCTATCCAAGAGATGGGTGAGGTTAATCAGAGGACAGTTACTTGGAATCCTTTGACTCCTGGAGTCTTCGTTACCAAAGTTCCTAGATCGTTGAGAGGAGGATAGAGGGGAGGGAGAGGGACTTCTTTTTGAGCACTCATTGTGGTTGAGGACTCAGACTCTACTAACGAGGACTATGTTCCTGATGGGGATGATATGTCAGACAAGGGTCTGCTAGAGGATGCACAGGATGATGGTTCTGATGATGTTAATGACATGGATGATGTTCATGATGTTTCAGAGGGTCCACCTATAGTTCCTAGACCTCCTCACTTTGATGAGGTGATGTAGCAACTTGACCCTGACTGTCAGCCTAGTGACCCACGTAAGTCTATTTGTTTTACTATTTTCACACTTTTGTCCTTTCTCTTTTCTTTCTTTTAATGGGGAACTAACACACTTTTCACTTTTCTCTTCACTTTGTAGGTAATGTCAAAGAGTGGAGGGCTTTCGTTCGTGAGATTACTGTTGGCTTGGCTTCTCCCTTCACTAGGTTGTCTCAAAAGAATCTTTTGGTTGATCCTGGTGTACCCCCTGTTGTTGGGTGACACACTGATGTTTTTGCTCCTAACTATCATGGATGTTTGGTGAGTGTAGATTTGAAGGCCGAGAATCTCATCCTTAAGGGTGAGAATCAGGTGCTTCGTGAGATGGCTTGTCTTGGATTTGGACAATGAGATACTATGCAATGGGGCCTTCACAATCACATGATTATAGTAGGATGCCTCACTCCCATGGATCTCATGGAGTGACTAGTGGTGCACATAGGCAGGGGAGCAAGACATCTGAGGGTTCCATCAGAGGGAACCATCCTTGATTTTACTTTCCTTTTCCTTTAAAATCATGCCCCCTTGCATGGGGAGCCTTTACTTCCCTTGAGATAATTTTGTCTTCATCTCTTTGGTACTCTCATATATGTAAACTTGAGATATATCAATGAAAATTTATCTTTTTATGGTTTTGTCTGTTGAACGGGTATTCATCTCTTGTGCATTATGGAGGTTTTAGAACTTTTCAATTATGTTTTTGACCTTCAACTCTAACCATGCAAGTATGATGATGATGACATGTTTTTGTAATTTTTTTGGCATATATATGAGATGCAATTTACGATATGTAGATGCAAGAACACAAGAAATGCTAAAAATTAAACTTTTACTCCTATTGAATGTCATGAGTTATGACATTGACTTTATTGCTTTGAGACTCTTTTTTTTATTTTGGTATGAATGCATTGTGGAACAAACAGTATGACTGCTCTTTAATATGATTTTCAATCCAGAGGATTGCAAGTTGTCTTGATTTAAGAGACCTATTCAAGGCTGTGAGATATGATTTTAAAACTCAAGTGGGGAGCAGGAATGAGATGGAGTGCTTCTAAATTTAGGCTTTGTTAAAGGCTGAACACTGATCCTTATCTAGATAAGACAATTTGATGAGCTTTCAACTTAGACAAGTACTAAATTTTATTGATGTTCGCTAGACTTAGATCATAGATGGCAAGCAAGATAGACCCAGGGTAAGGGATAAATGGGAAAGAACAAGGGTCCCTAGATAGAAGATGATCCTAAAGTATAATAGACTCTTGGCTTTTCTCAGCTAGTGCATGTGTGTGATTTGTACCTTTCTCTTTAATTTCCTCTGTTAGAATGTCACCCTTGAGGCTTTGAGCTTAGACTGATCTCCAGCTAAGAGTATGGACATTCAACAATCTTCTCTCTTTCACTCTTTTTTTTGTATCTCTCTTTTTTTTTTCTTTTTTGTATTTTCTAGAATGCCTCACTTGATTTTCTCTTTTTTTTGGATTTTTGACTTTTTATGAACATGAATGCTTTTGGAACTTTTAATATGCAAGCTTGATCTCTCAATCCTCACTTTTCTCAACACTCTTATTTTGATCACTCATTATTTTTTCACTCAGATTTAAGATTGCTTCCATCAGAGTTTTGATCCTCCTAACATTTTTGGCCATGAAAGATAAGGGCCTGAGTGCCACCTAAAGTTTTTGTAATCTAGTCAGACTTCTCTTCTACTAGGGAAGAATTGGGAAGGTCTACTTGCAAGCTTCCTTTGAACATTGTAGGTTTGAATAGTGACTTCATTTAGACCTAACATCTTGGCTCATTAAGACTAGGATCAATGTAAAGCTAAGATCTAGGCCTTGCCTTGATTAGAATCACTAGGAATGAAGGGGGATATGTTGATTGTGAAAAATGGAGAATCTCTAGGTCCTGAAAAGATTACGTATATCTAGGAAACCTTAGACTCCTTACTGAAATGAAAATGATATAAGAGCAAGTCACTGACTGTAATGCAAAAATGAATAGAATGATATTGAAATGCAAGAAACAAATTCCTTTTTTTGACATTTTTGATTTTTATAATTTTTTTGCATTTTTATGTTTTATGATTTTTTGAGTTTTTTAGACAGTATTTCTTGAGGTGAAAGACATTGACTGTTTTGCCAAATTCCTCTTCATCCATTGTGCACAAGAAATAGGCACTATTTCCAATGTCTTCTTTAACCATGTAAGGTCCTATCCAATTTGGTCTAAACTTGCATCCTTCACCAACGCTTTTATTGATCAAGTTGTCTATCTTGAGCACTAGGTCTCCCACTTGAAAAGGCCATGGGGTGACTTTCTTGTTATATTACTTTTTCATTCTTGCAAGGTAAGAATCATGTCTTTTGACAACTCTTAAGCATGTTTCATTATCATTTCTAATTCAACTAATCTCACTACTTGATATTCCTCATTATCCAACATTCCTTGTAACGATACTCTCAGACTAGGCAACTCTACTTCCAATGGTAATACCACATCCTACCCAAAAGTGAGGACATAGGGGTGTTTCCAATTGAAATCCTTATGCTTGTTCTCTAGGCCCATAGATCTGGATATAGTTGTAAAAGTCAATCTCTTTTAGAGTCTTTTACAATTTTGACCAATATCGATTTCAATATTTTGTTTGTGGCTTTAGCCTGTCCATTCCCTTGAGGATAGTAAATTGAGGGAGAGTTATGTGTCTACCTATGAAAATGAGACCTACAATGGATGCAAATTACACCTAAAATGCACCCAATCTCAAGTCTAAGGGACCTCAAGATTGGACTAAACTACTAACAAGCTAAACTATCTAATTGCACCCTAAAATAAGCCTATTAGTAGTGATATGCCCTAAATGGATAATAGACTAATCTAAGCTAGTTGAATTGCACTTAATAGATATGGATGTGAGCACTCAAATTGAAAGAATAACTTTGCATAAAAATGACTTTTTCTAAATGGAAGGTGGAGGCCTCAATTTATAGATTTTTGGGGATAGGATTGGAGGGCTAGGATCAATTTGAAGGATCAATGGTTGAGATTGCTTGAGGATCCTCAAGCAAGGAGAATTGGGCAAGTGGCATGATTGGATTGGATGAGAACGTTGCCCCAAGATTCAAGGGATGATCAATGGATGAGAATACAAGTTTGAATGGATGGATGGCTAGGATTGAGTAGGTGTATGACATGTAAGGACTCATTTATGAAAAGGTAAGGCTTGGATTTTGTGAGGAATTTTAAATTCCATGGAGAGGACAAGTGGAATTTAAAATTGGGAGAATAGTGTTCAAATAGTGCCACATGGAATTTTAAATTGAGATGAATAGTGACACATGGAGTGGGGTGGAAGAAAGAGGATAAATGTACTCAATTTGGAAGATTTGCCCATGCTTCCAAAGTACCACTTGTCATGTACATGTGTGTACATTGAGTGGACTTCTAGAAACATGGGGGTTTGTAATAATGAATTAATTAAAATTAATTCATGTGCACATGGGTTAAAAGAAAGTAATCATGATTACAAAAAGTAATCAAAAGTGCACAAAATAGGGAATTAAATAAATATGATAATTTATTTAATTTTGGGATGAAATATAGTAAAAAATATTTAATTTTCAAACTATAGTAGAAGAATTGATTTTTATGACATGATAAAGGTACAAAATAAATTATTTAAATAATTAAAATTTATTTAATTAATAATTGGATTGGTCGAAGTGATGTAGGTGGATTAGGGTTGAATGCATGGGTGGATGAAATTGATTGTGACCATTTTTAGGTGTCTACATTATGATTGATGTGGAACCTCTCACATAACTCCCTCACTTGTGGATTCTTGAATGATGATGCATTGTTTGTTACTATGATTTGATTTAATATGAACTTGGTGATTATAGTCCTTGAAATAGTAGTGAGAGGCATGGCCTCTGCCCATTTGGTAAAATATTTCATTGCGATGATGATGAACAAATGTCCATCTGTCAAAGGCGGAGATATCTTCCCCACCAAATCTAATCCCCAAGTGGAAAAGGGCCAAGGGGTAACTATTGGTTGCAAATCTCTTTTTGGTGTGTGATGAACATGGGCATAGGCTTGGCATTTTGGACATCTTTTTACGAATTTGATAGCATCCCCTTGTAAACATGGCCAAAAATATCCCATCCTATGTATCTTCCTTGTAGTGGCATGACCACCAAAGTATCCTCCACAGATTCTGCTATGGCATTCTTCTAGGATTTTACGTGCATCTTCTTTGTCAACACATCAAAGTAACATCCCGTCTAAGGCCCTTCGATAAAGCACATCATCTATTAGAACATATCTTCCAGTGAGGATGCATAATTATTATTTTTTCCAAAGGGGTCATGTTTTTGAGGTAATTCTTGTTTGCCAGGTAGTTTACAATATCTCTATACCAATACGAAGTGGAATATTTCTCAAGATCAATTACGCAAATCTCTTCATCTGGGAAGTCTTTGTTTATGGGCTCCTTTTGAGGAACTGGATTATCTATTGACAATCTACTATCACTTGTCCTTTGACTAACTTTTGATTGACGTAGGTTAATTTGAACTCACTTAATAATGTCACAAATTGGCCAGCTCTTGATAACATTGGCTGATTTAAGAAAGTCCTCAACTGTTTAGATCATATCATAACTCTGGTCTCTTGATTCAACATGTAGTGCTATAATTCTTCTCATATTCCAACAAGGTTTGACTTATGAAGTATATGGCTCTTTCTCTCCCACCTTCATCTTCTTGAGAAAACATGCATGCTACAGAAATATCGATTGCTTTAAAGTATAAGATGAAGGGCTTGTCATGTTTTGGTGGAATTAACATGGGAGGTGTCAACAAGAACTTCTTTACTTGCTCAAATGCATTTTGATAGTCCACTATCTAGGTTATGCCAACTTGTTTCTTTAGTAACTGGTTGATCAGGTGAATCTTGAAAGTCATGTTCGGTATGAAATGCCT